>JAODUI010000032.1:139460-228653 GCA_027563995.1 Papilio gigon
GTGGAACTGTTTAGAATAGCTTAGTGATGTAGGTACCTAGTTGTAACACTGGCCGTCCAGTGCCTAGTTAGGCGCAGGATGTGTCCCATTAATCCTCTCTTCAATTACTGACTCATTCATTGTCTGGATTAAGAAATATGCCTATGCGTACATAGTTGCCTAAAATTACTGGGGCCGTTGTAAATTTGAATTCTATTTACTGTTTACTACCAATGACTTCGAACAGGAGGAGTCCCAGTTCGTTTGTTTTTTTTATAAAGTGTTTTACCATAGATCATCGCCCATGGTGTTCGGCTTTTTTTTAAAATCGTAAGTGTTTTTAGGTGGTATGTATGAGAGTTTTAGAGAACTTGCATGGTACTGTGTACTCGATATACCCGCATATTTTCACTTTAGCCATTTTTTGTACTTGTAATAAATACGCGAGCGCCCACAGTTCGCTTTGAGTGTTCAGTTAATTTAATAGTTGGTTTGACGAGGTGTTTTTATGGCGTACATTAAACGTACGCCATCAATATTTTTATGAGTACGGATTGAATTTGATCACTTCTGATATAGCTTCGGTTTACCTTGAATGATTGCTTGGTACATTAGTAAATCGGTCAAATAACGTACTCTGAAAAATTAAAATAGCATATTTGTGAATGTTTTGTAAGTGCAAACTCACAGTTGGAGGTCTAGGTATTGTAGTTAATTAGATTTATGCGTTATCGCTACAGGACACCCGATGTTTTTTTTTTATTGTAACTCATAATGAATCTTTATTAATTGCTCAGTGGTGCTCGTTATTTTTACTATCGCAGTCTAGATAGCTAATGTTATTGCGGACAATTTAACAAGGTCTTTTATGAAACTATTAATAGATACTAAAGAATACGTTTTAGTAACATTTCAAGTTTTTATGGCAATATTTTCAGAAACATGTTTTGGTGAATAATTTTCAGCATTGGTTTTAAAATACGATGAAAATGTAATATGACAAATAAATGTTACGGCTTTTTTGATTCGGCATGTGACACATAATGTGCAGGGAAAGCGAGTTCATTTTGTGAACACCAATAAAAGTTTTATATATATTCAAAGTTGACGTTAGTTCGCTTTTAAGGGAACATGGCGTGTATAGTTTTGTAGTTTAACAAGCGAAAGCCAGTGTACCGCTCGAGCTCTCTTCAAACTGCACTCAACCTGTTTGAGGGTAGGCAGCCGTTTGCATAGCGAAGGGAAAGTTGGCTGGAGTACTCTATTTAATTGCGCCCTTTTCACCTTGTATAAATTATACAAGAACTAAATGAACGAGCCATTTAATCTATGAATATACCAGTAGATGACTTTTTTAAATTTCATATGCTACATTTTATGATTATAATATAGTGTAAATTAGTACGACCTTTATATTGCCTGGTACTACAAGTGCAGTGTAACTTTTATCTCATCTCAATTAAAAATGCATAGGGCACGGAAATGGTTTAATAAACAATATATAAATACTTGCATAAGTGAAAATATAGAAGGAAATTATTATTTTTTATCAGAGTAAAACGGTGTAGAATGCATCAACCGTTTTTTACACAAGACTAACGCTGTAAAAGGCTTTCGCCTGTTGTTTTATCGATTTACCAACATGGCGTTACTAACTACAACGCGATGTACAATCGCAATCGTTCGCGGTGTTCTACTTAAAAAAAATTGCTTTGTCCGCAAACTCTGCCTTTTCTCATAAGTTGACAAATGAGGAGCACAAAAACCGGGATAATAGTAAAAAATAATTAGTGGTCAAGCTACTCTGATTACTGACCAACTTTTTTCTCATGTACATATTTAAAAACTGCATCCTAGTTGCTTTTGTGCCCGCGTCGTCGACGTACGTAAGAAAGGTTCAAGCGACTATGGCTTTGATGTGAAACAAACAAACATTTTAGTATGTACATCAGATATTGTAGCCTAATAGGATTGTCTAACAATATTAATAGACGAAAATACATAATTGTCAGTAAATTGGGTAACATAACTTTAGTTTGGATCTGATACCGCTCGTACAATATAGTATTTTATGATTTCGATATATGATTTCGTATTTATCGTCTACAAAGATTTCAAGTCTGTAAGTAATGTCCGCCGACGGAGAATTCATTGGCCTAACGCCAGTAGACCGTGATTTTTAAATATTAGTCACGACAAACAATCTCTTACCTTGTACGCGGCTCTGCTAACACGAAAATAACGAGTTATGATTTAATGAGATAACAGTGTCCGCCAAAATAAATGTTTATTGGAAAAAATACCGATTGAATATGATTTCAAAATGTTACGATGAGAATACCGCCCAGATGTTAAGACCTCGATTGAGTAAGGTTAGAGACCTGACGCTACAATGAAAAGTATAGGAAAAAAACTATTTGTTAAAACTTTGTCAAACTATGCTCGTTAAACCTTCACTAAGTCTTTGAAACCTTGCAATAGAGAGCACGACGTTCCATTCTAGTAAGCGGATTCCGGGGCTCCAGCGGCGCTGGTCAGCCGACGAGAATGGTTCCGCCGCGTTCAGTTACACTGTAAGTCTAGATTGTTTAGACGCTCTCAGGTTACCCGCGCCGGTTGCCTCGCCTCGCTCGTATCGGACACCGGTGATGTACTATGTAACCCAGTCTGGATGACGCCGAGGACAGGCTGGTGTAAGCTGAACCGGGGAAAATAATGACCTATTTTTTTATTGATATAAAGAAGATGCCGGAATAAATTGTTAAAAGTTATCGTCCGCAAGCCCAATATTGTTCTGCGTAATTCCGAAACAGCTGGGCAGATTTTGACGAGACGTTTAATCGAAGGGTAGCTGATGTATGCGGGACTAACTTGGGTTTTTATAAAAAACTTGTAAATAAAAACAGTTTATCAGTAACATATTTCTTCTTTCCCATTAACTATTGAATCGGCTAAGAAAAGAATGGTCTATCACATGTTATTTAAGGCATCATCGGTCCGAAAAATTACATGTCTGAGAGAAAATACAATCAATACCGCGTGAGCTGAGTGGTTTTTGCACATTTGTGGTGAGAAGGTTTTGCGTTATCACTATTTTTATTGACCCATAAATATTGTTTATTTTGCTACAGAAAAGTTATCACAGTACATTGGTTTTACATCTACGAACTGACAAAAGGATTATTTCACTCTGTATCTAGGTTCTATTGTGACCCTATAAACGCCTAAGCCACGTTCTACTTCCTTACTACCATGATTAATAAATTTAGTAATCTTATCAAGCTATACGCGTGATACGTATTTAATGAAGTCGGCGCTGCGAGTTTCTTACTAACTACAATTAGGTTAATGAGGCACGTCTTCATTTTTACGTGAAGCTTCCATGTCGCACGTTATTTACGACGGGCCATCACGAAAGTCAAGGATCCTTAGTAATGGCGGCTCTTAGGGAATGAAAACTCGATTCCACGGCGCACTATACGGGATTACGAAGGAAATATTAAAATTACACCTCCCTCTCGACTTACCTCCTACCTCCCTTGCTTGTCGTGGGTGTAGGATGATTTTCCTCACACTAATTGTATTAAGTAGCTGAAAAATTGGGTAGACGCCGCGTTCGTTTCGGACGTTTATCAAATTCTCTGACGTTAATTTGAGAATGATGGTCAGTAGGTAGGATTTTATTTACATCGTAGCAATGGGAGCGCTGAATGAAATTGGGCTGCCGATCTAGTTTACGGAAATGTTTTATGGGTCTTAGACTGCTGTTACCTATTCGATGTTTTTTTCAATAGAGCACAATTATTTGTACAGTCTGCTTTGCTCAGATACTTATGTTTCCCAGTAATTAAAATGATATATTTTCGAGATTAAAACAGAAATTATTCTAACCCTTTAAATCAGCCTTGTCAGCAGGGACCTTTGAATGCCTGTATACTATCACAAACACATATTTATAATGACAATTATTGTTTACGTTGGTATTGATATTTAGACAATGCGGGACGTAAGATTTATGAATTATTTTAACGCACGCATAACACATCAAATGAGACCAGTTATCTCGGCAGAAAGGTAAATGCGTCAAGAGTTGTTTTTTTTTTAAATTACGTCAATTGAATTCAAATTTGCTTACACGATAAGATAAATATATTTAACTAAGGTAAATAAATAAAAATAGAATCGGTTAAAAATACTACACCATGTTGGAAAATCCTGAGTTGTTATATAAAGAGTAAAGTTTTATGCATATGAATATCATGTCAATGAGAAATTTCCTCCATTTTATTATAAACATCATCATCAGTCGTATGTCGTCCACTAATGAACGCAGGCCCTTCCATCGATGGCCATGATGACCGGTCTGGGGGACAGCGTCCATTTTCTTATAATCAATGACGAATATTACAGTATAAGACGGACTGCGACCGCGAAATAATCTATCACATTAACCCTGAGGTAGGGCTCGAATCAATCGGACTAGTTTTTTAGTCAATTGCCATCACTATACTTGAAAAAAGAAAAGAAGCAAGAAGTTTTCTATATCGGTTTGCGGCAGTATTTTTACTTGTGTAAGCTAACTTGACGTTTTGTCCAGGGAATGCATGTCATGTACCCGGAGGGCTGGGTGCAAGATCGCAGCAGTCAGCCACTTTCGCAGCAGCCGGCCGGCTTGCCCTACACGTGGGCGAACCCAGCCAAGAAGCGCCCTCTGAGCCCCCACAAAGCACTCTATCACTCCGGACTCGTACAGCCGGACTACACTATCTACAAGGTTAGTGATATAACACATTTAAAATAAGAATTCATGAAACGGCTTTATGTGACGTCACTGCTCTCTTATATAGAAAAAGTACACTCATTCGGAACACAATAAAATATTGTCAGGCAATAAGACGAAAGAAAATGAAGAGTTTTTATTGGGAACTAGTTGTTGCTTACGATTTCGTAAGCGTAGTAAAAAAAATAGCCAAAGTTTCGAGACGTTAGGAGACCTTCCAGTAAAAGTCGCGTCAAAATCGATCCAGCTGTTTTGCAGATTACCCAAAACAAACGCGAACTTGTAAGTAGACAAAAAATGTTTATAATTAGTTTTTTTTGTATTACATGTAGGTCCATTTTAAATTATTAAATGTGCTCAAAAAAAAAAAACGAGATGCAATAAACTATGAAATGTACAGCCATGGTTATATTTATTTCACTTATCTCTGATAGCGTAGAATCAATGTTTTTATCCGTTTCATTAAAGATAAAATATCACGTGTGTAAAACCAAAGTACCTAGTTTATCAGAAAGGAAAGAGCGGAAAAATTTTATGCGCTAACATTGTTACGCCCACGGTCCTAAAATGTTTCATAGTTACAATGACATAGGCAAAATACATTTTTAAACAAAATTAAAGAGCCATTTCCCTGTATATATCAAGTTTAAAATTATTTTAAGGAATTACTTATTTACTTTAAATGAATGAGAAAGTGTATCGGCATCGTCCTATCTTAAGGTCAACATGATCATATCATGAACGAAGCTTACTCTAATATAGTGCAAAACATGGTCCCCATTAATCCATATTTTATCTCTGCGTATCACACATTTTATGATTATTGATAATAGGCAGAAGAGCTATCGTGGTATGGACATTATGCGAAAGGACGATGAGCACATAAATAAAAAGGTGATGAGATAGAATGTGGATGGCGATAAAGGTAGATGAAGACCGAAGAAGGTATGGATGGATTGTGTGAAAGAGTAATTTTCCACCCTTATGCTTCTATATTCGTAAGAAGAGTGTGAGTTCAGATATGACGGCGGACAGAGATGAATACGAAATAAAAATCCGGAGTTAACAATAGTATGGAAACTCTACTCGAGTACCATCTGTGTCCATTGTCGACGGCTGCATGCATCACCTTCACGTGTTAGTATTTGTCGATTAGGTTCGATTCCGTGCGTAATTGATTCCAATACAATATACCATGGTGTGGTACGATATTTTAATGTTGAATGTTATCATACCTACACGTGTAACCTTTACGCTTGTCCAAGATTTATATAAGATCTTTTTTTTAAGTGCTATTTCAAAAGGATAAAGGATATTGCAACTGGTTTTATGTTGTTACTAAAGAGTTTTCACCTCGATTTTAAATTATTAAAAATATTACGGTTTCCGTTTTAATATGAGTATGAATGCGATCGATGGCTTTAAATTGTGATTTAGTTTTCACCCGCTTGACTCGCCCGTGGGTAAGTTTCACATTTCGGCCGTAGCTTTAGAAAGTTGAAATTCGCATAGTTGCGTAAAATGGCATAGGCTTGTCTATGACGCAAATGAGACCTGAAATTTTTAGTAATTTTTTAAGCCAAAATGGCGAGACATGAAGAAATTAGACTAATTTAGTAAAAAAAAAAACTTTCAATATATAGGACTAAACAATACATTCCGAGAAACAGATTATCTTAGAGATGTTAAGTTAATTTTAAACGAATCTTATAGATTTCATGGAAAAATTTTCTTATTTGAATATAGCGAGATAGCGGCATTCTGTTTAGTCAGTGGTCTTGAATAATGTAGCCTCAAGTTTGCCCGATGAGACGTCGGCAGCCATTTTGATTATTTAAACACGTCAACAGTCTCTTTGATAACAAACGATCATTTGATATGAATCGGTGCCTTCAATATTATGAATTATTTATGATTCCTATAAAAATGTAAATAAAATATTTCCGAGTAATTGTTATACGAATTGTCAATAGTTCGATAGATTCTAGCATTGAAAGTGATGCGTTTTAAAGAAAAACAATAAAAATATTAAGATAGTAGACATAAAAAAAGTTCATCGCAAAGTGCAATGTGCCAGTAACATTTTTTTAAACTTCAGTCCGTGCTATTGTATTGTGTATTGTGCTATGGTGTACATAGGTAATCTATCTATCGAGATGATGTCTCTGTGACGTACAGGAGGAAGTTATATTATCATCAAACATATTAGTGTCGCCACGTATAAAGACCGCTGGAAGAAAGTGGTGGGGGTATGTTAACGCATTGGTACACTCGCGCACACGCACGATAGTAATAGGCTTAGCTAATTATATTGGTCAATGGTTGGTATATTTAAAAACATATGTATTAAATACAATTTTGTGCGCGATAGTATTTTGCTCTAACAACGTATTTTGACAGCGCGGGAAGCAAAGGTGAACCGCCGAGCCAATAGCGAGCCAGCATGCTTGCGGCGGGTCACCCGCCCGTCCCTTATACCACTAAATAGACCCTTAATCTCCTACTGCGCAGCTTCCCGTCAGCGTTCTTTTTATGTGGCGAGAGTAATACTAATATTGAAGTATACGAAACTCGAACGCAACATGTCCGTCGATGAATTCCATTTGTAAGATGTACGCATCAAGCTTCACTGAATTCAATTGCATCGATTGACGATAGATTCCTTTAAAGTGTAAACTAGTTTACGAAGTACAAATGTACAAATTATTTACGAAATTTCGTGGGATGGGAAAACTTTTCTTTTGTGACTTGTGTTTTCTAAATAATAACGTATTATCATCGTCATATCTGCACTCTGCTGGTTAGGCCTTTCCCAATGCCTTCCACAGTATGTGTATTACCGCCTTTAATAAAACGTGCGGATTCTTTTAGCATTTGTTAGTCTTTTCAACCAATTTTGTTCATTCGCCTTTCTCTCGTATTTCTTTTTGTAATTGTTTGTAATTCCATGCTATTACGCGTTTAAATAAAATGGAGTATAATATAAAGTAGTAAACGTTAGTTGGTATCGCGATGTAGTTTTGACATAGGTGTATCTTATTTACGCAACACAAGTGAATTGCAATAAGCACGTTCGTATTCCGTCCTCGAATCCAAAATCATGCAGCATTTCGAATACATAATCGATGTGTGGAAATGTCTGGCTGGTTTCGTATCCTGTTGTTATCTGGTACTTGTCCGTGGCGTGCTGTGTGCGCCCGCGCATCTGTCGCGATTGTCTTTGTCCCGTTACGCGGCATCTGGGCCACTTTTGAAAGTAACGATGCTCCGCAACTCGAATCTTTAACTTCACACCGGTAGGCGTTTTTGTAAGTTTTCCTTTAAATATTGTTTACTTTGTTATTCTGTGTCACTTTTAAAATTCAAACTTAGTTTGATGGTTTTAAATGAAATCGAAGCATAGTTTTCAACCATTTCAATTAAATTTCGTAGATTAAATGTTTATGGTCTAGATCCCGATTTACAATCATTCAATTCGTCGATTTCAAAAAAGAAACAGATTTGTTTGATGGTATTTTAAGTAGTAAATTTATCATACTAAAACGAGACTAAGGGTCATAACGTCGTTAAGTGCGGTAGGTGTTCAGATATCATAGTAATATTTGTAATATCATACATTTTTCATGGGGCCAGTAGGCACTAGATGTGGCGTGTGATCACGCGGCTAAGTCACACGTACAAGCGGTCGGTTACGCAAGTTACACGTGCCCGCCGCGCCCCGTGAGGCGGCAACGTGATCCGCCGTCCACGGGACTCCGGGAATGAGGAGGGAATAATAAATGTGGGTTTTACTTGGGAGTTTATCAAGGTTCTTCGGTTTTGAAGTTGGGGTGTAATTAGTTTGAATTTAATAATGATACCAAATAAGTGATTTTGTTTCGTTAACTTTTAAGCATTTAATGTTAGAAGTAGTTTTAATTATTATAAAATTAAATCACAGTCGTGTGGACTGAAAACACGTAATGTAATTACGTACTTATTTCTCGTGTTTCGTTTTTTAAATTCAAGCAATGTGTTATTTTTCTTGCAATCAACAGTTTTCCTCCAATGGTACACCGAAGTCTTGAATCGTGTTTGATCTGTTTTCCGGAAAACGAGGGCTTGATAAAGAATCTTGTTAGTTTTATGAAGTCACGATGATACTCAAATTAGTGATTACGTGGCTTTGACTTTGTTTATTTTAAGACGTCAGTTGTTGATATTTAAAAAAATATATATTGAATTTTAAAATACGCATATTTTGTTAAACTTCGTCCCAAATTATTGTAGCGTGAAATTTGTAAATAACAAACGATAGTATGCACTGAAATGTAAATTTAAACGCCATTGTCATTAGGGTGGTAATCGAATGTGCGACGGTATGACGCAATAGCGTTTGTTTACCGCCAGCGGACGAATGTGTGCGTCGCGGATAGGGTTACCATTTCTAAATTGAGACAAGTCTTAGACTTTTTCTGTCCGCCCAATGAATACGGACATCTCTCGAGAGTTGTGAGATGGGACTGTTTCCCGGATAAGTGCACTTTTCCTACATTTTTGTTACATTTGGTGTTTACATTAGATTGAAACCGTAATAAAATAAAAAGCTTCGATAGTATCAAGCGTAAATCAAAGTAAAACCATTAAAGATAATTCACAGAATTATATTTACGGGTTAAATGGTAATCAACTTATTAATGGGGCGAATAGTAGTGTGTTAGAGCAATAAAAATAACTAACTACGGCTCTCATAGTTATTTAATACTTTCTTGAACAGTCACTTGAATTTCCATACCATAACTACACTAACAGTAATAATGGAAATCAATTGAAATGAGGAAATATGTAAACATGTCACTGTCTGATAACTTCACTAATTTTTTATGTATTTTTTTGTTTTAGTGTTTTTACTGATGTAAAGTCAAAATTGCTTAGATTGTTTTGGATTAATTTCTCATTTCTATTGAAGTCGATTCCTTAATCTTATCGTTTAGTTAAGTATAAATACGAGATGCTTATTAAGCGACTCACTGTAGATGGTATGAATGCGTTAGTGTTGTCCGCACGGTTTGCTGATGTGTGCCAATCTGCAGTGAATATAAAACTTTATGATGCGGTCCAATGATGTTTATCAATGTTGCAACTTTCTTTATACAGCCAAATGGTGGGCGATTGCATCATTCTGACGGCATCGGGCTTCTAACAAAGTCGTGAACGGATTATTGAATTAAATATTTAATTGTTTAGTTTGATATTACCTAATTAGTTGGTTCCTGTAGAAAGGAAATATTACGTCTAAATGAAAATCACAGTCAGTTTGTAGTGGTCTGCTGGTGATAAAACAAAAAAAATCAAGTCATGTAAAATTAATACAAAGATTTTTTTAAATTGATAACAAATATACTATTTTAATCAAGCTATAATTCTTTACACGGAAATTAAAATAGATAAATCGAAACGTTTATAAATTATTATTTAACAGCCAAAGCGATAAAATCAACTTTCAATGTATCTGTTGTCCTCACCTTCGTTTATATGAAGATATATTTGGCGTCGCCCAACGCAAAGAGCTTCAGTAAACACGTTATATAAACATTTTATTTTCGTACCTGAAATGTATAAAGATGGGTTGAATGCTTCATTTTGCTGTGGTTTTTTGATACACAACATTCGTATAAAATATTGCCATCTCTCTCAATTTCAATGGAAAAAATGAGTCGACGACATGTCGTTATCAACGTCAGGAAAACAATTGAACACTCGGATTTTGTTTTGTTTCTTCATAGAGGTGATGGTTGACATGATGTTTTGGCTTCATTAGTCGACTAATAAACGCGTTTTTTTATTATGTTAAACCTCTTTATAGGCATAGTCGCCAGTCTTTTTATATTGCAATGAAATCGATTGACAACATCAGTACTTGGATATAACGGTGCTATCGTTCAGTCGAAGCCAGTCTTGAGTATAAAGTAGATATGGCGAGCAGTAACTTAAGCCGATTATTGTTCATTACTCTCGCTCTACGTGCCGTGTATGCGACAAAGCTTTAAGGCTTTGGATGTAGTCGTGACAAAAGTATTGAGTGGATCGGTGGTTACAACTAGTTTTTGTATGAGGAATACTGTATAGAAAGATGTTTAAATAGAACATAGTTATAAGACATTGGCAATATTCCCTGAAAAAAAAAACACTTTGATAGTCGTCAATAACACAAACGGCACTGACAAATATCATGCGGGCGTGTTATACTAGACTTGTTACGAAGTGCATTTATTGATGTTGAAAATATTGGACTATAGTTGATGTTTGTATTTTAGAACGCTAGTATATACCTTCACTATCATATTCTTTATCTTTAAAATTAATGTTATTTTCAAGTAAATAGGAAATCGGTAAAAGAAGCGGTTTTATAGGTTACGCAGTCGTTTAAAAGCAAGGACAAAGGTGCATGGTCGATGTGCTAGACGTATCAAATATAATTTAAACGATATTTATGATTATCATCATCATCATCAGCAGTAGCAGCCGTTGTCTGCCCATTGCTGGACATATATCTTCCCCAATGCCTTCCACAAATATGCAATGTTTATATAATATAAAGTTTTGTGTATTCCTCCTGTTGTAACGAAGTTATTTGCGTTTAAATTATGACATGTCTACTATTATATTAGAATTGATAACATATGACAATTGACAAAATTCTTGTGTAGTTTTCTGCTCTTTTGAGCTTTAACATAGAATGATGTTCATTGAACGGAACAGTGCGTCCGAAAAACGTGTCCAAAGCGTCGTGTCGCGTCGCGAAGGACAGGTCCCGGATGTGGGCGGCTGTGACAATTACGTCGCGCTCGTGTTTCCTTGCTCTTTTTAAAAAGGCCTCGGGCGTAGGCGGAAAAGTGTACCGAAAAAACTCGTGTGTCGACTTGTCGTTTACCTCGCTCGCTCGTTCGCTGGTTCGCTCGTCGGCTGGACACCAATGTGCACAGACAAGATTTTGGGGTTCATTTGTTTAAATTTATTACAACGGGTATGAACATTGGTACAAGCTACACTTATACAGAAGTTCTTGTCATATCACGTGATCAATAATGTTATAATTTAAATTATTGTTTACAACAACAAAGCATATTTATACCAAAACAAAAGTAAATGAATTTGGCAAGGTATAGAGGTAAGTTATGAAAAACACTAAAGTCAAATGCACGGTCTGAAAATTACAATCGCCTTGAAACTTCAAATGTGATGTATAATGATATCATTTTAAAATATAATATTCCACGCTCTCTAGCTCTGATAATTGTCAAAAGATTGAAGTATCATATTTACATTACTACGGTTCCCTTAGCGAGGTGCATTTTATTAGCTTCTTGCCAACTCTGTGATATTAACAGAGACCTTTACCGACTGGATATTTTAAAATATACTATTGCTTGATGTTTTCTCGATACCAACGTTTCCACAATGGTCGAGCTGGGCGAGCATGTCATGACCCTTGACATCGTTCCTCTATCCGTCGTATTTCGCGTCGAGTGCGAGTGCAGCGAAGACGGCGCGATGTGATGCGATGAGCAAATTGGCACCGGCCGAGCCGCGGGTCACTCACCCGGCGCTCCCCGCCCGCGCCTCGCCGCCGCCCCCCGCCAGCCCCAGCGCGTTCCGCGTTACGTAACATCGCGCTGTTGCCATACCGGGGCACTGTCAAAGTCGCTTCACCTACCTCCTAGTTGTATATTATCGCCTGATACTTTTAGTTCGAGTTAGCACACATCCAATTACTGGACGTTTGAAATCTTGTTCTAAATTTTAGTATTAGGAATGAAGTTCATACTAAATTATATTACCCTGTACAAAAAGGACACTGTTTTCGAAAAAAATTTAGTCACATGTAAACTCTTGACATGGTTTCATCATTAATAGTAATTTTATATCAGATTTTACTAAGTCATGATATGGCTATATAACCAGACTAATTTTGCTCATCATTCACGTGTTTTTATATGGGTTTAGTACTCCCTGATTTTTGTAAACCAACATTAGGTTACATTAATTGAGTCACGCAAATGGCTGACAGTTTTAAATATGCTTGTAACGTAAAATATTTCCTTGTAAAATATAAGCGAAAACTATATAATTTCCGTCGGTTATTACCCGCGGGGGTATAATTTTTCATTTACTAAAGTAATCAATGAATGTTGTCATTTTTATTAAGCCAAGTCACGGTAACATTATGATACAGGAGATAATGGCTCTACAAATAACGCTTAAAAATTGTTGCCCTTAAAAAAAGTTAATGCGACCATCTAGCCGTTTATTACTATTGCTATACTACGTATAAAAACGGCTTAACTCACGTGTAAATCGGTGTCGGTGACGACTTGTTTCGAGCCCATCGGCAGCTCTTAAGTCTACGTCAGAAACTAGTCGGTACCGACAACGATTTACACGTGAGTTAAGCCGTTTTTATAAGTAGTATAGTGAAATGTCTCACGAAAGTTTTAAAAATTTAATTAATATTGCTCTTTTGTTATTTATTAATACCAAAGGATCGTCATTTTTTCGTCACGTTCCTATGACTTTGAAGATGCCAATACGACCAATTGTTTAAAATAAATTAGATGTTCGGGTCTAGATCTTTAGCGGTTGTAACATTTTTAGACTTCGTTCATGGTTGCACTGCCATGGTGTAATATAGCGTACTTTAATGTTTTCTTAATGCCATTATAGTATTTTTAATTTGTCATGCTTATATGTAATTTCTAAGAAACTAATTAATAGAAACAATCACACCCATTAAAGATAGAATGACGCAAGTCGCTGTAATTAAGTCATATTAACACCGATGGCTAGATATCTTTAATTGATTTACTTGTTCTCACTACGCTGTACTCAGTACTTAGTCAAATCGTACCGAGACTTTTCCACAAAAACATAGTCATATCTGCATTTTCTATAAAAAAAAAAGATATGTGTATATCTGTGAATCCTACATAATATGAATATGTAGGTGGAGTGCAGACTTTGTAGCCCCTTTAAGGGTATTGTATTGTCGTAAGGCTTGTGGATATAGGCTGTTTATAAGAAAATGCGTGATTGAAAAGAAAATATATTATAAGAAATAATATGATACAAAACGAGGCTTGCAAAAGACAAGTGACAATCGATAAATATAATAAAGATAAAAGGGTTTTTTTTTCATAAAAGCGTTTTCTACATTTCTATTACATGGCTTGTTGTAAATGTATAAAAACTCCTTGGAACAATTGAAACTGCTTGAACAGATATCGAAATGATGATTGTGAAATTTGACACAGTTAAAGTTATGGTTAAGTGCATAGCAACCATCAATTATTAAAAAAAAACTTTAATGATTAATTATGTTATAATTTCGGACAAAAGACGTTGACTAGAATAAAAATGAGAATGTTTAAAACTATATAATGGAGATTATTTATGTGCCAAGTCCCATATCGTGAATGCAAAGGCTTTACGTCGCTCACTTAACTTTTCGAGCTCGGCCGAATTTGTAAAGCCGATGTCTCTATGTCAAACTGATTAGTCACAGTCACAAACTTTCACCTCGCATTAAAGGATATTGTATCTCCGTTGTGCAGGACGTTTAACTTTCACAATGCCCTGCGCATTGTGTTTCGGTTCGCGTGACCTACACGATTGTTTGGGAAACATCTCTTACGGTTCGTTTCCACTGTTTAATACATATACCATGAAGATTACAAGTGAGGCATTGACAAGGATTTTTGTTAAGTAAATTCCCTCAGTGTTGTCATTTGAAATACAAAATGATATATCCAAAATCGACTGTCGTTTAGACGTCAAACTTGTATTAAACATTTAACCTATAGGCTTATTTATGCCCAATACGAAAATTATATCTAGTTGCCAAGAGAACACCAGGACTGTTACTAAGGGCAGAGCTCAGGACAGAGTGAGCTGGCGTCGTACTGTGGATGCCCTCCGCCCCATTGCGGGGATTTAGGACATTAAGTCAAGTCTTAAGAGAACTAGATGGATGACAAAATATAGGACACATTTTTTCTTTTTTTTTCCGTCCGTGTTTTATTTAATAAAATAGCGTATAATAATAGCGCTTCTCGTCGTATCGGTTTTTTAATCAATACACAAGTTTGATTATTTACGTAATGATATGGAAACTCATTACTGGCTTAGATTGTTTAAAGGAATAGAATGACTACTATAAAAGGTTAGTGGACGAGTTATCCGTGCATCCATTATAGGCAGCATATAAACGAGTGCCCTCAATGTCGACCCAGCTCTGTTGCCATCGATGTCAATGGACACTCGACGAGGCAAGTGTGCCACGAACGCTTTATAAGCCGGCCTACCTTGCTATAAGCAATGATTAATGTAGGTTTCCACTGCCGAAACAACCGCACGAAATTATAGTCTTATCTCAGTTGTTTTCAAAGAGATTGAAAGAGACGATGTTTTTTTTTTTGTTTATTGTGTAAATCTTTCGGTAGTGCATGGTAACACAACTTTTGGTTGAACACATTACCAAGGTAATCGGTGAACGCATTCACTGGAGGCATTGACCCAAACTGAAAGAAAAAACAAAACTAGTTTTAGTTAAGTATGTGCGTAGATTAATTCAGTTTGCCTTGTTTCTAAATTGACATTATTTAAAGTACGAACTATTGACTTTGTAATCGGCTACTTTGACGCATTTTTGCCTGAGTGTTACCATATATTTAATCCTATACGATTTTTTGTATCCACATAATCAGTTTGTGTTTGATACCTCAAATAGGTTTTTTTATTATGTAGAAAATTTATTTAACCACTTTGGATGATCAATAAGGAATCACAATGTTTATAGATACGAAGTCGCGTTTAAACGTTATTTAAAATTCAAAGCAAATACGAGCTTGATTAGCTGTACCAAACGTCGACGGCGTCTGTTAACTAACGCGTTCTGTTTGTTCCTCTTGGGTTTGAATCGCTCGGGTCCTCGCTTTGACGAATACCTTATCTCGAGACTCGCTGCGAGAGAGCGCCAAAGCAATGTACGCTCTTTGCTAGAATGTCTAATTAATTTCTCGAGTTATCTTGCAGGTTTGTTAGCTCTAGGAATTCAGATTGTACTTTGTTTCTTCATAGATTGTCTTATTAACTAAGGTTATTGAACTTAGTTTTTAATTCTGCTCATTTCTTTAGTCTGTTTCTCGCTTTTAAAAAATATATATCTCCATATATTTTATATCGTAGTTATGTCAAGTTTTAACCATTTATTTGTTGCCTTAAAAGTATGTAAAATTCAAATAATTAATTCAACGTCATTTGCTACGACCATACATTTTTTTTCATTGCAAAGACGTGTAGGTGTTTATTTGCGTAACAAATTTCAGTGCTACAATTCCGACGGTCCACAGTTGTGTATTTACACACACCTAGTTCCGATCACATTGGGATGTTTGGCCGACCAACGTACCGGGATGGTTGGTAAACATCCTACGATATAACGATTCTTATCGACTACTCCTTCTTAATTATTTATTTGCTCTTAGTATTTACGAACTCCTGATCATATCCCTCCCCTAAATTACAACATATACAAAACAAATAATTAAGATGGTTAATTTTAAATCACTTAATACTTTCGATATAAAATGTACAATACAATATAGATGTGTCCTTTATTGTGCAAATGTGCAGTAAAGGAGACTTAATGACTGCGTACGGCAATTAGATACATGCAATATTATAGGATAGCAACAAATAATTTCAAAATACGTAATTTAATACATGGTGTGCGTAACGAGCTAATAGTAAACATCGAAAGTGTACCAGCTAACAAATTATCATTCAACCGCTAATGTAGTAGTTAAATAAAAGTATTGGGAGCGGAGGTCGACGTTGGCACGATCACAAGGCGACGAAAGTGGGGAAATCGAAGCGATATAACGAACGTGCTATAACGTTTTGATTGCTTATGGGCCCATAGGAGTTCTGTTGTCCTAGTACCTGCGACTAGTAACTTGAGACAATAAGCATAGAAAAAGTTATAAAAATAAATAGATTATTTTTTACTAAATGTTTCGTGTGATTCTACTAAAGCGTATAAAGGCCTTAATTCGGTATAGGATATGTTATGTAAGATGGTTAAAAGGCATATGAGTTTGAAAATACTAAATAACGTTTTCCATAACTGTATAAGTAACTTAGAGTGACGTTGCGACCAGAAGTGAGTCCTGGCCTCCGACCCAGTCCTAATATTGGAAGTCTAAAATAATTTAGAATTCTATTATTTATATCATCCTTACGACATGTTATCAGTCAATTTCATTATACAATAAACATCTGTAAAAAAGAAGATATGACAGAAATGAAAGTCACCGAGAATAATTGAAAGTCAAAATGACTCCGAGAAATTTAATGATACTTCAACTAAATTTTAATCGTTTTTTGAGTGTTGAAAACAGAATTGTTTTTTTTCTTTTGTAGTGTATATTCATTCTCCACGTAGGTACTTTTAAAGTTTTCTAAGTTTATTTATACTACCCTAGTACGGGTTTAGCATAATACTGCAAAGGCTAAATTTATATATTCAAGTAAATAGCATCAAAAAAATTACTGTCAACAAATGCACAATAACCATTGTTATTTACTCTCCATTTTTATTTTAGTTTACAATTTCTAGTTAAGATAATAAATACACTGATAATTGAGAAGTACAAAACATTTTCTCATTTGTATGGAGCGGGAGAGGCCACGGCCCCTTTTATCTATTGTGCTAATGTGCCCCGGCTTGTCACCGCTCAGATGTAACATAAACATCGCCAGTAAAAAGCCTGTCGCGTGGACTAGATGATTACACTAACATTCTATGCACGGCCTCGTTATAACGTCTATCCCACACAAATATTGTTCAAATTAACATTACGATATAATACGAAAGTTTGAATGGAGAACATGCTAGTAAAACTTTTTTTTAATTCCACGAGGACGTAGTCACCGGCGACTGCTAGTACCATCCATCCATCATCATCGATCTTTGCCTGCCCACTGCAGGATATAGTCCTTCAATGCCTTCCACATTGATCCATCTAAATACGTACTCGTCACACCTTTCTATTCTAGGGCCAAATAGGACAATATGAGGTATCCCTGCGTGCCGCACATTCGTGGACTGAGTATATGACACAACTAATGTATTCAGTTTTTTTTATTAGTTATAAAATTCCACTTCTAATAGGAATAGACCACACAAATACTTATCTCGGATAAGAATGGATCCCACGGACACACTTCAAAGTATTTTAAAAAGAAATATCCTAAGGGTGGGCGGCGGGCCGCACAAATATCACTGCGGGCCCTGGTTAGATGACCACTGATCTAAACTCTTAAACTAGTGCTAATATTAGTAAGAATCAAGAGCAGTAAGTCTGCATCCTCGACTGATAAATCAAACCACGTTATTGTTTTGACATCAATGAGTAATAACGTACACTTGCAAGCAGCACTTTGTGTTTCGTATGATAATTTCAAGAATAATAAAGCCAATTACTAATAGCATTTAATAGTCTTGATTCACGCTATTGAGTGGATTTGTGTCAACATTGCTCATTTAAAGTCCATTTACTTTGACTCGAATCGAAATTAAAAAGAAATTTAATCGACAATTAATAGAATATTATTCGACGAGGAAAAATACTATTTTACCCCAATTCTGTAAAAGTAATACGACGTTGGTCGGAAAATATTAAAAGGAAATATTTTGCAATCGAACCGCAATACCATTTTCTGTATTGGATCCTTTAGAAGCGCTAACATAATGGTTTAAGACCACTATCAATCTAGCGATCGTGGGTTCGAATTCCGCTATTCGACTATTATCGTGACCCATATCCTAGAAAAAGCTTTTTAAAGTTTATCTGGAATGGTTACATGAAATTTTAGTAAATTAACAAAAATATAATAATTGTTTAATAAAAAAAAATGTTATAAATTATTCCAACTCAAATGAACATACCATATTTATATTGTTTCATATAGAAACTACATTTAGATACATTTGGGAAGTTACTTGGCCGTTGAAAGCATCGCGGGCTGCAGAGCCAGCTGCGTATTCATGGAATTTTATATAACGCGTAATGAAAGCTGTGTGCGCCGTGTCTTTGTCTTGGGCGCCAACTTTGTCGGTGCGCTATTGTTTTTTGCATCGCTCGCTTACGACTCTTCACTTTTATACAAGTTTACGTCGTTAGATTTTTTTTATCATCTTGAATGTGGTGTCATTAGTTTGTACTATGTACATTCAGAGCCCCACGTAGTATTCCACTTTAGAAGCTACAGTCGATTGAACTTTTCGCACGCATAACACGACGAGAAAGCAATAACCAATAGGAGACAGTTTTTTATTGTGTGTGTATGAACATTATTCGGTCGTTTGCGCAATTTACACTTTTTCGTTATTTGTAGAAAAGGTTGTAGTTTGTCTTGTTGCAAGGAACGACGCAATTTTTTTACAAGTGAAACATCGCGATGGGCCATGATTGTAACTAAATTTAAAATTTAGAATTAAAATACCAGGTATTTGTATTTTAGAATGTAAAAAATTGCCAGCCTCGGTTTGTAATGCTAATCATATCTAGTCTTTATGTTAATATTCAAATGATTAAATGCGATCTACCAAGAATGACCTTCGACTGGAAGTGCTTCGTTAAATATGTACATAAACATGTTAATCGGCGTTTCTGTTCACCTCAGACCGTCTCGCTGATTCGTTTACCGATTGAAATACTCCCATTAGTTATGATCCTTAACTTGTTGATAACATTGTTACCTGTTTATTACTGTGAAAATGTTTTTTTTTTATAAGTTTTGCACATGCCATCGACATAATTAAAACTAGCATTTATTACAATTTCACATGAAAAGATATCAAAAGATAAGATTGTAATACACTATAATATAGTCGCAATACTGTGCAACAGGTCCCCTCGTACCACAGGAGGTAGAGCCACAGTGATCTGTGTAAAATGTGTTGTGTAATAAAGAATTACACAAAACATAATTCAATTTGTGTATTACAATTGGGGGAAGCCTACGTTCTAAAGCTGATAACCTTAGGCTGATTATTATGATGATGAATAAAAAAAAAATGGTTTCTTTCTTCTTTTACTATAAAAGTCTGAATGTAAGCGCATTGCTTATAATATGAAATTGTAAATTATATTATCTTGGAACATTGCCTTGGCTGTAATTTTAGATGTCTGAATTCGCTAGTTACCGATATATTCCATTGCCTAGTCTTGTTTGTGTTGATTATCTATTGAGCATTGTTGGAAGGTAGTGACGCACGTGTGCGAGGCCGCCGGCTGCAGTGGGTGCATTGCTCCCGACACCAATGTTCGCGTGTTTGACGCACAAACACTTAGACACGACATTCATAGACAAGGTGCGCATAGACATGCTCAGACAAGACAGGTATAGACGACGCGACTCTGTCATGCAGCACCATCTTGCAGTAGAATGCAAGTCGCACACGTTAGGTTTTGTACGGTTATCATATTTCATATATAATATACAGAGAAACCCTACCGTGTGTGACCTATAGTTATTTTTGCTATAAACTTTATACTTGTAAGTATAATTTGTTAAGTAAAGCCCAACGTGTGTGGCCTACATAAGTTATAACCCGCAGATGGATACAGCATGCTAGGAGAATTAACTTCAATACCAGTCAGAATACCAGGGAGGGTATCGTTTTTTATTTTTATTTGAGAGACCAATAGTTGTGTTGTAATTTCGAAATACTACTATTTGCGTTCGTTTACAGTCACGACTATAAACGTAATTTCATTTGTATGTAATTATTACCTAAATAATTTAATTCAAATCTTAAGCCTTTTGACTTATGAATAATATTGTAACAATGTTGTGTTGCTTGTGAATTACTTTCTCTAAAAACTTGGTAGAGCACACCTCCGCACGCCGACGCTCATATGTTATTTATTTATTTCGTACGCGCCATTCGATTTCACCCTTTATGAACTTAGCGTTAGAGTCTCGATTCGAATAATTTCTATCCATCTATTGTTTTACAAGTATACTTGGCGTAGCTCAGTGTTCTATATTGCGTGTGATATTGCTATGATATGTTTAAGAAAAGTATGATATTTGCGCAGTCAATGAAATACTAAAATTAACGTAATTTCTCATAGGAGAATCCTTAATTATTATTTTTTTTACTTTTTTAAATGACAGAGGTGCTTTGTTAATTGACTTCAACATGCATATCCCACTCACATTTAGAATCTCGATAGACGAAGTAAGAATTCAAGAAAGGACACGAACGTTGTTAATCTGATTTCCCCACAGTATCTACCGTGACACGTACTCTAGTTAAAAGCTCGATATGAACAAAAAAAAGTGATTACTAGGGAAATGTAATCATTATTTTGCCTTTTCCTTACGAAGAGTCACTATGTACTCTACCATACTATCAGCAGTCATATCTGAATTCACACCCTTCTTACGTATATCCCCCTCACACAATCTTCCTCCTACATTCAATCTCATTACTACGAATTTATACGTTCACCATATATTCTGATCAAGATAAAAAAAGCTTGTATGATAAAATTCCTTCTACTTCGTCATCATTTACCTCATGGTAGATTACCGATTAAGTAATTTTCGGTTCCAGGTTGCTGCATAAATATGATCTAGATTTATTAGAGATAAAAGATAAAATAAAAAAGGCAATGTCTACTGAAGGATGCGTGTTGAATGTCCAATAACACGGCACCCGTAGGAAAGTTACCATCGAATGCGCATTTAACGTCGGCCATTACGATTTCAAATCGATTCCTAAGCGATTCAGTATTGTACATGCGCATTTTCGATTGACGGGAAAGGTGACCGCTTTGTCTTGTGTATTAATGAAAACAGGGCGATAGAGAAAGAGAATATCACTGTATGAAATAGGCTTGTTTGTACATACAGAACGACTAACGATAACTATAACTGAAGTTATGTAACAGAGTTTATGCTTAAACTGTTTAAACTTTCGTAAGACATTATTCATCATCATATCAGCCACATGTCGCCCACTGCTGGACATAGGCCTCCCCCAAAGTTCGCCACGATGATCGGTCCTCGGCCGCCCTCATAGTCCCGCAAACTTGACCAGACCATCGTCCCATCTCGCTTGTGACATGAGACATTATTTTAAACTGAATATAAAACGGTTACTGACGTATTCATCCGGTGTCGGCACCGACTAGTTCAAGTCCATCGGGGGCTCTTCTTCAGGGTAAGTTGGTTATGCTTGTTTGTTTAATAGTCGCTCATTTGACATAACATAACGTGTAAAATATTAAAAATAATTGACGCATACAGTGATGCAATTAGTACATTAAATTGTCTGAAAGCAGCTATAAAACTCATTGAGTAACTCCTGTTCTTGCAATAGCTCGTATAAGAAGATTATATAGGTGGCCATTATACGTTTTTATGGCGTCTTGTAACATATATGTTGCCGTTCACATTCAAAGTTTCTATACAATGTTTTTATTTCATATAACCCAATAATTTCCAGAAATTACTTTTAAGTTTTTAATGCACTTTGCATTGACACCCGAGACATTTCATCAGGGTTGTCACTAAAAATACAAAATGTAATTTCGAAAATGGACTTTCGATTAGTCGTCAAGCTAGTATGAAACTCTGTATCTAAATATAGATTATATATCTATAGACTTAAGTTTGATTATTAAGTATCTACGTAATTTAATTGCTATCTTTTTCGTTTCAGGTAAACAACATAATATTATGTATATTGTGTAGCGTCGAAAGAGGTCGGTAAACATGTCTGGTATAAACATGGTACATATCTTAAGAGTGGCAGGGTAGCTACCCATTTTTCTTTACCTACACAAACGAATTCCACTAACTAGAGATGTGCTGTCGATTTTGTTACGTCGTTGTAAGAAGCCTTATTTTTATTTTGTAGCTCCTGACATGTCACTTTTTAATTTACCTTCTATACCCAAATTTAAAAAAAAATATTGAATCAAACAAAAGCAAGTAAAAATTTTCACTGTCTAAAGCACGTATACAAAACATATTTTTTTTGTACAGAAAATTTACGATATCATTGTGCAATAGTTTCCTTTTTAAATCTGTAGTTATTCTTTGTAGTTCATTTGGTCGACGTTAGCGCGTGATTTACGGACGTGTCTCCGGAGTAGGCAAGCTTCCCGTCCCGAGGAAATTAATTAAATTGTTTACATCTTGTTGTGCTACCGTTTCTATTTTGTCCGATTTAATACCTGTTTTTTGACGTCATGCCAACGCGGTCCAAGATATTTGTTATGGAAATAAAACCAACTATTTTTTGAACAATTCTTTAGGCAGTTTAATTTTCGACTATGTAATTTTTTACTTGAAACGTTGTAGTGGGTCGTTATCGCTTTCTTACTGTGAATTTTAAGTGTCATAACATGTTTAAGGACGATATTGTTATCCTTGTTTTATACAATGATGATGACAAGGCTAGCAATATTTTGCGGGATATGACGGTGTGGACTCACCGTTAGTAGCAAAGTTATGATACCCCTCGACAAGTATATGGTTCGTTAAAACAGTTCTTAATTAGCTATAAAGATGCTTTACCTATTAGGGGTTAGGAGTACTCGCTAGCAGTTCACATAAGGTTATGTTGCGGGCCGCGACACCGCACTCGGCTGCCTTGTAAGCCGGTGCAAATTACATCGTGACCGGTTGAGTCGTACAAAAATACAGTCTCGGTGCGTGTTCCCACCGTCTGTTTGAACTTTATTACTTTTTGTATGGAGACAATGTAAACAAATGCATCCTACAATACAATAGGAGTGATGTGAAATTCCTCGCATGACGACAATAATAAGTGTTGAGTTATATTTTTTTAATTTGAATGTTAGATAATTAAAAATCGAAGAAGTAATTGAAGTTTATAATGTATGAAAAATTTTAGTATCGTTTATCAAGAACGACCTTTGAATATTTTTATTAGGACGTGTAAGTCGAATTTTATTATGATTGCGTGTACATTTATAACATTGTGATATTTAATTTAATTTATATCGATTGAAATATAATGATATACAATTCAACATCAGTAAATAACTTCGACGTATTAACAAGTTTAATTGTAATTGTTATGTAATTGTGATCATGCTTATATATACATAACGATACAGTATATAATATTATTTTTTGTTACAATAATATCTCGTAATGATACATTCGTGCAGTGATGTCAACTCTGGTGTAATTATGTCGGTGATTCATTCGATGTAATTAAGACAAGTTTAGACGAAATTACTATTGGTGTATCTGTTAGCGGTTCGCGTACTGTTCTATATCTTGGCACATACTCTGTGTCGGGTTATGTCCGAAGATGAGCAGACGTTAGACACGTGTCTCTTTCAATTAAAATTGTTGGCCCAGTGTGAACAGACATGACTCGAAATATTCAGAAAACGGTTTACATTTATCGTAGACGAGTTTCTTATAAAGGGTCATCAGATATAAATCATGACACTTTATGTTTAAAAATCTAACGCATTGGTACATGACGGGTATCATACCCGGGGCCTTTAGATTATAAGTCAACTCTTAAGCTCTGACCCATCGACGCTGTTAAATTGTGAATACGCATTGAATTTAAAAGGAATTATTTGAGTTACTGTTAAAATCAATTATGATTTTTTTTTATAATTCTTGGTATATTATGTTATGTAAGCATATGTTTTCCGGTTGTGAGATTGTTACTGGCTCTACAATGTACTTTATAGTATCAATTTGTCATTTTTTTATCATACTTATCATTATCCCCTGACAATAGTTTAACAGATAGTGGGGCTGATAGCTCGGCGCAGTATAAGGTTATGTCAGAGCATACACCATCGATTTTCAAATTTCCAAATAGAAATCTGACATCACGTACGTACATGGTTAGTGACTTAAGTAAACTTGTTAACAAGGCTTTTGTTTACGTATTTTATTATTAATTTGTGTTAGAAAATCGGTTTTTACAATATAGATTTAGAGCCTACCCCATTTTTATGTGTTACTAGGATATAGTCAATCACGCTAGCCTGTGCGAGTTGGTTGACTTCACACATATCTTTGAATTACTTTACATATGTGCAGGTTACATCACGACGTTTTCCTTCACCGTAAGAGCATAAGATAATGTACGTATGAATTTCGAAAATCGATAAACACATTGGTACATGGACAATATAGAGTACGGTTCGGTTCGGTCTAGTGCTTAACAACTGCGACACTGACGCTCTTCGTTTTTACAATACATTGTTGTTATTCGAATTCCTCTGTAGAATTAACACGCAGACAGGCAAGAGTGAAGAATCTATAACAGACCAGCTCATGACGTCATATAAGCAGAAATATCAGTTACCAAGAACGATATCGATAGCACTTATTGTTCTCTTGTGCGAGGAAGACAATATTGTTCAATGCACGCGTCGAGGAACAATGTGGTCGGTTCAGTTTGCTGAAGACATCTTTAATACAGTTTATGCTTAACCATCATTTCTTTGTTACTGTATACCCGACGTGGCATGGCTCGCCATTTACAATCTTTAAAGTTTGGACATGGTAAGTTTTAATTTAAAAAAAAACTCTTCAAAGTTTATACGTAATGAGTACTAAAAAAATCTTACTTAAGCTAGTTATAACCTATTTGGATTTGATTCGACGTCTATTAATTAATTATTGTTATTTATTATTTTAACGAAAAATAAGCTCGCTACAAACTTTTCGTTTTAATTAGAGTCAAATTGTAAAGTGAAGAGTTAAAAGCAAGAATTTAATCGATTAACTGTACGGTTCTCGGTTCGCCTACACACGCCCCGTCACTGTGTAGGTAGGTAATCTGTAGATGTATCTAGTGGTTTTTCGTTGTAATTATCTAATGGTTTTATTAAGTTATGCATTACCATATCTTTTCTTACGGACATGTTACGTCTTAGCTCGTAGTTCAATGGCCGCTACACTCTTTTCTGTAATTAATAAAGTTTTAACGACTGCTATCTTGGCTGAATAAATAACAGCTCTCACCAATAACAAACAAAATTTTTCCACTTTGTAATCAACGAGCGTAAAAGCAACGCGCGACTCAACGCGTTTTCTTATCCGTCCTTTTCGTGGAACACTCCCCTAGAGCGCGTAGTGGAGGGGGATAAGGGTGGGGGTTGACGTCAACCTCAACCCCTGCCTAAGCTCCCTAGCCCCTAAAATAGACACAGCCCCGGGAGCCGCTCAATGGAAACCCCCCTTACGAAGGGGATGCGGGGCGGCGCCAAGGAGTGGAAGGAATCTTTTCTTATTGCTATTATCTTGTTAAAGTGAGATGTTTGTACTAAAGTAGGATCCATCTAAGAACCTCCAGCACATATTACGTTAACTTACTTATGTATTTACTTAACACTAATGTTTCATCTACATAATGCCGGTTTGATTTGATAAAAAATTGCTAAGAATTACTAAAAAATTCTTTTATCCTTAAAATTTGTTTTTTTTTTGTATTTGATCGCGAAATAACGCATGCCCAAACGATTAGGACATTGCAGAGATTTATTGGCTAAATTTTAAAAAATTACAATTCTCTACAATAAGTAATGCTTGAAACTAACCTTCCCACTTTGAGTAAGAAATTGTATACGAAGGTTATAAAAAAAGAAAAACCCTCAATACAATAAGCAGTCGTATTCTCTTGAGGAATTGTTTTTATTAAAAATGGTATCACGAAAAGTTGCTCAAGAAACATTGAGACGGACGAGGCCGTATCGTCGAGTTTCACCTTTGCCTCAATGCCTCCCGCGCGAGGGAATTACACGACATTTTCATATGTACAAAAACCAAATATTCCTTTATCGAGGGGCGACTACTAGAACAACATGTATTCCAAAGGTTTCTTTATTTAATAGGGTAGACTGTCTAGTTATTTTCTTACAGGTTTTTATATAGATTTAATGTGAATACCTAGATTAAGGATTTCATTGTAATGGAGCATGGTATCGATTTCGGGAACCCGACATGTATTGTCTGCGGAGGGTCGGAAGGTACCCCTTTGTTGTGGCTGCGTAGGCAGTGAATGAAGCTCCTATGTATAGCTAAGTACGGTGACGTCATGGACGGCGGAATTTAAAAGCAACTTTGGTACAGAATCAAGTAGTATTCCTTTTTAGAACTATGTTTCAAGTATAGGTGTACTTTTCAGCTTGTGTTGCTATTGTAAATATTCATAATACCAAACGCTATATCGCGGCTTCGCTCCTTTCAGTGCAAACACTGTTATCTCATTATCATGCTGATAGTGTTGAACAATACATGTGACTGATTGTGGTGATACCTCGCTCCGCGTCCCCGGGTACCGCCAGATCTATGTACAGTACGTCAGATGAATAACTACAGTTACGCTATGCTCTTCGGAATATATAGCGACGGACGGCCGCTATCGTCGAGGGAGATGTGTTGCGTAGAGTATAAAAGATTTTTTTTTTTAAAAGCAATTTTAAAATTCTCTTACGTTAGTAGTATTTGTTTAGTATATGCAAATCGTTGTAAGCAATCAATAACTGTGAGCAAGTCAACATTTATTTTGGTCAAGGAAAACAATTTTAATTAAGTCTGTTCGGACCCTTATCATTCAGTAATGCGGCTCCGCTGGTTTACCCACAGCGCTGGTTTATCTACAGACAGACGGTCTGTGTCTGTGTGCGTGTGTGCGTCCTCAATGAGCCGGCGTTGTGCTGTCGTTGTCGGGGCGAAGGGGCGGGGTAGAGGGGCCGGGCCGCCGGGGGCCGACCTTGGCCGTGACTCCCCGCTGCCCGCGCCACGGCGCACCCTGGGGGACACGCACCGGCACAAATTGATTTTTGTGCCCCCTCTTCTCTCGTTCTAAGAACAGCTTCGATGAACTATCCAGTCTTACATGTTCTTACTGGAATCATGGTGTGAGTGTGCGATGAACTTGTGTGGGATTGCCGCACTGTCCTTAAGTAGTCTCTCTTCGTGTAGATTTAGTATGAGTAATCTACACTCAGAGTAGCCCTTAGTTTATACCACCAAGTTATCTGGCGTGAGTGGCGCTGTTATCGCCTTTAGTTAGGACAGAAATTATGAAAAGAAAGTTCGTATGCTGCTATATTTAATCAAGTTATAGTTCGCTTGTTTTTGTCGGTTACGTGACATGTGTGACATGACTATTACAGATTAAATTCATATGTAATTGTGTACTTTTTTTAAAATTTCTTATTGACTTTTCTTCGTTCTTCGTTTCATGTTTAATTCGAAATTAAGTAACATGATATTTTGAATTTGGAATAAACAAAAAACTAAAATTGTGTTAAGTTGTGGCGCTATATTGCAGTCTACATAAACCTTTTCTCCCATTTTGTCCATTCATAACGTACTGAATGGATTCGGGATTTATTAAAGCTTTCCAGACGGTATGTGAGATGAATGAAATAGGGTTTTATATATGTTCAAAGATAGTAATCGGTATGGATAGTTCTTTGTTGTAACATGTATATAAAATTTTTGACATATATTTTGCTATGTTAAAATTGGATCTGAATCGTTTCAGTAGCACATTCAAAGTAAAAATACCACAGTTTCATAGTACTATGTTGTTGTTTATTCTCATATGTAGATCGCGTTAATAATGTCATTATTACCTCAACGCTATAATCGCATTAAGTCCATCAGTTCACACTCTTGAAATTGCGACGTAGAAAACTCACTAGGTGTTCAGAAACTAGAAATAGACGGTAACATATCTTTGTTGGAGGCGGCCGAGAATAAATTGTGTTACTAATAATAACTATAACCGTGCCTCGTCTACAGTATAGAGTGCTCTCCTGTACTCCAGGGGCCGGCCATTTTGTATTTGTGCTACTGTCACGTGGTCAAATGACGCTACCAGCATGACTGTACATTTTACACTATTGTCGTAGAATTTCTTCGTCGAAATACGTGTAAAAATATCTTGTCAACTCTGTTTTATTCGAAGAGAACCAGAGCCATGACAATATGTATTTGTTTTTGTGTCTCGGTAGTGGACGGTGCCTCGGGCGATAGTCATTTGTCTGTTTTTATGACGTCAGTCTTAGCAAAAAAAATTCTCATGTCGGCGCGTTAATTCTACACCCCTAAAGCTGTTTGATAGTGTGTCGGATATACTTTTCGATGGCATCGTGTTTAGGTAATTGGATTCTGATCAGGTATTGAGATGCAAAGTTAAATGTAGTGTAGATGTATAATGAAAAATAGTGAGTCGTTCAATTCTCAACAAATCGTTTCCCACCAATGAAACTCATTGCTTGGTAATCATTGTTGCTAAAACTGTGGCCGGCCACAGCTCCGTTTCATAAACACCGCCGACGCTTATCAAATGTTATCCGTTCCCGCGATCCGGCGCATTTCAAACATACATTTTTTTTGCGTGTTTTTTCTTAAACATACGATTCTATTGAACTCCTATGACTTTATAACTTCTATATTGTATTTTTTTACCTGCATTTTCATGCAATTAATGATCGTACTTCTTGATGTTTGTGAGCAGGTAACTTCGAAACGGCTCTATAAATCTGGATACAAATTTGCACAGAGATTACTGTTTGGAATAACGCACTGGCAACTTACTAAGTATTTTTTTTTTAATTCCGCGCGCGCAAAGGTACAGGAAAAAGTTAGTAATAATATTTGTATGTCACCACGTTAAAAAAGCGTATAATCAAAATGTAATTTGCTTAGATATGAAGATTACTGCAATAAATCGAGATGTCGTTTACATGTTGACCAAGATAAATTATTAAAATCAAGCAATAAAATATTTAGGCAACCTTAATTTCACTTAAAATGCAATAATCATTTTTTTTTGTATACCGATGTTATTTCTCTGACCGCAATAAGACGTGTCGCCAAACGCATAAATTACATATAAATTTTACAATCGGCATTCTTGCGTTTATGCAGAATCGATTGTTTGATCGTTTTGCAATGCGATGTTTGAGAACGTTTCATTTCGCAAGCGATGGATGTAGCAGAGAAACGCTTCCCAGAATATCGCCCGCCTTAACGTGGGCTTTCACTGAACTGATTTGGTATCGTAAACACACATGAAATACACAGAAATCATCTCTTCAAAGTACCAGGCGTTTTAACCTTGAAATATTATCAATTAATTTGATATGTTAATTTTATCCAGTTCACCATAAATTTAAATCTCTCGCTATGTATACTGTTGTACATATATTTTTTTAATTGTAAATATTAGTAGATTTTTGTTAATTTTTCTAATATTTCTTGTAACCATCCTTGGTAAGCTTGAAAAGCTTGTGTTTCACGACAATAGTCGAATGGTAGGATTCGAACCTACGACCGCTATATCAGTAGTCCGTACCTTTAACCATTAAGCTATTGGCGGTGTTATATAGGGCATGTTTTTAACTTTGTTATGTGCATTAAATAAGGTTTTGATTCCAAAACTACGCAATTAAACAGCAATCATCAAAACTTTTTCACTCCGCAGTGAACTCGCGGCCTTATTTTTGACGTCGGACTACAAAGGACGGGTGAGGCAGAAAAAAATCACGTATGTTTTCGTTCGAAAAGGCCTTGCTTTATTGTGCTGATACAAACATAATCTATTGATACCAATAGTTTTTGCTAATGATGTATATAAAACTGTTTAATGCATATATCCTTTCTTCTGTCCTTTTTAGTTCGTTAACAACTTTATCTTGATCAGCTTGATCAGACTCTGCAAAGGCCGAGTTGCAACTGCAACCGCCGATAGCCTAATAGTTACGGGTGCGGATTTGTAATCAAGTGGTCGAGCAATCGAATCCCGTTATCAACTTTTGTTGTTAGCCATATACTAGCAATTTACAAAAGTCAGCTAATTAAAAAAAAATGGGACTTTTTTAATAATTGTCTAAATATTCAAGTAATTATTCATCCAAATAGTTTTTTTTTAATGTACAGTTTATGGAGTAATGAGACTTTATTTTAAAACAGCACAATATTTAGAGCTTGTTCGAGTCGTGTTTCTAATTAAGGACTCAATATAATTAGCAGCTTACCTTCAATAACCGCAAGAAGCAGTAGAGTTTCGTGCGGCCGCGGACAGGATATCGAATTACTTGTAACGAGCCTACGATAGCCGGCCAGTTGTTTGTGAAGCGTATCGTGTTTGCGAGAGAATGTTTGAGAATAGTTTTACGTAAGTAACTTTACCGAGTTACTAAGAAAATTTATACCTACAATTTTCGAAATCTGTTGTAGTGATAGTCATATGTTTTGCAATTAAAGTGATTTAATAATAATGTATTTTTTCCGTTAATTAAGTCACTTTAATTCGATCCAGTTATTTACGTTGTAAATTAGTCACGATAGTTATTACCTTCTGTTTACAAATAGCTTAATAGTCAGTTTTAGTACGAATTTGTTGCGGGCGTTTTAGAGGTGCGTGGGCACCGGCAACAAACGTCGGCTTATCACGCCCGTGCAGCCTCGTGCCGGACCGAGAACCGGTCGCAACGAGGTTGCACGCCACCGTTATAATAAGACCTTCACCGATGTTCCTGAATCGAGCGTTGTTGTCAGCGTAGAGAGGTCAACTTTACCCGGACATGAAGTCCAGTCGGTCAACACGCACTTGCGTTCAAATGTTCGAAGTGCTTTTTTTAAAAATCTCCCCCCGCCTTGACTCTTCCCGTGACTACAAATTTCGGTGAATTTAATACCATTGCCTTTGTGTTTATTTCGCCTCGTGTTATGTTTTGAATAAATTAAACACGGACGCGCTTAAACTTTTTATTGCGATACGAAATTTTAAGCAACGCCGAATACAAAGTACGCTGTAAGCTCCCGACGCTACCAAGTGAAGACCAGAATAAGTTAACTTAATTATGTCTGATTTATTTCTCTTGGAAAAGATTCATGACGATATTATGATGATAAATTCTATACAAAACACAGAATACAAATTCAATGAGGCTTTAGAATGCTTCAAAACAATCTCGAGAAAATTCGTGTTTATACAATGTATATTTTAAAGATTTTAGAAGTTTTTTTTTTTAATAAATATAGTAATGACGATTCTAACAAATTACTGAAACTTGGAAAATACTGCGTATCCAAATAACATCATTAATATCTGCCTACACGTCGTTTATATGTACGTGTAGTAAAAGAAGCGAGGTGTCCAAGGGCGCTTTCCATTAATTACATTAAGCACCACTTGCTGACGTGTTTAAATAGTGTACCTTAGCTTAATGATCGTTAGAGATACCGACCTTCTAGTGACGTGACGTGAGACGATGTCCCGCCGTCTCGCGGCGTGTTGCCAGCGTGCTGATTGATGAACCTTGTAGCGAAGCTTGTACTAGTTGTCCGGTATTTTTATCATTCAACCCAGCTCACGAATCACCTGAATCTAACTTGTAACACTTTGTATAATCGGTTACTGACCGATGTTATATGAATGATGTAGACATAGCCCACTTAATAACTTTTTATTTAATACACCATCTATCTAAAATGTATGTGGTTTAAATTCTAAATGTATGACACGAACGTGAGATGGAATTTCTTAATTTGACGTATTTCTTGATCGATAGGCGTTGGTGTAAGGCCTTGACGCTTGACGGACGTCAGGTGGCAAGGGTTCAAGGTTTTGCGTATACAGTTAAACTTTATACTTAAAATGCTACTTTATGGCCTTGAAATAAAGCATATTAAGACTTGCATGTCAGTTACTTTACTAGACAATAAGTAATTAAACCGAAAAATATTTCTTTAGCTTTATCCCACAGGACACACAGAACACAGGATAGAGTTAGTTTCAACTTGTTGGATATACTCGAATGAGTGAACATTACTTAGTTTCCTCTTAGTCAAATGGTTATGGCAATGATAAAGCCATCGTAAACAATATTAATAATTTTATATGACACTTATATGAGTTAATTTTGTTTATAAAACCCTTATAATGGAGTTCTCTTTGTTATAAACTTTACACCTAGGTATAATTTGTAAGAAAAAAATATCGTCGACGTAACTAAGGCAATGTGAAATCTTTGATAATCAGTTCTGAAAATAAATATGTTTTTCAATACCTGCCGCGTGTTTGTGACACGCGCACGTATACTGCGACCTTGCTACTGTAACCCTGGGATTTCACTGACGATTCATATATTGTAATGTACAGTGATATCTCCGGGTCTCATTCGAAAAATTTAAAGAACATAATATTGTACAACATTTTTAATACCGGACATCTAAAATTGTATTATAAAGTGTTTAGTGCAAAGGTCATACATTATCCTTTTTTTTTTTCAAACATACTGTTTTTACAATGGAACGGGCCATAAAATCAAATTGTCTCGCTCTTGGCCCACCCGCAAATACCCTTGACTTTTAAGTCAAGGGTCGTTTATTCAATTATCAATACGTAAATGTGTTTGTAGGGTTCAAATCAAATTAATTCTATAAAAGAATATAAATGCCCTGATGTCCCTGTAATTGGTTAAAGGTCGGTCAAATTAAACATACAAGGCTACAATAATTCGTACAGAACTGAACATTTGTAGTAATGTTTGGAACACCACTGGGAACGATGGAAAGTTTTCAGGTTCAACGTGTGCGGTGTTCTGAACATTTTTTACCAATTTTCAGCTCTAAGTGAATTATTATTAAATTTAAATTTTCACATGAATCTTGTACGTCGTGTGCCGGAGAGAAAAAAGCAGGTTGATTGTTATTATTTATTACTATCGTGACAATCACAATTTTGTTGGGTTGTATTCTCATTGCTTATTAAGGATTGGTTTTGAATATTTTTATAAAATTAGGATTGAAATGACTACGAAAAAGTAATTTAATGTTTACAATATTTCTCGTTTGTCGTCTTCGTCTTTAAGTCATCAGTTTATATGTTTTCCTCCCGTAAATACAAACACATAGAGACCAACTATTACGTTATAAATGTGTACTAACATTAATTAATACAACAAAATTGTCTTCATAATTAAAATCGCGTTATCGTTCGCATTGACCACATTTTCACGTGAGAACGGAAACCGTTCAATGTAACGGAATTCGAATCGTAAGTATGCGGTTTTGAGACATTACTGTCATAGTTTTTGATGCAGTCAAATATTTGACAGTTTTTATTTCTATACGTAACAAATCACTCGAACCTCGCCCTGTATCATCATCAACCCTTGTCTCCCCACTGCTGGACATAGATTTTCTTCATAGATTTTCCAATGCCTTCCACAGTATGCGATCCTTCACAACTGTGGACTGTATCACTTGTACAAAACAGGAAAACAGCAGTTTTGTACATTGTACATATTCTTCGTCAGTGTAAATCCAAGGTGTATAATTTTTGAGCACCGCGAAGTAGGGCGTCAGTAGCCGTGTGTATTTCTTCTGGCGCCTTTCAATATCGAGCAAATTAAAATACCATTCCGATCGACCTTCATTATGCTTGACCGGTTTGTGAACGGGGCGCCGTTTAATTTGTATAGCAACGACACGCGCCTATCATCGCTGCAACCTACTATTTTATACACTGTCAAAAATTATACATTTATTACATACATTTTGTTATCACGCGTGATTTATGTACCCTTAAATGAGGACTATCTCAAACCTTGACTCATCCCTTTAGTCCGCCTGAGTGAGATAGTTTTTTAAAGCGAAATGATAGTCACGTGATTAATACTCATTTGTCAATTTTTATTCGTAGTTTTTTTTCTCATCGTGAACTCCTGACTTTGATATCAGCGTTTTTGTTTACTTGTTTTTGGTTTCTATATCCGTTATGTTTAAATATCTCTTGTTTAATTGTATATTTTTGCTTCAGGTAATGAAGAGTCCACAACGTGTATTTTGAAAAGAAACTGGGAATTTTATGAGAGGTAATTAAAAGTTTCTGATCACACTAGTGTTGGCTGCTAACGTCTAGTTTGCTTTAATGTGCCTAATTCACGTATCAATGAGAGAGAAAACCATGTGATAAACATCGAAACTGAAACTACGTAAAGTCATGTGGGGTTTCTTCATCTGTATTAATGCGTTAACCTTGAATGTATGTTGAATAACTTCATACAAAAACATTAACGAGTAAATAGCCATTTTTACTTATAATGCTAATCTGTGCTTTATTCTAGACCGCTTGTCTTTAACGATGTTGTTCTCCCTCGGAAGAGATACATAAGTCTGTCCTTTAAGGGTTTCTCGTTAGGTTTGGTTTGATTGTCCGTTCTTCGCTCACCGATGTCGCAAGCTTCCCACATCCCTGAGGCCATTGTGAGCGGTTGTTTTTCCCAACCGAGCGGCTGGTAGAGTGTTAACAATGCTCTATTTTCCGTTCGCTGTTTACCAATTCGATTGGTGCGGTTTGTATTGTTACGTTTGCGGTTTGGGACATTTTCTTTTTGTGTTTGCAATGAATGCTATCCATTTTGCTATGAAACGATTGTTCTTTTCTAGTTGATGATCCAATATGCTCTAGTTTTCTTAACGCCATCCACGCCGCGATATTTTTTTCGTAAGTGAACACGCCAGGCCAGCATGTATCACTGAATGTATTAAAATGAAATGACAGAGAAAGATTGTTTATTGAAATCCAGATTTTTTTATTTAGTTGACTATTTCATAGTTTTATTAAAAACAAGCACTTGCATGCGACTTTGATAGCATAGAATTTAAAAAAAAAACAGTGTTACTCCCGCACACATCAACAATTTTTCCAATAAAAGTTCAGTCAATAAACGTACAGCCGTTTCGGAGATCATACGGAACAAATGCGGACAGACATACATAATATAAATTGGATTGTCGTTGCAGGTAATGCAAAATACGTTGTGTGTATGAAATATGATTTTTATTAAAATACATATATACCAATTTTATTAATATTTGTTGTATATAAGGTTATATGTTTCGTCTACCATAACAAAGTTATTTTATTATCAATATAAGGTTATCTATCTGATAAAACACAAGTTACTATCTTAATAACAGTTCAGTAACTGTACCGCTCTTTAACGTAGAAAGTATACTTCCAAGGTTAAACGTTTTATTTATAAACGATTATAATACATTGTTAATTATAACTGTTTACGCAGCGGTTTCATCGCTATATTATCATCGAAAGGGGAACGTGTAATTATATATCGTAAATAACTAAGAAAGGCTCGGTTTATTACGATGTTACGATAGAAATCTTTTTATATGAACTTCAATTGGATCATGATATTATTTTATTTGCGTAGGATGAAAATGCACAAGTAGCTCACAGCATCCAAGCATTTAGAAAAATATGATTCCTATGAAACGGGATTCTTACTACGATTGACCTCATTGAGCTCATGTTATTTTCTGAAGTCAACCCGTGACTACGGCGCAAGCAACTGTGCAGAAATATCGGCAGTTTACATAGCTCAATATAAAATGCGTTGCATTATACGGAAAAAAGATGGCGTAGACATGAAGGGTTGTTATCATTCGTACTGCAAGATCTTTTAGCAACGACATTTGATAATTGCAGTAAAGATATATCGTAGCCTTTAATATACTAAGGAATGTATATGAATTTTCTATCTTTATCTCATTCAAATTACCGATCTCAGTTCATTATTTAATACATAATAATAATGTTAATTATCCTACTATTACAAGACATTTAATATTTTACATTTCATAGCCGTGTATCTCTGAATCCAGCCGTCTTATCCCCATGTCACGCTCAGTAGACCTGCCCGCCTGCGCACGCACCGCGACTTCATTGTGAAACGCTTTGCTCAACACTCTAGGTGTTACAACGCCACGCAACTGTCGAAGGCCACACGTCAATCGAAGCCAAACCCTTAGAACAAGGAAAGCCCGACTTGTACCTTACGCCTGACTAACTGATAGCTGTGAACTACGTTACAATTTTTTTTATAAGAGAAGGTAGCGAACGAGCGGCGAGATCACAAACGTGGACGTCGACGCCCATGGACATTTGCAACACTAGAGGAGCAATGCGTTACCGGACTTTGAGAAAGAGATACGCTTGCTTCTTGAAGGCGATGGCAATTATTTGTGTTATTTAAAAGAATATGAGGAGATTCTGATTAGGAACTGGCTACAATTTACAATCAGCTAATGTATCCTTTAAAGACAACCAAAATCCTCGAAGTATTATTACAAGGATAGTAGTTTTAATCTACGTATTAATTTACCATTTATGGTTCTTGGTGGTCGATCAGTTTCTGTACTCCCTCTGATACAAAGTAATGGAGATATCCTTGGACCTGTCATCATCATCATCAACCTTTGTTTTTCTTTAGATCCATCGCGATGTCTATTATTAAATTCGGGCAAAGGTCAAACAAAGTGGGCATTCCAAGTGATCGCATTTCATATGTAATTCTGTTGTATAACAATATAATGTATCTAATGATCTAGCGCAGAGTCGATTTTAATTTGACATTTAAGTAAAGTGACATAAAGGTAACCGGTTAGTAACAAACTTTCTCTCCATATCGCCTACTTGATTGATTTATCCGGTATTAAGCAATTAACAAGAATTTAAAGCTGGTTGAAATGTTTACTTGACTGTCTTATATATTTTCTTCTGACTTGCAAGTCACCTCAGATCTCTCGGAGATAGTAACGTTCACGGAGGACGTCATCAGACTTATGTTCATTCCCAATCGAGCGAAGCCGGGACCAGTCGCTAGTTGTTTTGTAAATGTCCTTCGAGTTATATCAAGATCATACGAATTAAAAGTTACGTAAGTTGATATCCGAGTGTGACATGTATTATCTTGAGATTACATTCTAATTACGTGTATAAACATACCAAAATCCCCGGTAAGATTACGAACAATGTTACGTACCACACTGGAAACCTGATTGCGTGTGACAGGCTGGCTGGACCACTTTGAAACGTGTCGGAGCCTGTTTTAATGTTCCTCTTACCATGTGGCATTGCATTTTGTTTTTATTATTTTTTTTTTATTACAAAGTTGTTTTGAAAGCTCGCAAGTTAAAATTACCCCCATTTAAAGTGGAGTGTGGGCGCCGCGGCCGAGCCAGTTTCGACTTTAGGCATTTATGATGCTCGGATAAGATTTTATCTCGCTTATACCTGCAGTAACGAGATTTTTTAAATCTATATTTGTGTATGATGACTTCCTTATACAGGTATTTGGATTCGAAAACTGTAAACTGAGAAATCTGTTAGCCACTAGTCCAAGTTTTTTTTTTTTTATTTTAGCTCCCACTTAATTAAGGAATTACCCATTTATAATTTTACATATGTTGTCGGGATTGTTTTTATAAAATACATGCGTCGTACAATGACTTGGCAGCAGTAGTTTCCTTGTATCCTTCGCCTATTTATACAAGCTACGTTGGACTAAGCGTAGGTACAGTCAGCGTCATTCATCGTATATATGGCTTCACTACGCAACGATCTTACTCCTCATAACCAAATAGGGTGCAATAGATGTTTTGATCACATAAAAAAACAATTGTGGGTCGCCTACACTGTGCGCCTGGTGATTGCAGTTGAATACGCTATTGTTACAATATTTATCGACCTACAATTCAATTCGAACAAGTCGTTTCGCCGATTATTATCGTTTTAAAGGTGGAATATTGCCAATGAATGTGATTGTACATCTGAGTACAGTCCAGGAATAGTAAATACGCATTTATCCTTGCCTGGTTAACCATACGCAAGAGATGTTGCAGCGTACACTTTGCTATATTTAAGATAATTGCCAGAAACGGTCGTTTTATCCTCTAATTGCCTTCCGCTTAGATAGCGTTTGCACTCAGTGGTCTGCGTGCGTGACTCATGCGGGTCGAGGGGACGTATTTTGGGGGAGAAATTGTACAGTTATCTCGTTGAAGTGGAAAGATGTTTCTTTTACGATACAGCTAGTAAATGTTCATGTTATATACATTTTAAAGTTTTTGTGATACAACTTTTATAGATTATATAGATATGGACGTTCTAACCGGTGTTATTATCGATGTTATAAAGTAGATATAGTATATGATAATAATGAAATAGCTAGGCAACAAAGAATTTGGATAAGCCATTGTAATAATTTAGTAAAATATTAAACGGTTTTTTAGTGAAGTTACATGTTGAAACTTCACAAGAATTAATTAATTAATCCTATAAATCTCTCAATAGCTCTTAATCATAGTGAAACATGTGTATTAAAGGTATTTGCTTTCTTATTACATTTAAAGCTTATATTCTTGGAGTAGACAAGTCCGAAAACAATTTATTTTATCTCAGCTAATTTTATCTTTGTTTCTATTCAACTAAGTCAACTCTTGTATAGAGAGTCGTTGACCCGTGTCACTAATAAATTGAATTGATAGTCTCCATCTTTTGTTTACGAACAACTTTATTGGCTTTAGTTTCAGACAATGTTAAAATTAATGTACAGCTTACTGTGGTGTATACATTTTTTTGTATGAGAAGGAGACAAACGAGTGACAGGATCATCGAGGTGATCATCGACACCCAAACCCGCAACATTGGAAGTCACACACGAAGTCACGTTGCCCGTTGTTCTGCAATAACTTTACATTTTTTTTTTTTTACAAGAGCAAGGCACAAACGAATCGCGGGGTCTCGAGGTTATTATTATTGTTATTAAAAACTAACAGATGGTTTACCTTTTTTGTCATTTTCAATTCTGATAGCAAATTCATTGCGATAGTAATTATTAATGAAAAACGCTTGGTCGTAAGTAATCTCATCGATGTAATATTTATTGCAATGTAAGCTATTAAGAGATAAATCTCGAGATGGCTCAGATGACGTTTGTAATCGTGTCCTGCATTATACATGTGTTCTCTTCCTCTGACAACTATTGCATTATTAAATTATCTAATCCTTTATTCATCACAGAGGGATAAACCCTTGCAGATGAATGACAAGAGATAAAGGAAAAACTCTTGCTTTGCAACGATTACAATTTTAAATTGATTTCAGTTTTTTTATGTATTTCGAATCGTCAATAGTCTTATGGTTAAAGTTGTTAGTGTGCATTACGCCGTTATTGAGTTCCATTCTCGACATACGACTCGTGAATACTATTTTAATACTTGAAGCTTACAGTAGTCAATTTTAAATAGCAAATCATTTTAGAAAACGAAAGCTCGATGTATACTCGGATAACAATGATAAAATATATATTTTAATGAAAATATGAGTAGATTTTTGTTAATTTACTAATAGGTCTTGTTACCATTCCAGGTAACCTTGATAAAGCTTGTGTCAAGATATAGTTCACAATAGTTTAAACGTGGTATTTGAACACACGACCGCTAAATCGATAGTCCGTGCCCTTAACGATTAGTCTATATGGTTCTGTTTTATTATTGCTATAGTTATAATATAGTGTCTAGTTAATTAATGACTGAATTAAGCGGAGCATACACGTAAACAGTTGTATTTGAGATGTCAATGTACCAACTGGTAACGCCGAATGCATCTGTAATGGACTTTCTTTGAACGGATACTTTGATCGGAGCGTGACAGAGCGTACATTAATCTTGATCATCCGAAAGTAACAGGCACAAGACGCAAATGCCAATTGGCATTAGTTTGACGTTATTGTCATTGCAAAGCAAAGATGTAATAGACCATGGATAATGGTCTAAACACGAACTCTCTTGGACCGAATTAGAATAGTAGGAAAGTTTTTTTTTTTATAGAAGACCGGTTTTTAAATCTCGATGGCCAGTGATTTAATTTATTCGTTTGCTAAGTTGACGTGAGTTTCGTGTTCGGACACATTCTTACCAACTACAGATATATAAGGAATTTTATCTATTGACAGTCTTTTTTTTATATATCAGAGCTAGAAACCACTGCTTAATGTGATGTGTTTATTCGTATTTCAAATTTTAGAAAACAATTTTAATGTTAAAATGACAATACATATAGCCTAAGTTTTGATAAATAACTTTTGCATATTTGAATACTTATGTAAATAGATTGCCTTTTATTTCCGAGAGAGTATCCAATCAATCTTAATAAAGTCTTAATGTCAACGCCGTTATCGATTCTGCTATCGGCTCTGTTGCTAAGATACTAGGGAGATTAATTGGATCTGCGTAGGACGAGCGCCGGCTTTGTCCGTGTCCGATGGTTCGAAAGCTTTGCGTGTAGGCGACGCGTCTAACAAGGGATTTAACCTATTCACTTGACAATACACGAACTAGCTATTATAGTATAGGAAATTTGACAATGCGTTGAACGGTATTGAAAGAGATATCTTTACGATACAATACGAAAATATCGCATACTATAATATGCAACTCCACGCCTACCGCGTATTTTGCGTGTGTTGGTCACCATAACCGATAGGTATTTACTATAACCATAAGACTGGTGACTAAGATGACTAAACGGTACGTTGTAGCTTTTGCGTCCGTTGTCTCATTACTATCAAGTTACTGGTCTAAAGCTTTAAATTTACTAATGTTATAAATGTACTGAACATGGGGCTCCTAAACAAAGTCTACATTGACTTCCTAATATTAGGCCATGACCTAGTAGTACCGACATAGAGAAACAAATAATGTATGTCGCTATTAATTCTCATTAATTAAACAGGCTACGACCGAAATTTTTAGTGTGACAACTGTTATTGTTTATAGTATACGATGTTTTTAACAACAGAAATATTCATCAACAGAAATTCTTATAACGCTGAAACGGATTGCCTCGTAATACTTTAATTCTGTACTATGTAGATACAGTGTGTTCCAAAAGTTTTAATGCATTTAACTTTAATAAGCTATTAAAAATAAGAAGAAAAAAGAATACATTTTTATTCATTCGATTGTCACTTGTTTTTATAGGTTTTTTTTTCTATGTTCCCATGTGTATACACAAACGCAGAGGATAATAAAATGGAATTTATCAACTTTAGGGTGTGAGCGAGCGAGTGTCTATGTGAAGTAAGACAGAGTCGTCTGTTCACCCTAGCTTTAGAAAGCTAGTAATGTAAGCTAGATTTCTCGTCGATTGCAAGCAAGCCAGGCTAGCGAGCGGCGGCGCGGTAGTAGCTCCGAGCTGTATGTTTGCTACGGCGTTTCCCGGTCCTCGTAACTCAATTGGCAGGCAATCTCGCACCGGCGCCGCTACGAGTAATTACTGGCAACACTACAATGCCCCCTCCGACCCGCCGGCCCCGCCCACCCCCCGCTCACCGCCACCAACATCGATGTGATGGGGATAGACCGGCTCGGACACCGCGTGGAAATGGAACTAACATCGGATCCGGGACGTTGACGGCCGGCGCCACGGAATGCTCATATAACTATATATTTATATTTTTTTAGCCTTGTTTTCCGGTTGCCGGTTAACTTGCTGTGACGTTTGCAATTTGTTTTTTCAGCCACTTAAGCATCGTCTCGTTCCACTAGACCAACGTTGTTCGAAGTTAGCCTGCTTCTGGTAGGTTTCTGTATAATTAAAGTTTAACGCGCGTTGATCTAATGAGTGTAAACGGAGATCGATAGCTACCTGCCATTAAACATTTTACATTTAATGTAAACATTTTCCACATTAAATAGTTTTTTCGCGGTTGTGTAACTTTTGCTCAGTGTTTATTGACAGGCGCAATCGAACTGGCTATATACTCGTAGTGAGGTTTTACAGTATGTGCAACTTTTTAACAGATTAACAATGGCTTTTTTTTCATTCTTGTGTTGTTATTCCTAACATAAACTAGACACAAATACGGCCTATGTTCAATAGTAATAAATGACAATAGGAATAGATTAATGGGACCGCAGCGGCTGCGAGCTGCGCTGCCATTAGCGAGCGGTAAATTTATATTAAAAATATGTATGGCGACCGCATAATGGCCAATTGATTTATTTATGGTCCATTGGAACGCGAAATCGGCGCGTGCGTCGCGGCAACACCTGACTAAGCGCCGCACGCTCCACACTCATTTTAATGAATGACGAGGTACTTCGATTCAGGTTCATTAACACATTTATGTGAAAATGCTGTTAATATGTGAACTAAGTTGTATGATTTTAAAACAATATGCAAATGCGTTCTCTCTCTAACTAACGTTTCAGCTTAGTATATAGCCGTGATGTTATCGCGTCGATATGAAGCAGTTCTATCGATCGAGTCGGTGAAGAAGTTGCTGCTCCCAGCGGTTCTCTAATTACTTCCATTTAGCAATAACTTGTCATAATATAATTTAGTAAATCTCCGTCGCGCTCACTACGTGTAATATCGTAACCGTTGCGAGCGACTTAATTAGTTCTAATGGCTCCTCTCATTCTATTAATGCGTAGCGATCTCCGCGATAATGTCGTCTGAAGGTGAGTGCTAGTGACTCCGACATCGCGGGAGCAGCCTTCACGGCGAGCCCGCGCTTGCCTATTCTTAATTGGTAGAACGTCGCGCGTTATGCAGCCCACACACGGCAGGTTTTGCGTGGCGGTAGTAATCGGACATTACCGACAGTCATTACCGTGTTACATCGTACACTTATCTGAAAAGTTTTGATGCACACGTGCTAGAGTTTGCCTATATAAAAATTATTCATGTAAGGTAAAAATCGTCCTGCGAAATCTAACGTGTGTGACCTGCATTATAGTCAGTCTATGAAGTGCTGCGATAATTGTGTTGTAAGATATTACTAGAATGGAGTCGCTTAAGCGGCAATTCAGAGAAGTCAGCATAAAGGCTGTTATCGCATTGTACGAGAGTTCGTGCGCACCCGCACCGCGGGGCGCAGACAGAGCAATCAATCGACTGACTTAATGCCAAAACAGAATACATCCTGTTCGTTAAAGTACTCAATATTGGATATATTTCAATAATCTCCCCGCGGGTAGCTGGCTACTGTCACTGCCGGCTCTGAAGAAAACCAGATAACATAAAGAGAAAAGCGAGCCTCCCCCGACCGGGAAAGACGAAAATTGAACTATAAAAACTAATCAAGACAAAGTATTTACTGTTTTCATTTTTATAACAATTGTGTTAGTACTCAGTAGTAGTTACTCACACGCGTGTCGTTTGATGTAAAAGTAGAAAATAAATAGAAATGGGTTTGTGGTGTTTATTGGACATCGTCGAGCCCAGCGAGGGTCGGTCGCCCGCGCAGACGCTGCCAGTGTCAATATCGCTGCTTTATTGTTACCATTTATCATAAAAGTCTTTGATTTGATCTAACACTGCAATGGACACCGCCGGGGCCCGGTGTGTTCGGTGATCTCGTTAAGTGAGTTTTCGACTTTTATTACATTTTTAATATCTTGAGGATGTTTGAAGATGAACAGTTCCTTTTAGATTGTGTGACAGGTTGCCAGACACCAGTGAGGGCGCCGCGCCCCTCTCAACTGTAAACGCTGTTTTTTAATTCCTATCTTTAGAGATTGTAAAATTTGAAACGAAGTCGTTAGGCGGAATGTAACAATTCTGTCTGAAACAAAACGGCGTCAGACGCGCAGCTTAGCTGGCCGTCGCCCTCGGCTAGTTGCTTTTGATCCGCGCTACAACAACAGTTGCCCGAATACGACGGTTTTATTGTAATTAGTAACATTTCTATTTGATACGTAAAATAACTTTGTTCGTGTCTAACGTTCAAAGTACGTTGATCATTTTCTATAAACTTGAAGTATTACGAAAAAAGTAATTACCGTTTGTTTTAGTACGGCTTTAGAAACAGTTATGAATTGTTAAAAGCTTAGAGCCAAAACAATGCAGAGGACACGGAAGGGGCGCCGAGTGCCGGCACCAGAGCAGAGCTCAAACGGGTAATCCTGTTAAAAAACGCGAGGCTGACGTAATCGGTATTAGCCGGTCTGGTGCGCGCCCCCGCCCCGTCCGCCCGCCGCCCGCCGCCCGCCCGCCGCGGCTATCACGACGCATTGTTGTGTCCTGTTTATTTTCGTCCTTTGCTGTGCTTTATCACAGGCCTCATTTATATAACTGTGCAGGGAGATAAGCCAGTAATTAGACAATATGAACATTCAGCACAATGATGCCTAGTTTTTTATGTTTCAGACAATTGTTAAGACAGCTACACCTCAGGTCTTAACTGATCACTTGTAAAACTGTTTAATTCCCGTGTGTTATTGTTTGCTTAGTTATAACAACGTTAATAACACGAATATGTACATGTTATTTTTCGAATAGTTTTTGTTATCCTTTTTGCCATCAGTTACATCTAGTATTTGAAGACCCGACTCAAAATACAAAATCTATTACAGCACTCAGTCAATCGTGAAGTATGTACGCAGTGTTGCAGGGAATGGGACGACTTGAAACGATCGCAGTGGACTCTAGAGCCGAGGCTTTGTGAAAATTTTAATTTTATGGGAGACTTGATCCCCGTTCCCCGGCAGAGGGCGCTCTCAGGCAAAATATTTCCGGCTCTAAATAATGAAGTCGGCTAATGGCGGTAAAAATATCGGCCCGAGAGGCCCTTTGAATATTCATAAGTAGAAATTATTTGTTAAAGAACACGACATGAATATTCGACGTGAACTTTGAATATTCTACTTTATTATTTGTTTCCTTTAATTAATACAACAAAACTAGATACGCATACGAAGGCATTATCATTTCCACTGAATTCTTTATTCTATTACTTCGTCCATACATCGCTTAACTTTCTTCGTGTAATAATACTTTTATTTGTGTACTAGTTGTCGTAGTCCGGGGCTAGCGAAGGCTGATGAAATACGAGTTAGTCTGCAACACGTCGGTTTGTGACCGAGTCCAAAAATAAATCTATATTCCTTGAATGTAAGATATTTCGCAAACTACTGAAGTCGTCCTCCGCTCATGCAAGTGCGATCGAACTTTATGACCAAACAAAATTATTTTTTATTAAAAATCTCTTTTCCTTCATCTCCGAATTTCTTTACATTCTGTCAAACACGTTCAACAGTTCGCGTAATTTACTTAAATACAAGTACAAAGTTCTCACTTGACATATAATGATGAGAAATTAGTGTCATGGATTAATTGGAGTGTTAATTGGTGAGTCGATTGAAATGATCCGAGGCCGCGCCGGCCGGACGCAAATCAGATTGTCGGAGCGGAGAGCGTCGCACTAAGTGCCGTCGAGGAGGGTTCGGATGCACTCAGCTGCCGCGCACACGCCGGTGTGACGTCACGGACATTACACTATCGAGGCTTGAAATAATGAGAACTAACATACACAACCGATTTTTTTTATTATATTTATTATTTTACTCACTTGTTCACACTTTTTCAAGATAAGTGGAAAATAAAACTTCGGTGGCTACTCAAAAATGGAGTATCTGGGACTAAGTTTTAATTAGATGAACACTGCGTAGGAGCAGCCGCCCGACACTTAGATAAAATTAACAAAAGTTTCTTAAGCTACGTTAAAACTTTTTAGTTTTGTTTCTTGTTAGTTTCACCACGTCTTTTTTTAACTTCTTGCTATACAAACATCGTAACTACAAGTTAAAACTCTACGTTTACTGCTGTTCTTATTTTTAATTGTATTAAATAATAAAAAAAAAACAACTCTATCCCAATTTCATATTATATATGTAAGAAAAACTTGACCCAGAAGTGCCACCTGTGTACGTAAGGAATAGCGGCGCCCTCTAGGGTGCTCTCAGTTTAAGCTTCCATCTCCGCTGAAGTGGCAGCTCAACCCCCGCTCTCAGTCAAAGGCTCTCTGCGCGGCGCCTCAAGCGCCCTGCCTCATATCTTTCATGTTTACAAGGCCCGGCCGCGCAGCGCGACACGGGGAATATCGGTAGCCGACATTCATTAGCTGACGTTAAATTAAAGTAATTAATGTCAGGTACATTTCATCGTCATAAACATATTGTTGTATTGTTTTCCTCTTCCGAGGACTACACGCTAAGATCAAGAAGCGCGTGACCGTCATGTGAATACGATTTATTACAAAACTCATTTAAGTTTGAACATTTTTAAGGTTCTTTTATCAAAAGCCCCACTTATATAATCGAAGATTTTGAAAAAAAATCCTCAAGAAGTTTTTCTCCACATTAACTGTAACAATCTTAAATTAAACATTGAGTTGTTCGCTGGTTCCCTACAAGTATACGAAGTTCTCGCATCGCGTGTGATACAGATCTTCCAAGAGCGGAGGCCGCCGGAGCCGCCGGAGGACTCGTGTCCGTGTCCGCCGTCACTGCGACGAATCCGTGTCAGAATACATTTTATATGAACCAAAGTGCGTCTCGTCAGTACTAGAAGCCAAATGTCCGTGGAGATTGGAATATCTTAGTCCATGTCGACCGGCCAAATAATAACCGTAGTTCGACAGAAACACTAGTAACAACGGACTAGCCACGTTATCAACCTTGCTAGAATACCGAATAGGTACAGGCAGGAGGTAATACTCTTGCTTTGGGGAATTTCGCTTTATGTTCCGCGATATTTCGTAGTTCGGTAGGACGTCGTGGACTCGGATGTTGTAGTTTGTAAGAACATTTAGCAGTTTGGATGTGAACTCATTAGTGTCAGGCTTCACTGTCTCTGTTCCATTAAGTACATCGATTTGTTTATTTGTGTACGTATGAAAAACTTCTTGTCTCGATAACTCTCCGGGTTCGCTTCTCTCTGTGACCTCGTACTGATTAACGCTTGCGTCTTCTATAAATGTTTCATTCGATGTAACGTCAAGCGTGTCGCGCACATCATCTCTATTTGTAGAAACTAAATTATTTATGGCAAATATCGATTTGCTTGAAATAAATTTAGGTTGTCGATATTGTCCGCCGCTCAATAAATCTCTTGCATAGTTTCCTTCAGTCGTTTCTGCAACAGTGAGGTCATTAAATAAAAGGCTTTACATTGATGACATACAATCTAAAACTAAGTTTGATGTTTGTACGGTACGTGTTCTCATATTCTGATGTGTTTTTATCACATTGAGATTGTGTAATAAATATTGATCTAGTTGTACCTGTCCCGCCCGGCTCGGTGCAACAACTTCGTCTCTCATTTCGACTCTTATTGTAACGAACATGGCGCGGTCCGTCGACTTCTTTACTAACGGCGGAACTTGCAGCCGCGAAGTCATTTTGGTTTATGTTATAAACATCTTCAGTAAATCCTCGACCTAGTTTTCTTTCTAAGACACTAAAAACTTTTTCTCTCGTAATCGGCGTCCAACCGCTGTCATCAGCCACTTCACTGCGCACGCCTGTCCACGCCTCTACACCGAGCTGAAACATTATAAAGTTTTAGTACTTACTTTTTTTTTAGTAAACAGACTAACAATCACCTCGCTGTTGCGTAGTTGCGTGAGATCACATCGTGCGCTTCCGTAGCTAATATCATCACTCTTAGTTCTTTAAAAAAACTCGGATCTGTTTTTATTGCACTGTGTGTACTTTGTTCGCGAAGGAAGCTATTCGTACAAAGGGAATGAACAGTACTCTATATAAGTAAAGCACTTGATACTTACAATAAAGGCGAGCAGGTAATGTGCCCTCCGCATGTTGCAGCGGTGTGCACGCGGCGACCGGCGCAGCGCTCGGAGTGGACTCCGCGGTGACGCGCCGCGGCCCACTGGGCAGTGGGAGCGGCGACAGGCACCTGCCTTGTACTAAAGCGGAGTGCACTTTACTTAATCACAAACGAGAATCCAAGCCAAGAGCTCTGTGTTCCTGGTAACGTTGTTCATAAAATTACTGTGAGTTCTAAACATTTGTTTGATACTTGACATTTAACTTAATATGAACTTAACGGAAGCCCAGCTTGACCCAGGCCGTGGCCGGTGTCGACTGAACTGAGCCGCACTCGTTCCCCATCTCTGTCACGCAATCTTTATTGTATCGATCTGTACTTTTTTATGGCAACAAAAAGATAATTTTGTAAGTTCGTAGGCGAAAGAATCACTAAGTCTATACATGTAGTAGTAGACATTAATGTCTGCAACAAACATAACTTTTGTTGCCTAACTGTGCCAGACAATATAGAGAGGAATTGATATGAAACAAGGGAAACTAATGAAAGTTCCTTATTTCCTGAGACTATCGCAGCCACAGCAGATATCGGATTAAGTAATTAAGTAAGTTAGTGTGTACTCGGGCTACGCACAAAGCGACACGGGCGCCCTCTGTTAGGTAACGCGTGTCCCCTGCCTGACACGGGTTTGCTCTCAGCGGCCGCTGTTGTTTCGTGGCTTTTAACTCGTTTCACTTCGATGTCTACAGTTTAAGCAACAATTTGTTGTAACGACTTTTAAATACACCTTTTAAAAGAAAATGGAAATCGAACTGAAATGAAACTCTTGTTCGATTTTCATTGATTCTCCTTCGATGAGATGTGCTGGCAGGAAGACCGTTATGAAAGATGTCTAAAAGTAAGTACCGGTACGAGACACTATATCTTGTACAACACCCTCCTCAAGTGAGTTCAATAGTTTGAAGACTTTCTTCGACCTTGACGTTATCCTTTTCAAAAAAGCCGTCAAAAGAACTTATTCTCAGCGTTACTTTATGCAGTTTGCGCCGCCTACAACACTCGTACTTAGTCATTAGCTTTAGTTAAGTTTATAATACGATCTAAAATACATCCAGACTCCGGAATATGCCACTAACCTTGACTCTCATCAATGAGAACCTCCAAATTGATGACAGTGTGGGATCCTGAGTTGACAATCTGATCAAATTATCAGCCTTATTCTGTTAATTGCCTAATGACCAAGTAATAATATTTTTTTTTGTGACACGATTGCCACTGTTTGCCTTTAGGAGGCATTTACAGTTTCGCCGGGCTTGAGGTCGCCGGGCGCAGAGGGCGCTTAGCCTAAACCTCGATTAAGAGTAACGTAACTCGAGGGCTCCCTCAGGAACCTCGGCTCGGGCTGTTACTTCGGGAATAACACACGTAAGGTAGATTATATATAAGTGAATAATCAAGTTGGGAGTCATCGTTGCGTTAAACACAATTATATTTCAAAGCCACCATTTCTCGGTATATCGCGGCTTTAAACGTAATTTTTACAGTGTGATTTTAAAATCACGAATAGGGCATTAAAACAAATACTTTATGGATATTCCTTAGATGACGTCACATGTTAGAGGTCAGATAATGTTAGGTAAATCTATAATGCATATGATCAAGATTTTTGTTATATATAGCCACGACATCTATTTTTGACTATCTGAAATTCCAACGCGACTTGGAGCTCTATGCATTATAAAATATAGGTAACTTACCAATAGATGGCGTTAAAATTAAATAATTATTTTAAAATTAAGCCTAAAATTTTCCCAAAAAATGTACTTAGGTATACAATTAATTTATAAAGTATTTTACAAAACCGAACTAATGTAAAAATGCACAGTTTACGGTTCTGTGAGCCGGCTCCCAGGATTGTCCCAATGGGTTTCGGAAAGACTAATTAAAAAAAGAAAAAATAGGTTTGCATGTGACAAAAGTGTTTATTAAACTTTAAGTTTAGTTAATTTAAAATGAATGTAAAATCCATACAACCATATTTACTAAATTGATTCTTAAAATCACCTTTATGTGAAATTAGTTTTTTTACAACATAAAGTTAGTAATTCAATTCAAAGTCCATTAACGCCTTTTTTGTTAAAACGAAAGCGAAAGCGTTAGCTCAATGTGGCCTCCAAACTAATAACGACGCCCGCCGAGCTTTTGCTACTCACAATATTATCGCTCACGCTGATAGTGAGCTGGAAGACGTTGGAAAGGCCTACGTCCAACAGTGGGCAGACAGGAGCTGATGATGATGACAATGATAGTGATGGAGAGAATAAACTGTTTTAGTGTTTTTATTTTCTCCCTGTAAGCTGTAATTACGAACAATGTACATGTAACGAAAGTGGGCACAGTGTACTCACTTTATTGATCTCAGAGAAGTGTTTGCTTTATTTTAAACGTCAATAACTGTTGACGTCGTTTCTGCCGCGCCCTAACAGATGGCGCTGTGGCGAGACGGTACGATGGCATGTACACGATGTGGACAGTGCAGTCTCGCCACATAAGTCCGTTTCGGGTCTCAGGCCCTATGGTGTTTTGGTGTTTTGGTCCGTTGTTCGTATGTTCTGTAATTATTGATGTCATTATTATTAGAAATCGTTTGCTTGGTATCGTTGTCCAGTCTGTTCATTTTGAACAAGTTTTGTAGTTAACCAATAACTATAGCACAGTAGTCAGAGGTTGTATGAGAAGCTATATTAATAACATAGCATAAATACGGCTGGGCTGTAAAATCAACAAATGAACATGTAAAAGCAAAACATTCGTAACATTATGTAAATGTGTAATAATTAATGTTAAACTTTAATGCCACTAATAGATGTTAACGCCGCATCCAATAAAATTTCGTTGCTACTCCACTTAGCGAGGCAGTGAAAGTAAACGCGCAGGTGACCGCGGATGAACACTTAGCACTTAATGGCTCCATTGCCCACTGCCCACTGCTCGTTGCTTACCTCCCGCTGAATACCGACCACAGCCCACTGTAATCAAGCAGAGCTTTTAGATCGAACAATAGCCATCTAGCCGCATCCGTCTTTTCGGTAATTTCATTGTGACTCTTGACTCAGACAATTAAATGCACTTTCAAGTTACGTAAGAAGTCGCCAATGTCTTCGCATGAGGGGACTTGACACATTGTTCCCGTTTACTCACACATGCACATTTATAAGGAAGGTGCGACGCAGTACTTACATTCGCAACTAACAGTAGATTTAAGGCTCCAATTAAAGCAGCCGCGTGCGCACCTGCACGCAACAACCTGAGGTCGATTGGTAAGGTAATACCTTAATGTTCCCGTCGCGTTCCGAGATCACTGAACCACATGCGTTGAAGTGAAATTAGCAAGTTAATCACACGTCCGGCGCGCGCCGAGCGGCGAGCGGCGAGCGGCGAGGCAACCCGCGGCGGCCCGGCAGCTCGCAGTAACTTAGCCCGGGCTTTCCTAATACGTGTTATTGCCATATAACGATATGATTACTTTCTTGCCACTGGTCGCCACTTCCGGCAAACTCTGCGCAACTCCTTGTGACAAGCTGCACTCTGTAAATTCAATGGAAATTATGTGCAGTCAATTAACTTAACAAAACAATGTTATACAGCGCTATAGCAGATATAAAAAAATCTTGATTCGATTGTTACTCCGAAGTTTGGAGTTATCTTTTTGTATCTAGTAAAGGATTTCACAAACGATAAATGCGCAAATATTGTGATCACTTATTCTTAGCGAATGTGCCAATATCACAAAATTGAGAACAACTAGATTCTTATCTGATTGTAGTCAGTTCTTATGGCGCAAGACCCACTCCAGCTTAGTGTTCTTTCGTACATCGTCTTCGATTCAACAGCGAGTACTCGTGTGTTGCAGATTGCAGACAATGTTCCCGCTTTATTGGAGCTTCCGGGAAGTGCGGACATTTCGTTGAGGACGTTTCCCAACACGGCCGCCACACAACGCAGCACAACACAACACAACACCGATCATAATTGTTCTCTATTCCGATAACATCTCACTCGAGGGTTGCGTCAAATTAAAAATATTACAAGTTAAATTTATTAGAGAAGTGTACAATCACTGTGATGAAACCATTTCAAAGTATTTCGTTTGTTTCGTCGCGAGAATTATTTATTTTACAAAATGTTATTAATGGAAGTGTCGTATTTAACAGTTATCTCTCTGTACTACAAAGATCTACAGATATTGTTGAAGAAGTGACGAAATTAAAGACTCTGGAACCGCGAGCTTTTTTAATTTTCCAAGTCAGTTACAAGACGATACTTTGCGTGACAACTCTCACGTACCTAGTTATGTTTCTTTTTATGTTTTGATCTCATTTTATTTCAATCTTCGTTTCACACTTTCCTTCCTTTGACGGAATGATTTCCTATAACAATGATGGTGAGCCGATCTAATGCAGTGCCAGGCCGCCACCTCATACGACTGATTAATTTTGAGTTGAGAGTAGGCGGTAATATCGCTCACTCGACCGCCCCTGGAAATTAGCCGTACTGTCCGCGCCGCTTTGTTAAGTTAAGTGCCCTGCACATAATGTGCTATTGCGTCGAGTTAAACAAAACAAAAATAGTTTTAGCGAATTTCGACAGTAGTGTTCGTGAGAAGGGTTCCTTACTGTTCCGCCTCTACGTTTTATAAGATTCTCTATTGGGGATGCAATAAATTTGTTGTGCAAAAGTGTTTATCATAAAAAAAACATTAAACGAACATCAGAAAGAAGTTTAAACTCGACGCTGTTAAAAATTTCATCATCAAGAAAAATATTTTCGATTTCACAAATAAAGACTTCCTTATTAGCTGATTTTTTTTCTAAAATTTACTTAACAGGTCAACGAACAGGTTCACAAAATATCCTAGATACATAAAATTATTTATTATTTACTTTTTATTACAAAATTACGTAAAAAAAATTGCAATAACATATCAATGCAAATTTTGTTCAGCGGTCCGCCTTGCACACGCTCACGCACACGCACACGCACACGCACACAGATGTTGCATATAATGTGAAACGTATATTGAACATTGAACTGCAATAATTCACCATTTACATTAAGCTGTTACTAATAAAATGGTGTCAGTTGTGAAGAATATAATAACAAGCGTTATTTAACAAGATTACACAAGGCGCGAGTGGCGGCCACTGTTGTCCGTACCGAGTGTTATCTTACAGCATTTATTATAAATATTGAGGTTTTAAAGTGATGCGACAAGTTTGAAGGCTTAAGAGCACTTGTGACCGGCGCAGATGCACGTGTGAATGTATGAATGTGTAAGGGACGAAAGATGTGTTAAGCGCCAAACTCAGATCGTGATCTCTACTTACCACCGTGAGGCACGAGTGCGAGTTATGTTACTACTTAGTGTAAACAGATCTTAATATTATCGGAAGTTAATCAGCGAGGTCCCACGGTCGGCGGTGGCGCGGCGGCGGCGCGGCTCACCGGGCGAGATATTTACAAAGAAAGCTTCACTAATCGCGTTGTTCCAGCCCGGCGGGCGGCTGCTCGCTGCCTGATGTAATCATTGCTTATTTGAATTAAAATTAGGCTAATGAAGTTTACGGTTTGTACTTATTGCCTTCTCTAACTCTTTTAAGATGAGACAAAAGTTGAAAAGAATAATTCAATAAAATAAACAATTTTACAAAATCTGAAGCAACTAACTCTACACTCTTGATAAAACATTGTGTTACGTAGGTCCCACGTACGAACAGAAACATTGTTTTTATATCAACAAATAAATCTCCATTTGTCAGTGATGACAGATGACATTTGTTGTGACAATACATAAGGAAGGCGAGCCGCTGAATATCCAGGAAGACAGAATGCGTCATGCGAGCGATTTCATAGCGAGTGGCATAACGCATCTATGGGAACACACAGATATCTCTGTGATGTGTGCATCCGATCGTGCAGGTGTGCCAGATAGGAGAACGATGACACAATTGATATCGCGCGTCAGCGGAGACACACGGTCGCCTGAATCGTGCAATACTGCACTCGAGTTCAATAGAATGTATGTACATTATAAAACGTCGACATTTAATTTCATTAAATGTCTTTAATTATTTGATACATTAAAGTGACAATAAAATATTTAATGTCGCGAACATGTCACATTCTAAATGACACGTGAAATTAAACTTTCCTCCAGTAGAAGGCAATGAATAGGCACGTAATAGGCATGTCATTATAGCCGCCGCTAATGACAGGTTGCGCAGCCTCCGCCAGCGCCAGCAGGAGGCCTCGGGTGTCACACTGCAGGCTGCACGCTGCACGCTGCACGCTGTAATATCGACACACTATAAATTATACATCAATCTATAGTTTGGCTTCTATACATTTAAATACTAATTTACACTTTGTGAGTTCCTAAGCAGTTGACCAACTATGAGAGCTTTCATTACTTTTAGACTTTTTGGACTTGAGTAACTGGAAAAGTTTTGTCCCAGCAAACGGAGGTTCACATGTCGCAAGGAATTGATTGTTGTCGATTACAGTCCTATAAAATAAACAATGGCCTAGGCAGAGATTCTAACTGACGACCTTTAATTAATATAACTGACGCGGTTAACAGTAGGTCACTAGTACTCTTCACAGCTTCAACTAATAAGCCATTAAACGTTACCAGGTAATGATCGTAGACGCAGCAATGCACGGAATTGGAAAGGTGCATCGATACTTACGCAAAACATTGCGTCGGTCGAGCGACGTTACATGAGCGACCGACACAGACGATGGGTCGCGCGATTGTGCGACTGATTGCAGGAGACAGACGCGGTTCAGCCATCGGTTATGTAAAGAACTGCGGGCGCGTGACGTGTGATCGATGATGGTCACCTTCGTTGTTTTCCTTTTGAAATCACTCTTTGGTAACATTGTCACTACTGCCGACACCATTTCCGCATTACACACGCATTACTGACTCTAATACACTTTACATACTCATTCCCATCACAATTTGGGAACGTTAACGCAATGTAAAATCTGTGTCCGCGTCTTGAACAGCAGGACGGACGTAGGAACATGTGAAAAACTGCATTTAAGATATTGCTGACTCAGGCCTGGTCATCGTGGCAATTGACGCGGGAGGCCCACATGCAGCATTGGATGATCTCAGAGACGAGATAGTCAATACTAATAGGTATATTTCACCTGTTAACATTTAACAGTAATGTATGCCCATACGCCATTCCTATGGCCTATTTACACAAGCCGCAGCGCGACCGACAGCCGTCAATCAGCGCGGCGCGGAGAGCCTGCTTCGGTTCCGATCGCAACATAACGAAACGAAACATATCGCAATCGCCGTCGATAATCTCGACTCGATTAAAGTCCGAGGATCAATTAAAATTACATTAAGCCGTAGGTGCGCGCGCGCCGCCCGCCGCCGACCGCTCGTTACACATTAGACACGCCGATGCTTTTGTACGACACATAAAAAATGTAATCGTGCGGTCCAAGAGACGATACACACTTTAAAACATTCAAAACTTAGCGATACACAATCAGTTCATGCAGACTTGTAACATGGCATCTATACATCGAACAACCGAACGAGAACACGGGGAGAGGATGGGAAGGGAACACGGCTTTGTGTCTATCATTAAGATATTCTGCAGTCTCTGATTCGGCTAATATTGATCTGTCAAAATTATATAAAAATAATTGCGTAGCGAGCTCGGTCCATCGTCAAATACACTCATTAAATCATGAGCACTTCAGCGATGGGAAACAAATGAACATGCACATTAGCTACGATCATGTCATTGCGACACGAGGTCGAGAAAAATGGAGCGATTAATGTTGTTAAGATTTGAAATTGATTAAAATGATCTGATGAAACTGATTGCGGGGTGACGGCGGCTCGCTGAGGTTCTAGATTTAGTTTCTTTATTTGTTTAGCCGCGGGAGAGGTAAATATAGGGTTCGTTTACTTTGCTACATGCGGTGCCTAATTTCTATCTTTTAAGTACAAATTTACTTGATAAACACAAAGTTATACTTAAATTGACAAAACCGTGGCGATCTAAGAAAAAAATGTGTAATTCGAATCAAAATGAAAATCATAACAAAGTGCGGCTAAACCAGTTAGCGCAGACATAATGTTGGAGGCCGAAGTCGTCACAGTGACGCCGCGCTGATATAACCTCCGACCCACTGCGCGACCGCTCGACATGGGAAAGTAAAAGTGTCGGTCGCGTCTTCTCGTAGCGTCTCCCTCGCGCCCCCCGCGCGCCCCCCGCCGCCGCCCGCCGGAACTACTTACTGAAATGTCGCACCACACACAAACACACACGTATTATAAGATTCAAACTTTGTAAATGATCGTGGTTAGCTGCGAGCACAAGTACGCAAGCCAGCGCGCATTGAGAAAGCTCCCGCCAGGCTATGCCCTTGCATCCATGACCGTGGGTTTCGCCTGTATAAATCATATTGTTAAAATCATTCTTTAGACTAACAGGAACAATGTATTAATTATGCACAAATCGGTTCACCTTCGACGACTCTTACGATGTTCGGAGCCGCCGCGATCTTGTGATGACAGGGTACCCGCCGGCCGGCCGGGCGGGCGGGCGCGGCGCTGCGGCCGAGTCATTGACACGGTTCTAATTACAAAGGAAGCTAACTCTAGTCGTTGCTCTACAATGCGCGCGACTTCAGAGTATACAATGACTTCCGTTTTTTAACGTTTTACAATAATTAAGGAATTAGTTAACACGTTTATATTTCATTTTTGTAAAACTTTATTACATAACAAATATGGTGTTGTGTGGGTTGCTGGTCGAGTGTTTACGTGCTTACTGTTTACACTTTATATTGAGCCATAGTATTACTCATAGTAAAGTTGTAATTACGCTAATTTGGATGGATGGATGTTTATTAAAAGGTTGCTCAGAAACGCGTGAGCGGGTCAGGTTGGATTTTTGGAAACAGTCTGCAATAACACGTAGACTACTCTAGACAGCTATTTTTTTCAATCACAAGCGGAAGAAGACGCAGGCGAGAGCAGCAGCAGCTACACAATTATTAAATAATCATTTAATGATTTTTTGTTGAGAGCATTGATGCAATTGTTGAAGCTGTGTTATCTTTGTCATCCCAGCCGACACCGCGAGGCGGCGTGTGGCGTGCAACTCGAACTTTGTGGTCACGTTCATAGAGACAGTAGTAGCGTTTTAGAGATGTCAACGGGAGTTTTTTGGTCCATTTGGATGAATATAAACGATATTTAAGATAGTTAAGTAAATACACGAGTGACACAATAAAATATCTCCTAGCATTATTCATTTATAATTGTGCATTATTCTATTGTTACAACATTTTTGAGGGAATCAATGGATTTCGTTATAAACACCTAACCCACTAGGTCAGCCGCGACGAGGACGGACGCTCTCATTTCTAAATTAAGTTCATAAAATATTGGAAATTAAGTCTAGTTCCATGGAATCACTATAAAAGTTATTTCAAAATAGTCGAGATTAGGCAATGGAAAAGTGATAGTCGAAGTCGGCTCGGATTCCAAAAAAAATAATCATTAAAAAAAACAATTATCATAAAACTGTCAAAAATTGCGGAACCAGGATGTGGATGTTGGCGAATATGTTGTGGCGCTCCAAGTGAGCCGCGGAACAAGCCTGCGACAACGAGCACGCGCGGCCTGTTACGACACTAGTGGCCGGCAAGTTTGTAACAGAAAGCAATTAAGAATCGAATTTTGTAAAAGTTTGCGTCGGAGAAATTTATCTAATTTAAAATACAGAAATCGGCCCGTATCGCCATTGAATTATCGCCGAACTATGTAAATCGATTACATAATACTGCGAGTTAAATGGCCGACCAGAACAGGCGAGTTATCGAATTTATCAGCTGACACATTTTTGAATGACTTAATGTGTAAGCGCGATGTCTTCTTCGCTAAACTCATACATACATACGCTCTCTTACAGAAGCCGCGGACAGTGTGTGTGAATACCATAAACATATATCTAACAACTCAACTGTTTATATCATTACGTCGATGTAACAAACGCTTAAAACAAATCAATTAAGGTTAATTTGTGCGTTAACTAGGAAATATTAGGTCAAACATTAATGATAATAAAGTTATAACCGCCATCTTCGCAGTAACTGAATAAGTAAAGAACATAGCCATGACAGCTGGAATGGACAATTGCATACATATATCTATTTGTTTGTTATTTGAAATGCACAATGAAAATTGATTAAGCGGCACATGTAAGTTCCAAGAAGCTGCAGGCGCCAGCAACTTGTATCGATCACGTGGGAACGCTGCGGCACACAAACAGAAGCTACACACAGAACACAAGTCATAAATACATACATGAACTAAACCACTGTTTGTAATGACATCGCAGTCTCGGCGGCCGCCCTACTAACACTATTTACGTCAGCTTCACGCCATACTCCCCACTTGAAATCTAACTAGGCTGACAAATTTATACCAACCCTATTAATGTTGAAAATCTCTTTGAATTATGAATTGGTGTACAACTTTTAGTGTGACTTCACTTCATTGAAAATTCGACGTATTCGGGTAAAATTTGTACTTTTCGATATTAAATAAAACGAGCGACAGCCCTAATTACAGCCAGCAAGTTGTCAGTAACGCTAGGGTTGTCACGGGACCAGTTTGTCCGCGCTTGGTTTATTGCGATTTTCTACGCGATATATTGAAAACTCTACGCGTTACGTGAAAATAGCTCACAGGAAACTTTTAATTAGCTCGATAACCATTCAATTACGCCATTTTGATTAATTCTTTAATTTACCAAGTTTTCTACGTTTGAACTTATTAAAAGATAAATGACGTTTTTTAATTTTATTAAATTACAAATATAGAAGATAGTGTAACGATTTAGGTAAACTTATGCAAACGACCACACATATACCAGAGACGTGATGCTACATTTCTCGCGTCATAAATTAAGTAACTCAGTACGCAAATTCCTCTCGAGTGAACTAACATTCAACTTGGCGTCGATAAACAACAGACAAATAAACACGCGAAGAAAGGGGCGGCCGCGGGTAACAGGTGATGAGCGCGGAGGCTGCTCGCAGCACGTCTGCACTCAGTTGCCACTCGAACGTCGTCCCGAAGACACGTGGTTTGTGTGCCTTCGCATATTCCGAATGTAACGTGAGATTTGACGCTTTCTGACTTGAAAGAAATTAATGTCAAATTCAGTGCAGCATCGGCCGCAGCGCGCGCGTGTCGCTGCTTGAACTTGACGCGTTCGTTGTGTGGTCTTTATTGTTTTGTTGTGGTAAGTCATATTTAGTTTTCAGTTTTCCTCAACACTTAATCGCAAGTAAATTGTATCAATTCAATAATATTTGGGATCGCTTTATTTACGCAACACGTGCTTCAAAAACTTTCTTAACATTAATGTAATTTAGTCGAGTTCCTATGAATGTCAGAGCTTTTATATTCAATTCGATTAGAATTTTAATTATTAATGTCATTTGCACAAACATCACGAGTTAACGTGATGCTCGCCTGCAAAATTATATTTCACGTTTTCTATAAATTAATTATTACTTTAAATACTAACATTCCAACTTAAAGCTGCACACGCATTTACATTCACACTCAGTCAACTTATTTCCCGCCAAAACATACGCGTATAAGTTTTGAATAGAATACCGGTACAAAAAATTATAGTCGTCCTGTACTACTCGGTTCTAAATGTTGTATTATGAAATTGGCTGAAAATCATATGACGATTCTCAGCACGTAATGTGCGTAACCGCCGCTAGAGCGGGAGCAGAGCGCCGACAAAAATGTTTAATGGCTGGCGTTCTTGAAAAATCGACGTATGTTTTCAATAAGGTACAAATGTTTCGGCAGTGGCGACACGCGATAACGTCACATCAGAAAACAATAAATTCCTTCTCTCTTGCTGTGTTCAATACAAATTAGTATTTCGAAAATGGACTCCAGGTTCGCCGTCGGACTTATATGAAATGAGTGTAGTTATTCTGAATTAAATATCCTTACGTACCGAACTACAGAGCGATCACTCGCTACAGATGGAAACAAAAACATTCGTTTCGTAATGCAATTTGTTTTTGTTGATGTAATTTTTGCTACAATTGAAGTAATCACTGGCGGGCTCGCGTGAGCTGCTTATATCCTTCCTGCTATATTATTTGCATTCGGCGTAACAATTCCACCAACTTATTGCATTCGATTAAAAAAATGTTAAATGTCTGCCGACTTACTGGACTGACCGACTCGCAAACCTTATCACTGACCAAACCAACTCACCACTTCTTAAACTCCCTTAAAAAATGCCTAGTTGTGGAATGTCACAATTAAATAAAATATTTAGAGGTCTTGCGTAACATCTTATTCGAATATCTATTCTATTCGGAATTCAAAAATTCAAATTTACTACCTAATTTTGAATTTCGAAATGACAATAAAAGTTACGTAAAAACTTGTATTGACCAAAAAGGTCCTAACTGCCCGCGAAAGCGAATAAAGTTACGTTTTAATGTTTTAGAATACACGCCAGAGCAATTAGATCGTAGCGGAACTTAATTTAAATATCGGGTTCTGCTAACAGTACAAGTTAACTATTGTATAATAAGGTAGAGGGAAAGTCTAGGAATAAATGGTAGTTATTAAATCTCTGAAATCAAAGAGCTTTTCTCACGATGGTTGCAATAGAGCCGACACTCCAAACTCAAATGAATTTTTCAAGACTGGGTAAAAATACCATATTTTCGTTGTCAACTAAACGTTACTCTGGGTTACGATCAATTTCGGCATTCAAACATTTACATTATAAAGTTAAGTATTTCATCCGAACAAAAAAGCTCCGGTAATTTGTCAAATATATATATATTTTTACATGACAATAGACATACGCAAAAAACAAACTTAGATGATTCCAATGATTCTTATAAAACAGCAGTTAAAAATTACGCTAGAATTTATAGGCTTTACAATAAATGTTTGTGTAATCAAATCACATGGTGTTGCGGCGTCGCTGCGGCCTGTCACGCTTTCCTTTTATTTGATTTCAAATTACGCTTCCAAAGACACTTAGTTACACAGCGTAATACAGGTCCACTCAATTAAATGAAGACTGCGGACTGTCGGACTGCCGGAAGATTGGTCAATTTGCGGCGTTACCGGCACTTTTACGTCTAACGGAGTCGAATCTGCGCTCACAGCGCCCCCTTGTGAACATTTCGCACAATTATATTACGATAGAGTATTACGATATGCGTATGCAGAATACAAGCAATGCAATAAACAGTTTGTTTTTTAATATTAAGTTGCTCTACACTCAGTGTAGGAAAAAAACGGCTTGTCTCGTATCAGGTGATTGTCGGAGAATAATCTTGTAGGGGAGTTATTTGTAATTCCTTACTTAATGATTACTGCCTCGTCTTATTAATTAAATTGCGTCCATTACCACTGCTTTTCTCACTTTTACAAATGCTCCATAACGATGTTAGACCTGTCTACAGACATTAATATCATAATATGATATTTATCACAATAGCAGGAACTAGTTCTATGTGTAAATAGTTTGTGTATAGGGAGATGGTGCCGCGGAGCGGGAGCGTGGGCAGGGGCGGGGGTGGCGGCGCGGTGCTGCCATCCAGCGGTACCGCGCGCTCCGTTACGCGCACGGTTCATCGGGCCAGTTAATTATCATGCTCGACATTGCTCTTCAGCTTACTAGCGTCATAGTGATAGAGTGCGGCGACGGTTCCGTACACCGCGTCTTGTCACACCAATGGTCTTTCAGGCGTACATGCTTCAGATGTTATAGTTAAAAAATAATCAAAACAATGTAATGTTCTAACTCTCCGTATTATAATGTAGCTATTTTAAACTCAGTGCTATCGCCCTTACACGTCCGCAATCCAAATGGATTCTCGTGCAATGTTTTAACCAGAACATTCTATATCAATCGATTCTATGAATAGGAAGCAGATGTAAACATAACCTAAACGTGAAGTTTACGGTTAAAATATGGCGTGCCTTTAATTGCTAGACGCGCGGGCAGTGGTAACATCTCTGCGCAGTCTGCGCCAGTTTTACTGTTCAGTCGGGAACACTTGCCGCGCGCAGATATTACGTGCGCAACAAAAACTTTTCCTCAGTCAATTCGAGAAACGAGTCGAGTTGTTTTTGAAGGATTAACAGAAAAACATAAACCTAATCCGCGACCTGTTCTGAAATAAGTAGACTGAAAAATATGAATAAGGCAGTCGACCATCAATAGCTAGTTTTTCAAACAAAATAATGACAATGTATCGGGTTGTGTATGTGAGTTCATCGCCGTCTTACAGTTATTGTAAATAGAGAAAATTAGCTTGAAATATAAAGTTGTAAATCGTTAAATGACCGTTATTTTTTTGGTCACAATATCCAAACTTAAGTAAAACTATGGTCCCAAAAACAGGACAATATATTCTTGTTCGGCCCATTGGTCGGAACGGCCCTCTCATGTTTTATACTAACTAAGATATTGGTCTATTCGGTAATTAAATATTACGTAAAATTTTGATGTTTAATTTATGCACCCCCCCCCCCCGCTCTTTGACTTCCTATTGTAACATTATGTCATTTGTTTCAGATCAATAATACCGGCCGGCGCGCCATGACATGACACTAGTAGGAGTGCGCTTGTGCTGACAGTGTGTGTGTGTGTGTGTGTGTGTGTTGTGTTGTTGTGGCATGCGTGCTCGCTGCTGAGCTGTGGAGACGATGGCGGTGGTCAAAGTGTTGTTGCTGTTGCTGACAACGGCCGCGAAGATGACTAGCGGTGAGCCATTCAACTGCTTCCTAATTAACTAGCATACTAAATTACAATATTTACTTATTTATTATTTACAATAAAACAATTACAAAGTTGTATTACATTTAATAATAACATAATTTCAGAAAATATATTAAAATATAGTAACAAAAAACTTTGTAAAAAAACATAATTTGGTTTTTTATAACGTTGCAATTGAAATATGGCAATAAATTATTTTATTAAATTTAATTTAATTAACATTAAAATTTAATTAACAATGATGCGGGTACTCTGTAAGAGCCCGCGAACATTATTTCTGATACACTTTCTTCACCTTGGTTTTACAAATTTCTCGCGTCGCTGATTTTAAACCGTTCCGAAATTACTTTCTTCGTTATCTGCGGTTTTCCGTCAAATATCATTTGATTCCGTCCGCATCGCGCCCTCGTGGTACTGTACTGTGCCACTTCGAAGTCTTCTGTACACAAAGTCAGGCAACCTGTACACTCTAGTCTGCAGGCGACGAGGCTCGTGGACAAATATTTTAATTGTAGTTGTGGTCGAGAGTTCATAATATTACGCGCTTTCATAACTTTCACCGGGGCGGAACGATGTTCATTTGTAACCATTGAATGTAACAATATTATCTAAGGAAAATGACTGCCTTGCTAAATTAACATTTTACTACGTTCTAATACGAGCGGGAGCCGAGCGGGCGACGGTGGCGCCGCGCCCGCAACTGATACGAATTAAAATTTCTTTTTTACGTAATAATTTCGATAACAAACCGCAAAAGTATTACAAAATTATAATTCAATTCGACTAACTGCAGATGGTACATTAATAATTTTAGTTTGTACGCTGTCGCGACTTCCTTATGTTTTATAACAATAATAAACAAGGAGTTGGACAGTTACACGCCGCGGAAAAGACATGTCTACAAGTTATGATCATCATCTAAGTTGGTCTTTGTTTCAACTTGATTACATGCTATTACATGTGCGCGGATTAATGCAATGTTGCTGCATGTTTATTACTGCGGTTGTAGCCGTCGATAGCTTGAGTTAAGCACTGACTTAACTGCGGCCCATGACGCAGAGAATGGTATCAATTTAATTTCAAAGAACGTTCTCGGCGCGAGACAGTTTAACAGTTTTATTTCAATTTCTCTCACAAAAATAATAAGCTACGGTTGTAAGAAATGTCGGAATTTAAAATTGATGGTTTAAATCCACCATGACCGAGAGCGCCACATGCCTCAAATTACGTTTATCGCGCGACACAGTTGAGAAACATGTAGAGCGCATCTCGCGAGCTCAGTCCCGTACGTCAAGCGCGCAGTATGGTATTTAACTGAACTGTGACTGACGAGGGACGAGGCAAGCCATGTTAATTGCCACCGAGATTTGTATATCGTGCCATTGCCTCTTTATAACATTGTGATAAACTGTTCAATGAAATATACCTACAAGTTTTTTCGGTGTTCTATTTATTAAGATGTGTAGGAAACGGTACATATCTGTGAAAGTCAAATAATCCACACCGGGCTAGCCTGGTTGAATATATTCTAGTTGCCCTTTATTCAAGATAGGCGCGAACCCGTCAGTGGACCTATATGCTATAATTACGACACTTATAAAAACATGAGTAGGCAGTCCGTGCTCGGTGGTCGACCGCGGCGGTTCAATCATAGTTGTAGTACAAATGCTTTTTCATACTTATATCTAATTTAAATAACTTGGCTGCGGTCATTTCGACCACATTCATGGTGTTCTCAGAAGCGACACGCTTGAAACGGTCCCCCCGAAAATATAGTTAACCCACTTTTAATTTTTCTCGAGAAGATGTTTGTTATTACAGTTACTTCACGACCGGGCGGCGCGCAGTCAGCCGGTGGAAATAAAGTACCAAAATTGTAATGAATAATTATTACGGGAAATAAAATAATAGAAACTAGAGAAATGTATGTGTTCACTGTTCTAGTGTTCATTCCACGTGCCACGAGTTACTAGTTGCACACAGTTCGCTACGGATCGAGCCTAGTAAAATGTATTATTACTGATTAATTAAATCATTTTTTACGCCTATTTCTGTTTCTATCATTCTTCAGCTGTTAACTTTGTTAAAAAGAAAGTATTGTTAGTAAAGAATCTGATGTCACCTAGATGTGTGATCGCCAGCTCAGGCCGGCGGTGGCGCGCCTCGTGTCCTGTCCTGCCCGCGTCGTTCGTGTTCATTAGCATATACCAGACGTGACGTTTCACTGTCCGACCAGTTTTCTCTTCTATTGTTCCCGGACTAAAGATGTTAGTGCAGCTCCTGACCGCTATCGTTGTAATGACATCGATTAACATACAAAAGACACTGGCTGCCCGACGTGCACACGACACGACACTCAGTTGCTTTGGTTTTATTTTAAAGGAAACTTGAGGTTTGCTGTATCAAAATGTCTACAATTTAACGATACTGTAGTTTTTTTTATTCCATATATTACAGTTACCCTCTACATATGTATTAAAATATGGTTTACGATAATAGTACGACAATGGCGGGTTTCGTACTCTCAACTACAAGATCGGGTGGTCGTAGTCTAACTCTTAGGCCATCGGCGTTTTTAAAACACCGCTCCACACATGAGCTGTTGTTGTTGTTTTACTATTAGTATCTACCAGTATCAAGCAATTAACCTAATATGCTCTCATTACACACATAAACTGTGTAGGGCAGACGTGACATGCGACAGTCACAGCATCGAGACTAACGGCCCGATGGCGTGACCTCACCCCACGACACGAGACAACTGACAACTCTCATGGGTTTCTCTGCACCGACACGTTTAATTAACACAAGAGAACTGCTGCGTCGTCACGCGCAGGCGCAGGCGTGTGCGCCAGCCGACTTAATAAACTACAGGTTGTTGTGAACTCAACCACACGGTCATAGAGATGTTCGAGATGTTAGGAGTTCATTGTGACGTTAAGTCGATCGTGGGACGCCTTACTTAGCGTTAACAATACTTATGGAATTGATTCAATAATTTGTGTCACGTTCTTTCTATGAGAGGACAAGAACTATTATCACAAATAAAAAAAACAAGTAACAATTTCGGTTAACAGTCCTTTATCAAAATAACGCAATGAAACATAGATTATTTAACTTACAAGAGTTAAATGAAATTTGAAATAAACTTTAAAGCTAAAACAAGGGCCTTTAAGAGTTACTCCTCTTACTGATCAAGTATCGTGGAGTGTGACATAAGTTAAGGCTTAACCGGAAACGGCGTAGCTTTCCTGTACAACTGGTTATACTGAACGACCAAACATACTTAATTACGAAAAACCGCACTGTGTGAGTTATAACTGAATACTCGCAACCGATGGAAGAGATTTTACGCAATAGAAAAAAAAGGATAAGATGCCAGCGTTATAATCAGTTGGGTACAGCCAGATGTATTGGAAGCTGTTTTAATACATCTCCGTTATCTAATTTTAATACAATCATAAATAAAATGTGTTCGTACCGACGACGTGAGCGCGCATTGTCGCCGTTCGCAGATTACATATTTGATGTAAACTTTCGAACTATCTGAATTTCAAATAGTTACGTGGCATCCGAACATTTATTTTAATAAGTCATTATTTAATACAACAGAAAGCAATAAATGTATTCGAGTTGAATGTAAACATTGTGGAGAATAAAAAGTGAAGTGCTTAATTGGAAGTAAATAGTAGGAGCTGCCCGCGGGCGGCACGAGCGTGGGCCGGTTGGCCGCTTTAAAGACTCGACGAATGTAATGGTTTGTTAGGTTAAGTTTTTATTCGTCGCCAATAATCGGAGCGATGTGAAATGGTAATTGACAACCCTAGTCGTAATCCCAGCTCGAGCAGTTGACGCACCACTTTCCCTGGCGCTGCCCGCCGCGCCCCGCGCCCGCCGTCCTCGCCCCCCTCGCCCAGCATGCCCGTCACGTCGCGTAGGTAGTTCGCTCATGACCTAGGTTCTAATCCACGAAGAAAGCGCCGTAGATCAGTTACATTTGGAATGTTATACGTTCCTATGGTAAGTGAGAGTTTGTGAGTCAAGTTACATACTTTTACGACGATAAATGAAGATATTTATTGCAAATTCTGGAATTTAGTAAATAATGTCAGTAAACATCCATACTATTTATATAATATTTATCACGTTCTTCTTTCAACTAAATAACGCCATTAGAACTAAACATCAAGTTACGTTACTTCTAGTTGTAAAAATATCCACAAAGTTAACATTGCTGTTATACAAGTTTATTGCGTAATAAATAATCAAGTCATAAATCTAAAATTCTCTTCAAATAGACTTCATCGAGCGCCGCTTCTTGGATGCTAAGAATTGTTACGAGCCTAGACCGCTATGCTAGGCTAGGTCATTGGCACCGACAAAAAGGCGGGAAACTGTAGCTGAGAATTGACGTGTGCTGCGCTCCCTTGCGGTGGGAAGCGATAGTTCCTCCCGATTGTCTCGGATACAAAAAGATATTACAGATTGCGCTTTAACGCGCACCTCTCCGCATTCCGATGCAGTCCATGTCTTACGTTCAGCGTGTGATCGGCTGTAACAACCACTGTGTACTTTGAAACTCACCACGACCTGGGGTAAAAGGAAATTTCAAATTAAAAGCTGTGTACATACAGCACGGCAGCGCGCTGCGCTCGGAGTAAAGGCTTCATTTCATAAAATAAAATATTGGAAAAGCAATTATTCGAAATCGTGTCGAGTCGCTGCAAAATAGTTTTACTCTTTCTGCCTGTACATAACCACTTAAACTTAACAATAACAAAAAAACCGGTAATGCTAGATAATGCTTCGTTTATAATGGAATTACATAAGTGACTGTTCACACTTTAGGAAAAGTTGCAAGATGTCTGGCCGCCGTCGGAGTGCGCGGTTTGATACCACGATTACATCAATCGCGTAGTCATCGGAGGAGCTCCGGTGCCCAGTACCACCTCGCCTCGCGCCGCAGCGCACTTTCAGCTCTGCCTACTTCACACTTACAGGTCATTATCACGTGTAACTCCGTAACACTCGTATAACACCACTAAAGTCAATAACCTTGTAAACAAATTCAAAACATGCAATTATAATAAACCTACCTAAACCATTTTTGTTTTACAAGGCTATAAAAAGACATGTTTACAATATCAATTCAAAAATTTACACATCACAAATTAAATCCATAGACAAAATGACATTGATAGACAGGGAATTGTGTAAATGTATCTACCTATTTTTTCGTTTCCATTGAACTCGACAATTCCTCTTTTATGTAATAAAAATTTACGACACTACTATGCATTGTACACTTACCGAACAAAACTAAAGAAGTGCGGCGGAATCAATTAATACATTCGTATTCGGCTAATTTAATGTAAAAAAATGAACAAATGTTAGTGATTCATTGGAAAGTAGTGAAACGCGACAGGAAGTGATGTCAGATGTGAATGCGGGTCCAAACATGGATAATTTGGAGATAAACATACATTTTATTGTTTAATAATGAAACTGTAGTTTAGTAGGATGATACTGCTTTCTTTCTTTGAGGGATTTAGTAGAATAAAATATATTCAATACAATAATGATTGGTCTCAATTACACGCTGACAAATTTGAAATAACATTTAGAAATGTGTAATTTATTCGAGGGACTCCCAAATGATAAATGTAACGCAACATATATTACGTTCAGAGGTGCAGTTACCTTGACTTGTCGCTCTCAAGTGACCAAATACGATACAACCAAACACGCATTAGTGTTGCTAATTTAAAGGCCTGCTGAGATTTGCTCGTGATTGTTCATTTGCTACGCGATGGCCCGGCGCGGCGGCGCGGCGGCGCGGCCGCGGGGGTAAGGTTCACGCATCAAATTGAAGTTAAATGCAAATGTTCAGTTCGCATTAAATCTGCATTACCTTACGAACACCAGCTGGCACACATTACTACAACATATTTATCCATCGAATATTTTGTTTGCTCGACTGCGATTCGCTTGGTGCGGCTAGATGTATTTTAATCACATTATCTTGTATTTTGTGGTGCTAGAGGAATAATGTCTTGTGATGCGAAATGCCTCACGATGGATAAAATGACTAAACAAAGGTTAACTTTGATCATTTTTTAAGATAAAAAGCCGCTAATCAACGCTAAACGTTGAAGCAATTATAATATTATAGTACTTATTAACATAAATTATCCAAAATTGCATAACCAGCTATGATCCATCAATGTGTTATAAGACATACATCGCATAACTTTTACTAGATTTCGTTTCTTACGTAACACGCAAGCAGCACACCATTACTAAGAACATATCGCTGATCATTAATATTGATAAACGATTGCTATTAGTTAACAACCAGTGGCTTCCTCGCGCTTATATTGAAATGTATTTATTCTTCAGCATCTTTCCGACTTGACACGAACGCAGCAAACTGTCATTGCATTAATCTTGGGACATGTTTTAATATTTTGCTAGAATTGTTATTTATGGAAAATATAACTTAGAAAGAAATGTGTCGTGTAACTAAAGAGGTCATATTTTCGTTCGCGGCTACACAGGCGACATGAAAATAAACGAATATTAATGAAAATCATAGACCTTCAATGTAATAATGGCAACGACTGCTCCGAGTCCCCCGCACACACCGAACGGTAAGAGGTCTATCCGAAGTGCTCATTGTTGCACGTCAGCGGCGGGGACGTAGCCTCCTCTATATTTATATAGCCTATTACAACTTCCAGGAACTCCTCGGCTCGATACGACAGAATTACAGACGCAAAGTAACAATTTAAAAGGAAAGCCGTCATCGATGGCTGCCGAGATTGGTCTAACGGTCCTAGGTAATGTAGGGAGAGACGAAGCTGCAACGAAACAATTTTAATACTAAATAATATTTTACATCTTACTAAACTTAGTACTTTCTTTTAGCGACCTCAAGTAAACCAATTAAAGTAAGTGGCAATAACTTTACAGTCGAGAGAACGACCCATCAGACCTGACCGGGGGTCCATATTCGCAATTTCACAAAGCTTCATAATGTTTGAACGTAACAGCGATGAAGTAAATAAGAGTGCAAGGAAAGTGCTGATAAGTAAAGGTCACACTTGAAAACTTCGTCGTCACCGTTAAAGTTAACGTTACACAACAAACTACGTTGTTCGACCGCGTGTTACGTATTCCCACGTAGTGGTCATGTTAGTAATAAAGAGCAGTAGCATGCAGGTGATCATGTGTCGGCAGGTCGCCAGCTGGCGCTGGTAGAAAGTGGCGCCCGTGACGCAAACATCACCGAGTGGTGGCAGCTACTGTCACTGTAAGTAATGCTAGTTGAACAATTGATTTAAACGATGATTGTTAAGGCACTCGTTAACGAACATGGCCAGCTTTCTTTTTGTTTCATTTGAATAAAGTTTACTCCAAAACGCTATTTGAGTTCGTTAATTTTTTCAGTTATTGTTGATTAGCCAAACTATTTCCTACCAACAAAATAAAGTCTGATTACAAAATAATTAACAATAACTTGTAACACTTCAACAGCATTCAAAATAAGAAACTGTTTGATCGCAATGTCCTATCGAACGTACATTTATGGTTATTATTGAAAAACCTTTTCAGTCACCCAACCTTTACTTGAAAAACCATTTTAGATTAATGAAGTATGTGACGTACCTCCATAGTGATATCATCTCATTCAAATTGTTGTCACCGATTCGAAACAAAAGTCTAACATCGGAGATAGCATCCAAAAATTTGTGAATAGCAATTTGACATGCCTGCGCTTTTGCTTGTCTAAAAATTTTTTATGGAGTTAATTCGTTTGTGACCGTGCTTGTGCGTGCACAGTTGACATCGTCGTGACGATCGTGCGCGCGCCACATCATTACCGCAGCTGTGTCTTGTGAGGACGGACGCGTCCCGCTACACTAGGCGCGGGTTCGATCCCCGAGCTTACGGTATCCAAAGTATTCCCATCAGAGCCCGCTGCGCTGCCGATGACTCGGTTTTTACAAGCACACGATCTCGTGGCGATGAATAAACCACGTCGTGTACGCAAGATGACATCATTTAAGTGTCGGCTAGGTGTACTGTTGCATGCGGTGAACTTAATTGAAGACATTACGTGTCTTGCAGGTTCCACATAGCCTTTAATAGTTACTAACACAATCCAATAGAAAAAAAATTATCCAGTTTTTTTTTTGTTAATTTGTTGTCAGTTGTTACGGCTGAGTGGGCTTGCGATCATTAAGTTAAGTTTCGTCGTCGTTCTGATCACTGACTGTTCGTCGTTTGTGACGTCTGCTTTAAAAAAAAAATGAACCGTCAATTATTTACGCCGTTTTTGGCAGAATTATTTGAAGATCAATTTGCCGCGGCGATTACTAACGGCTTTTTTTCTAATTCAAAGTTTCGACCTTCAATATAAAAACATTGCTTTATTCATTTGCGTCATTGTCCAGGACTTCATTAATTAATTCTAATGTTTATCTGTAGCTGACGGTACAGACAGACTGAATTTCAAGTATATCCATATGAAGATAATAAATAGAGTCGCAATAATTATATATAATATAGCCGCGGCAAGGTCTCTGACCTCGTATTATTACACAAAGTGCTACACAATGTGATCAGCTCTAGTGAGATTACTAAAATTATTTCCATATCTATCCCTAGAGTTATCCCCAGAAAGCCTATAAAAATATCTTCTACGTTAAGTTCACCAGAACTAATGTCGGTCGCCGTGGTCCCCTGGGCCGCATATGTAACGAACATAACTTCTGTAACAGTATTGATGTCGATATATTTAGTGACGGTCTGAACTCATTCAGAAACAAGTTGTGTAAAATTGTAAATTTATAACAGTGTATAAATCGAATGCGTCAAATTATTTGTACAAGCGTGTAGTTGGCTATAATGTAATTGTGATTTTTGTAATAGCTTTGTTATATGTATGTTGTTGGCTTATCTTAATAAATAAATAAATAAATAAATAAATAAGATAAATCGAGTCGTTGTGTATCTTAAGGTCATTTTCGTACAGTGGGAATATGAGCCAATCTACAAACATATTTTTTAGTGCACTGACAGCAGAATGGGAGCGACTCTAGAGCGGTATAACACTGAGACAATCGGAGGTTTCAACACAATGAATGATCCGGCTGTATCGGGGCGCAGGAGCGGACTCATTAGTATGGGAGTGTTGCTGTATTGTCTAACACGCAAACTTGCTACTTGAAGACATTACAGTTTTTGGTGTTGCATTGTAACAGCTACATTGTCCCTACAACTCATAACATGATCCGCACGAGCTTGTCTGCGCGAATCGTCAACCTCTGCACCACTAAATTATATCGATTGAATCTCCATCGCGAGCTTAAAGCTTCGATAGCTTTAACATATTTTTGTCGATTCAAATTCAATGATTCGTACTAGCATATTTAATAATACTAATTTCCTTCATGCCGTCGCTCACACGTACACCTAATAGAAATTGAAACACAATTTAAAAGGATTGTAATTATTATTGCCTTCATTCATTAAGTTCGTTGGTTGTAGTTTTTGTAATAATTATATTGTTTTCAGGTTGTAATTTCTACCCAGTGGGAGAATATCTGAAGTTTGTCCGGATACCGGAGAACTTGAAGGTCGGCGAGGAAGTGCTGCAGGTTGAAGTCCATCCGAGGTAAGCGCGACCCTTACAAGCTTAACATCTAATTCCATTCGTTTGTCCTGGGCTTGTTGATCTTCTGAGATACATATAGTTAATAGTTGTAGACTTCATCGACGTCCACTGTTGCTGCTATGAACAGTAGTCCATACTTTAAAAATAACCTTGATCAGTAGATCAAGGTTTTTTTTAAAGTTATTTTTCACTGCTATTGTTTTAAAACTTTTACAAGTATATTAAACTACAATTTAATTTATTAATTCCGAATACTTCGTGTTAGTTATGACGAATTAATTTGGATGTTTTGTAGGTTTAGTTTCTTTTTTTATTTTTAAAAAAACGCTAAGACCATGACAAGTTGTAATAAACAGGTTATATTGTAATATTTTAATTAAAATCTATCAATAATTTATTAGTAAAAATCCGTGCCGTGTTTCAATAAATACGATAATACTTCGACTATTTTTATTTTATCTATTAAATAAATCGACAGAAGAGCCAACATTTTGGTTCAAGCATAGATCGGTGTGTATTATGATGACGGCAATGATAAATCCAAGACAGATTTTCCTTATAAACTCTCTGTATTTACGAAATTGAGATATTAGTAATTAGATTAGATCACTTTATACTTAATTGAGTGTAATAGTTTAAGGGTTAAGTCCTTGACTCCTTAATGACGGGAGCCCTATTTAAGGAGTCAAGGCACCAATAAATCTATTTTAGTGAGCAATGAACATTTTTTCCAAAAAAAAAAGATTGGTTGGAATGCAACTAAAATAGTACTAAAAGTGTTCTCTTCCAGAATACATAAATATATGTTCTATCTCTAGGAGCGTCTTGTCCTTTGTCTCCGGTAACAGATGACACAACAATAACAAACAGATGAGAGCCAGTGAGGCATAGACAAAACACGCTCCAGAAAACCCAATAGTGCCGAATAGGAAAGGACCAATTTTAATGAAAGTTGCGAAAATGAAACTCCCGTAGGAAGCCAACAGAAAAGCGAACACGTTCCTAAAGGACAATGGAATCAGTTCGCTGACCAGAGATGTGGACAGTATCATAGGCCCGCAGCTTATGGACAAAGTGAAAGATGTTAATAAAAATAATGACACGTACATGTTCTCGCCGATACCTAAATATTTCGTGGCCCAGAGATACAATGACAGTAAATATAAGAATGTTATACCACACCCCGAAGTCACAAACAACAAAGGCCTTCGTCTCGCTATTCTGGAAATGCCGCATCCGATGTGCATGCCTGCGATGGTGACCCCGTCCAACACCAGCATGCCCGCGTACGCGTAGGATTCGCTGCCTGTTATTTTTTTGATAATATCTATTGCATACATCGTTATCGTCATCTTACCCAAAGAGTTGTAAAGCGTTAAAGTTAAAATCGATAATAACAGCGGCTTATAAAATTTTCTACACTTTAAAACTACATAAAAATTTCTCAAGTTATTTTTCAAACTATTTCGCCCTCTTTCTTGTATCAGACTCGTATGTCGGTGAATCAATCTCTCCAATTCCTTGTGAGACTCCTCTTCGCTACCCTTAAGCCAGCGCTGAGCACTCGCGCACTCGTCAAAGCGCCGTCTACTAGCCAGCCAGTACGGTGACTCCGGCCATTTTAGAAGTGTTATTATATTATACAATGTTGCAGCACACCCGAGTAAAGCGATGTTTTTCCAATGCCAAAACGTTCCTATAGTGTTGGCAATCCATATCCCCCACAGAAACGACACAGACTTCATTGTTAGGAACACTCCTCGATAGCGTGGCGACGTGTATTCTGATATTATCATTATGGAGATTGTCAGTTGGCTCGCAAAGTAACCGCCCCCGAAGCACAATCCAATCATGACATGCCTTGACGATTTAGAAAAATACAATATCAGAAAACCGATCAGAGCTGCGACTGTTATGAGCAGGAACGACACTTTTCGGCCCATAAATTTTGGTAGAATGGTAAGAACCAATACCAGGGCTGTGCCGCTGTAGGCGACTGCAGAGGCTGCAATAATTAAAATTATTTTCATTATGTAAATTCATTGATACAATGCATTATTATTTATCAAAACATACATAACCATGATGCCATTTCTTGACTGATAGCTTCCGTTGAATTTGCTTCTCTACGTATTTGCGGAATGATGACGGTTGGGGCCCCAATGCACAGGCCGTTAGCAAAATAACCCGACCAGATTGCACTACACACCATCATCTGCCGATAAATTACTTTAAAATGTTTACTACTTTTACGTGGCAACTGGAACTAATTTTAATTAAAGTGATTTACAAAATTTTTCAAATGTTTTAAATTAAAGATCAGTGCGCAAAGTTTCTTGCACTTACTTGACGTAAAAACTGAATCCAGTTCAAGTTACTTCCTCCATCCTTCAATAGATTTTCTTCCCGGTCAACGTCTCTATTTACTTGTCGATAAATGTAACTTTCTACCGACGCCATCTTGGATTATTGGTTATTGATTATTGTGTATCAATATTAATATTACCTACACACAAACAATACGACACTCTACTCGAGCACGAATATTTTAAATATGTACATTGCTAAGTGACTTTATCTTTGTTAAAGTGCGTCGTTTTCTTGTGTTTAATTTATGCTATCGTAACAAATTAATTCTAATCATCCAACTTTAATTTAAATCGAAAAAAGTATCACATTTTACATTAGCTTAATATTGAGCACGGGGCGACGAGGCACCGAGATCAAGTGTCGAATACTGATTCAATAATAGTCATAAAAAACATTATTCTGCTATCTGCTATATGTATACCTCGGTGAGAAAAGAACAGACTAAATACAATTAGTTGATACAAGTCACCATCATCACCAGCTGTTGTCTGCCCACGGCCGGCATGCGTTTGTACAAGTGGGGAATTCATCAAAATGAAGTTTGTTCTCCCCGAAGTTCGCTTAGCTTCTTAATTTTATTTTTCTTCGGTTCATTAATTGTACACAACTTCTCTATTTCTAAAAGTGTTTTGTCTTTTGTTTCAGGCAATTAAATGAATATAGGAATATATCTATATATCTTATTAATTATCATGGTGTGAATTATCAAGTTATTCTTTACAATGCATTGAGCAAACTTTTATTTACCGTAGTATAGTTACATGTCAAATTATTTTTATTTTTTAGTTTTTCATTTTCATATTTACAACGTTTAAGTAAGTAAAGAATCGTTTACTTTTTAGTAATCAACCTTTCAATTTCTAATAAAGTCTTGTCTTTGGTCTCCGGCAAGAGAATGTACAGCAAAGTTATAAAAACTGTAGACAGAACTGCGTAAACCAGAAACAGGCCAGCAAAGCCCCACCAAGAAAACAGATATGGCGTCACTTTTAAGAAAGTCGCGTAACAGAAGTTCCCAAACATTCCAATAATCAACGTGAATGCGTTTCTGTGAGTGACCGGAATAAACTCACTGATCAATGAAGAAGACAAAATTAATGGACCGCTGCTTACTGCTAGCGAGTACAGCGATAGCAGCGCGAGAGACACGTTGACGTTCTCCGCGGCGACCTCGACGTGCACGAGGTACATGAACAGAGATAAGAGATAGAGAAGAACAATCCCAACAACCGTCGTCACTAACATGAATGTTCTTCTGTTTACTATCTTAGAAAGCCCACTCCCTGCGTAGGCCCCAACTAAAGTCACCCCGTCTAGGATGAGCATTCCCGCGTACGCCGCAGATTCTGATTTTGTTATTCTGTTTAATATATCAAAAGCGTAAACTGTGCAAGTCATTTTACCCAAAGAGTTATATAAAAGATTGACTAATATTGTCAACAATAAGGGCTTGTAAAAACCTTTGTTCCATATCATTCCGTTGTCAGTTTTTGTTGAATTTCCGCTATCAGGACTCGGATTAGCATGGTCTTTGTAAAATGTTATCAATTCTTTTAATTCTTTCCTTGATATTACATTGTCCCCTTTCAGCCAAAAGTGAGCTGTAGCACATTCGTCGAACCTCGTTTTGCTGGCGAGCCAGAGCGGGGACTCGGGCCAAGCTAATGTTGTAAGCAAGATATATGCAGTACTAACCATGCCAACCAAAGCGATGTACTGCCAGTGACAGAAGGTCCCGATTATGTTCGATATCCAAATGCCCCACAGAAACGAAGCGGATTTTGTTGTTAAAAATATTCCACGATACTGCGGCGAAGAATATTCTGTTATAATCATGATACTGACAGTTATGTGGCTGGCGCTGAGGACGCCGTGGACTATCGTACTTATTAAGATTTGAGTTAATGTCGTGGAAGCGTAGAGCAGCACAAACCCACCCATAGCCACTGTGGATACTAAGAGAAAACAGTGTTTTCTTCCCAAGCAACTCGGTAGAATGGTGAGGACGACAACTTGCAGCATGCCGCTGTAGCTGGAGGAGGATGCTGCAAAGAAATACAAAAGTTTATATAGACGTCATAAGATCTACGAAAGCTTATGTAGAATAGTAGCACATCTAGATTTGAAACGAAGCGAAACGACTTGGACAAGTCACTCCATAAAATTATTGAGTCCAATTTGAATTATGGCTTTTATATATAAAAGATTAAGAAAATCCTTACACAACCAAGAGAGCATGTCATCACTGACAACGTCACTGGAGTTTGCGCTGCGCCGCAACTGGGGCACGATGACAGTGGGCGCGCCCAGGCTCAGACCCAGAGTGAAAAAGTTAGCCCATACCCCAGATGATACTAAAACCTGCGAATATTTTTAATATTATGTAACGATCCGATGAACAAACCTTATTTCAGACAGCCTAATAGATAGCGAAGGTAAACGGCGAAATAGCAAAAAAAACACAAACTTGAATGTGTAACTCACCTGCCGCAAAACATACTTCCAAGGTATTTTATCTCGTTCTGTGTTCGTCGTCGCGACGAACTCTTGTTGCGGCTCAGAATCAACTATGTCGTTATGTAACTTATCCATTTCCCCCATCATCTCGATAACGAATGAACGAAACTAAACAGACCTTTAAATGAATATGACGTACTGTGTGATATTTACAATCTTCAACTTGCTGTCACCAAAATTGATCCAAGTGTTTATTGTCTTGTTATGTATCTCTCGCAGCAAACGCCACTCCCAGCATCGTGACTTCATTAATACAAAGTTAAAAATGCAGTAGAATATGAAGAAAACACTTATCTTCGCCACTTTGTAGCGAACTCGTTGACGCAAATGCTCTAGTTTAAATACATTTAAACAACATCGAATACCAAATGAAAGTAAAGGTAAACACGATGTTTTAATACGTCGTTAGTTTTTATTTGATCAGTTGCTGTTGAATATTTAGAAAGGAAAAGTGTTTGGTGTTTAAATTTAATTTTTATGTTACGGTCGTAGTAATGAATACTGGCATTATCATAATACCTAAATTATTTGATTTCACGCGCTGGTGCAACGAGATCGACATCAAACTTGGAATTAATTTATAGTTTACTTGGCATTATTCATAATTCATGAGCTGTTAGAAGCGATTCTTAACTTTTTATTAAAGTTTAATTAATTAACAATACTAAAAATCCCTTATAGATGTTACCTATAGCACCTAGAGGCATATCATACATATAGGCAATCGTCGTTCAGGAGTCAGGCCCCGCCGAGCAGGAAGCCTAATGTTACGAATATTTGTTATCTTTTTATTTCCTTAAATTAAATAAGATAAATATGAATTGTTCACGTTACTGCCGGCGGCCGGCGGCGGCGGGGCGTGAGCTATGTGAAGTATGGCCCTAAATCAACGGCAATGCTGGCGCTCGAATTAATGTCTCATTTAAATGCCGGTTGTAATTCAGGTTAATTGTTACCACTCTACCATCCTGACTCCGCCTACACGGTCGTTGTATACTAGCTTCTGCCCGCGACTGCGATCGCGCGGAATTAGAATAGACGAGATAGCATTTGCCTAACCTCTATGCCAAATTTCATTATGATGCGTCTTGGAGTTAGCAGCGGCCAAGTCATGTTGAACCATCGTCGTGTGTAAAAAACTAACTCTGGTAGACTCCACGGCGGGATGTATGATGCAGCTGCATGTACAGTCCGTTCGGCCGATGCAATCCCGCGACATAACAAAACAAATGAAGTGGCCGTAACGGACCCAAAATATAAGTCCTCATACCTGGTCTTCAGTGAATTTAAGGAAAGAGAAGAACGATGTTATGACCGATAATCTCAAGATCTAAACCTTCCTTCTGTTATACAACACGTCGGCAGACATGTGCAAGCGCAGCTACAGTTATAAGACTGCAGCTTAACCCACTTTAATATCTAAGATATTAACATTTTGACTAGAATTAGCGCTGTCAGTCGGAAGACAACGTTGTGTTCAGACCTGTCGCAACTCAACATCTGAGCAGACGTGTTGCATCGCGCTATGTGACGTCACACGTCATTTAAGTTTCAAACGTGATCGCCGAGAAATTCCTTACATCGATTATATAGAAGAAACTATTGTCTGAAAGATATATTGAATTATTTTATAAACCCGTGCGTACATGCAGTAGTAAGCAAATGAAAATCACGTAAACAAATCAAATTTTATATTAAGAGTGCGGTAATCACTGCGGACTGGCCGTGTTCACACGGAGCGTGAACAAATGGCCTGATTAACACTGTTACCGCACCTAAACACTGCTTTGAACTGCGCTTTTACATAGAACTATTTGATATTTAGAATCAAACAATTTTGTCCACAGTCGTACACATCGCCATGAAATCCCATAGACCAAATAAAGCGACGAAGCGAACCCTAACCGCGGTAACCTAAAAGGTTTACTGCTGATTTGTGGTTTTTTGTCCCTATAACGCATAACGGATTTTCCAATTTACTCCACTCCTTAGTTTAACAGCGTGATACCCAGTCACAAGAGTCGGGCTTGTTTATACAAAAAGAGTTATTTAAATACTCTGATATAATGGGTTGTATATTGTACAAAACACTTTAGTATATGATATTTACCAACTTAATTACTTACCTTTGTGATTATAATCATGTCAACAGTGCACTCGTTTCATCTCAGTTCATATCTTGTCTAATTTATTATTCATTGCCGACCTGTCGGTGCCGACAGCTCGTATTGACAGAAGACTTGGAGCAAGGCTGAACACATTAATTGCACAAGGCGAAGTAACACTGCGCTGCACGACTATATCACCGCCAAGTAAACGGTTTTAATACGCTCTCAACTTGCTTAACAAGAAGTTGATTGATTTTTTATAGAATGTCATATGTTTTATTTTGTTCGCATCTGTTATTTTTACTGAAATATTAATTAATATGTTATTACTAGTTGATTTCACGATATTAATCACTACCTAAGTCAATAAGAGTTTGAAGTTGCAGCGTTTCAGCCGCTCGTTGATAGTTCGCGACATAAATTGGACGATATCATTGACGGCGCAACACGATCACGTTAGCGCCCGCCACGCCAGTCGCCACCCGAGATGCATCGGACGGACTACATCTCGAAATATGCAAACATACTGATGAAATTATTTGGGCCTTTTATCTTAATTGCGTAGAACGTACTTGTAATGTCTTACTACTGTTTGTTTGTGTTAAGTGACGGTCGAAATCAAAATTCGAGGTCGAGCCATACTCTCTTAAACGCGGGATATATGTAAACATTTTTAATTGATTCGATTCAGATTGAACCTATCTAAAGATCGCTGGAGCAGTCGATAGCATCAGTAGCTGGTATGAGTTATTAGTTCCAAGGGTAGTTTCACATAAATTAAATAAAATAATTTTCAGATCGACCTGAGGGATCGAGTGTCGCTTTAAGCGGTAGAATTAGATGTGTAAAATTTATTTGCATTGCAATTAATAAAACAAATGAAAGAAACCGGTTTTTGATCAGCTCTAGAGCGGAGACTTCGGGTTTCACTTTTATAACATTTCTTGCTGTAATTACAACGGCCGACGACCGCGGCCTCTGGCGGACACGTTGCGGGCTTTTGCTTTCTATATCAGACCGATACACACTGAATCTCAAATAATTTGAACGCCTTGTTGGTTTCAAACAATCTGTATAGTTTTTGAAAATGAGAAATCACTGTGTAATATTCCCGGTGATAGTGTGCAGTAAACTGATGTGCTGGATACGAGTGATGAGTTTGGAGCGCTACGAAAGAATGTCCGAGTGAATCCTGTCTGTTGCAACACGACCACGCAGCGATTTCTCTCGATCTCCGTTGCTGATTGTATGAAACACCATATTTACTGCAATCGAGCCACCATTACACGGCCATCTATCATTTTGGTAGCGACCACTCGCTTTTTTGTCGGTCAATCACATAGGACTGAATTCCCACGCACTCCAGCGCCGGAAGCGGAACCTATTGTCTTATTATTGCATCATAATAATCCGAAAAATTCGTAAGCTGTTTGTATGCTTATTGTTCGGGATTCATCTTACGAAGTAATTACGTTATGAATGTATATAAAAATAATGTAGGTGGGAACTGTTGAAGAAAATAATAAAAAGTGAAAGAAACATTATCGTGACGACATGAAGGATGTTGCACGACCGGTGGACAGGGATGTTGCTGTGGAGCGGCCGCGCGACTAGTGGTGTTGTTTTTAATGCATGATATTAATGTTGTTTCAGGAAGAACCTGGTGCTGCAAGCAGTGGACAGGGAGGAGGACGCTCGTCTGTTCACATACAGAGACGTGAACCGAACACACGTGGCGGTGCTGCTGGCGCAGAGCGTCGACCAGCTGGTGGACCGCGACGTGCCGCAAAACGTTCTCAAATTTCGGCTCGGCTGCGACTTTCATACGGGAGATGACCTTGTGAGTGTAAAAGAGTCTTTATTAACAAATTAGTCTTCCACAATTTTTAATTTATGTAGTACCGCCATCTATTTTATTATTCTGTAATTATTTATTATTTCTAAAACGTAACGATTTATCCAGTAGCCGCAAGATAGATAGATCAAAAATAATTGTAGCGCCATCTATGTTAACTTTGCATCAACTTTTTTTTATCTAGAATAGATTGTTCCACTTGCTAACAGATGTCACTCTGCATAATTGTTTTTTGTAAGACTGTTTAAAACTTGAATAATATGAATACAATAAATAATTTCTTTTCCGAAAAAAAACTTGAATTTTCCATGTGCTTAACATTTATGAAAGAACCTCACTCTTTTTAGAAAATAGTTTAACTCTTTTCAGTAGCTATTTCAATATACTTCTGTTAAAGCTGAATCCTAAATCAATACGAAATTAACTCTTGTACCGCTCTATTAAAATCTGTTATCGACATCATTGAACATAGTGATATAGGAAACAAAAGACGGACAAAGTCTAAAATAATTCCCGACACCTCACCTCGTAAACTGGGAAATGATTGGGCGATGCCAGCGACCTCCGGCGGCTACACCAAAAAGTTTAAAAGTACATAAAAGTTTTCCAGCTGCCATGAAGTAATTAACGATACTCGAGTTACTGCATCATGGAAAGTTACATTTATTTTCGCAATAGCACGTAAAAATATTTTTTACGACAGTTGTGCTCATGAAAAAGGTTTTGGGCCAGTAAAAATAGAAGACGGAAGCACAATGTGGAACTAGTGAAGAGGCATACTCCTAGGCACATCTTGTAAGAGATCCCGAAGAGTTTCGCCGCAACATCGAGAACTGCCCATTGACAATAAGCGTTAATTATTTATTTACTTACCAAACGCCCAACAACCTTATTTTCTCTCATATCTTATTGATGTAAAGGTTACATGAAATGCCTTGTGCATATTGTAAAGTAAAATGAAAAGATAAGATAATTTGATAACGAATGAACTGTTGCCCACAAGAAACATTACATCAGACCTTACAGTTACAGCCACTGAAATTATTTTCTCTTGTTAAGCCGTAGTAATGCCCATCCTTTGTAAATATTAAAACGCGGTTCGGAGAAAAGCCTCTTTGGAGCGAACTTTATTAATATTAAATAAAAAGTCCATTGGAGCGCGTAATAAATTTAATAATGGTGTGTAAAGCGGCATCGTTCGCATACGACCACCGGCCTTCACCCACTTCCCTTTGTTGAATTATTTGCTCGCAGCTGAAGCGTTCTGTTCCGCTCCGCTTGCCTTGTGCAGGCCTCTAAGCAATCATACCGATATTTACACGCCTTTAAATCTGAACACTGTTTGCTTTTATATCAATAGAGGTCGCCATTTTGACTAACATATTTTCGTTGCGAGGTTGGTACTAGGATAGTTCTGTACGTCGTGTAAAGACTATTACACTTATTATACGTTATGTTGGTAACAATCGATTATCTGGTTGAACACTTGACTAAAGTTATTTTGGTATTTATTGTTGAGATCTCGGCGTACCTGTCGGTGACCGTGTACGTCGAGGATGTGAACGACCACTCGCCGCGCTTCCTCGACCTACCCTACAGGGTCACAGTCGACGAGCTCACTCCTCCCGGTAAGATTTTACCTTTTCTTTCTGTAGTTCATGTTGGCGAATACGCAGTCGACCATCAGGAGTATTGTTTCAGGTTTGACGATCTTCAAAGGTATCCGCGCGTTCGACCGCGACAAGCCCAACACCCCGAACTCGGAAGTGGAGTACAGTATCACAGATGGCGACCCGGCTGGCAGGTTCGGCCTGGAGGGTCCGCACAAGCCCGGCCTCGTGCTGGCAAAGCCCATAGACTACGACGCGGGGGACCGCGAGTTTGTCCTCACCATCACTGCCTCTGTTAGTGTAATATATATAACAATTGCATTTCTTGTATTAGCACTACTTATTTATCAATGGCAATAATTGTGGCGTGTCCCAGGACCGCGGGTCGCCGCCGCGCAGCGCCAACGCGTCGGTGCACGTCATCGTGGCGGACAGCGATGACCTGCCGCCGAGGTTCACTTTGGACGTCTATAGAACCAAGATACCAGAGTTTTATCCTCTATTGGTGAGTGGTGTTAGTTGAGTGTCAAATGACATGTAATTACAAGGGTCCGTTGTAATCGTGCGCACGTGTACATTAGGGCAAGCGCATCCACAAGGAGTTGGTGTTCGAGCAGGCGGTGCGCGCTTTCGACCAGGACACGGGCGTGGGCGCACCGCTGCGCTACGAGCTGATCTCCGGCGACACGCGCCGCTTCTCACTCGGCCCGCTCAACGCCACGCTCTTCCTCGACGCCGAGATCGATCTGGACGCTGAGTCGCTGCCTGGTAAAAACTCAATTACTAAACTTTTTCCTACATTATTAAGCACCTGGATGCTTGTGTACTCTTATAGTAAGTATTTTAGTATACCTTTTCGTACTAAATCAACGTCCCACGATCCCCTAGTGTTAATATATTTTTTTAATTCAACCTACTTGTTTCTGATTCCAGCCAGTGAACATAAAATTACTATGTTCATTGGCTATCAGATTGAATTATTTTAAGCATGATGAGATGTGTATGTTTTTAGGAAACACGTTTGTGCTGGGCGTGCAGGCCGTGCAAGTGGGCGACCCACGGAGGGCGGCGCGCGCGCGCATCGAGGTCGAGGTGCTGGATCTCAACGACAACTTGCCCGAGTTCGAGGTTGACTTCTACAACATCAGCATCGTCGAGAACTTGCCCAATGGTTACTATTTATTACTTTAATGACCTTTTTTCCCCTCCCAGTTATTTGCCATCCAATTTGCGATTCATTGCGGATCAATGTTCTGCAACACACTTTAAACACTGTCCACCCACAAATTATAACTTCCACCGTAACTCTAGAGTTTGACGATTCCCTTCTTTTCGGCTTCGGCTGTGCGTGCGTATTGTCGCTGTGCATAATATAGAGTTGCGACAGTTTATCCTTTTCTTAGTAGTCTTTTCTTAACACATATTCTACTATCTCTATTTAAATCATTAAAAACATTATTGATACAGGCTTCAGTGTTCTCCAAGTGATGGCAACGGATAAGGACCAGGGAGACAACGCGGAGTTCATTTACCAGCTCAGCGACCCACGGGGTGCGTTCTCGATCGACCCCAAGAGTGGCTGGCTCACTGTCAGGAACCAGGTACACACAATGCAAATAGATTTGATGAATAATAACAGAATTAAAAATAAACGAACTTGTTCATCATTCTCCCACGTTGCAGTCGCTAACTGGCTGGCTGGCTTGCTGGCTGGCTTGCAGACTCAAATTAAATAAAATTTGATTATATTCTTAGAACGTTTGTAGTCATTGAAACGGTTTACTAGATAAGTTGTCTGGTTTCGCAATAAGCGTTAGGTTGAAAATAATAAAATAATGTATAATGTTATATAGATAAAGTACAAAACACTTACAAGTAGTAACAACACAACAAGTACGAGAAAAATATTTCAAAAGATCTTTTAGTCTTACTCTATTAATCTTGTGTAACTTTTTTTACTATCTTTTGTGTCCAAGCTTAATTCCTTAAGTTGTTCCAAGTAATACTTTTGCTCGGAGCCCACAAAACATTCCATGAAACAACGACTTCAGCTCAGTCTTACTTGCGAACATAGAAAAGCTTAAATACAGTAATCCTTGACCTGAAAACAACGATACAACCCCATTTGAGCAGTTTAGGTTGCTAATATCCTATTTACCAAGTAAACATGAAATATTTGCTTTTTGATGTTGTTCCGAATACAACATTTTGCCTGTAACTTAACATTAATCTTCTCTAAAAAAATTTCCAGACTGTTTTAGACAGAGAGCAACATTCCTCTTTGAGAATGAAAGTGTACGCGAAAGAAAAAAATCCCAGCGTAGTCGGCACTTTCCTAGACAAGCAAAGACTTTCTAAATGGCGCCGCAACCCTCCGAATCCTACTCAACCATTAAAAGAAAAAACTACATACGTTTACCCAGATAAAATTGGAACCAAGAATGAAAATATTGAGTACTTTGAAGATGTAAATCAGCTTATGTCTTTCGTGACGGTTGAAGTGACTCTACTCGACGCCAACGATAATAACCCCGTGTTTGTTCCGAGCAACCTCTACGAGTTCTCCGTCAAATCAAACGCTCAAGTCGGAACTTTCATCGGCACCGTGCAAGCTGTGGATCCAGACCTGGGGAGGAATGGAATTGTGTTCTACGATTTACAAAGAACTAGTAACCTTACGATTACGTCACCATTTCAAATCGATGCCAATTCTGGTGAGGTTACAGTGGCTCAATCGCCGATACTTGAGGGAAGGCACGCTTTGTTTGTAGAGGCATCTGATCAGCCCGCTAACCCCAGCGAGAGAAGATACTCCTTGGCGGTGGTGACGGTTGATGTGACTCGATCTAGTACTGGTACGAATATTTATATTGTTTCTTTTCTTGCGAACATTTGGCTTTAAGGATTGTAATTTATAATTTTCTTCATATATGGTTGTTAAAACACGAGACGAAAACTAAACTAATTAAAATGTCAACGATACGTTAACATTACAGATAAACCAGATTTCGTCGGCGCACCGTACGAGTTTTGGGTCGGTTCAAACGTCGGCATCGGAACCAGTGTTGGACAAATAAGAGTCAACGAGGCAATGGAAAAGTCTGACGTCTCGTATGATTTGTTGCATGGATATGAAGAAGGAGGTAATTGTTTTACAAACATTTTGATCCAGCGTGTAAAGCCACAATATAGTTCTTGTACATGAGACATGAGACATCAAATATTCTTGAATAAAACATATGGTGATTTTTTGCAGTGCCATTTGCAGTAGAAGAACGATCCGGAGTGATCACTGTTATTCACGAACTGTCGATGTTCAATCGTCTCATGTACGACTTCGAGGCAGTAGCCGTGCAGGAGGGAATCAGTCTCAGCATCGCCACTAATGCGACTATACATGTTGTGGATGCGGACGACGAGAGAGGTTTTTTGCTGAAGTAAGATTTATTACTCAGTAAGGCAGAATATCGAATGCCTAATAACCTTGCCATTTTATGATTCTTCTGACATAACTTTTCATTTTAGGGGTACCCAAACTCCGATCACATTCCATGTAAAAGAGAATTCAGCGGGAGCCGTGATTGGACAAATTTTCAACATGAACGTGAGCAGTGCTTCCATGAATAAAACAGCAAATATAAGGTATATTATCGCCAACCAACAAGATGTCACCGATGATATTGCTATTGGTATGTCACGATCACATATTTTATAAATATCTGTAAGTATGTGGTTTAAATGTTTATTTATATTTTGCCTCTGTACAGGTCAAGATGGCACAATATTTGCGCAAAAGCCGCTCGACCGAGAAAAACGTGACGCTTACAGGATGACAGTTATCGCCGAGTTTAACAAAGGCGTCGTATCAGGCGCGGGAATATACCAAGTGAATATACTTGTTGACGACGAAAACGATAATCCTCCAGTGTTTGACAACCCTACTTATGAAGGTGTTATTACTGAGAACGCCAAACAGGGAACGGAAGTAAAGATGACAAACAAAATCCGAGCAACGGATGCTGACATTGGTCAGAATGCAATTTTCTCGTATACACTATTTGGAGATGGTCACGATTTATTCTCAGTAAATGAATTGAGCGGTGTTGTCTCATACATCGGTAGCAAACTAGATCGAGAGGAAAGAGGTTCGTACTTGTTAAAAGTTGTTGCTAGAGATAAAGGAAGTCTTAAGTCTGAAGCGAAATTAACTATATCAGTTCTCGACGAAAACGATAACGAACCAAAGTACAACCAAATCATTATTCCATTGGGAGAAAACGTCGATTTATTAGAAACTTACGGAAGATCGGATGTGAAAATATTCAAAGAAAAGAAAAATGACATCAATAGTGGAGTAACAAGGATTGAAGTTAAACCAAAGAATAAGTTTTCGACTGCTGCCGACGTAACGGGACCATTATTTTTAGTTCCGGAAAATATAGCGGTTGGCTCAACAATACTAAAATTGAACGCCATAGATATGGATAGTGCGTCGAATGGTCAAATTCGCTATGAATTTTTGTCTGAAGTTTTCATACCCCCAACCGCATTGTCCGGAAATGCGTTGCAAGTACGAAGATATTTTGTCATAAATGAGCGCCATGGACACATTGTTGTGGCTCGAGCACTACCTCCGGAAGCTGAGTTCAGGTTGAATGTGTCTGCTATAGACGGCGGAGGACTTAGTGATCATATTACGATTCGAATATTTGTCAAAGATATCAATGACCATTTCCCAATGTTCAAGAAGTCATGGTACACATTTAATGTCGACGAAGCTCAATACAGCCGACGAGTTCTCGGCAAAGTTGATGCTACAGATGCTGATTTTGGACAAAACGCTAATTTGACCTACTTTTTACAACCAGACAGTAAAGATTTGCCATTTGAAATTTCCCCATTGAATGGAGTTTTGAGTATAAACGGCGAATTGGATAGAGAAAGGGAAGATAAATATATTCTTACTGTAGTGGCCAGAGACAATGGCTATGAAAAAAAACTAACTTCATCAGTCAGTGTAGAAATAGAAGTCTTAGATGTGAATGACAATTCGCCTAAGTTTTATGGCTATGACGAGTTGTTAGAATGGAAACACCCGGAGGCAGATAACATATCTAACCACAATTTTGAATCAGTCATGATGATCCCTGTTTATAAAACTACCTTAGAAGAAAATACTCCTGTTGGAAGTGTGGTTTCACGCGTCTATGCAAATGATTCTGACTTAATGAGCAATGGAAATGGATTGATACTGTTCAGCTTGCCGCAAAGGAAGAATCAAATTAATAAATTTTCAATCGATTCAAAAGAAGGGATAATTACAACAACGGGAAGGTTGGATTATGAAACCCAGTCCGTGCACAACGTGACAGTTGTTGCTTCAGATTTGGGGTCACCAAGCTTGAGTTCGACCGCGATGGTCATGTTGACAGTACGAGACGTACCCGACGAAACCGAAGTATCGGATAAACCAGTCTTTATTTCGAGGTATTATGAACTGGAGATCGAAGAAAACGTTCACACTCCAGTGGAGCTTGTTACGTTGAATTTGACCGAACATTACGAAAATTTCAAAATGAGGTATTTTATATTAAACGAAAATGATACCGACATCAAAAGAACTTTTGTAATCGATCCACGCAACGGAACACTATATTTGGTTCGAAGTCCAGACAGAGAAGTGAAAGATGTTTATGAGGTTTTGGTCAGAGCGGAAAGACAAAAGATCAGCCGAGAAATGCCGCACATGATATATCCGGTGTCAGATGATGTGTTGGAGGGAATGACGAAATTTGATGTGAAAATAATCGTTAGAGTTAAAGATGCGAACGACAATGCACCAAAGTTCATTAATGGAGGCCGACCGATGGTCACAG
>JAODUI010000032.1:228753-244347 GCA_027563995.1 Papilio gigon
GAAAATAATCGTTAGAGTTAAAGATGCGAACGACAATGCACCAAAGTTCATTAATGGAGGCCGACCGATGGTCACAGCGGTCCCGACTACGGCTCCTTTTGGATATGAAGTGATTCAATTACAGGTATCATATCTTTGAGTAGTACATTTTGGTGTGGGGTTTTTGCTAACTGCATGTTAATTAATAAATCTTTTTGTAGGCTGTCGACGCTGACATGGGGCTGAACGCGGACATCCGCTACCAGGTGATGAACTCGGCAGGCGGGCGTTTCGCGGTGTCCCCCCGTAGCGGCGCGGTGCGCACTGCCGGTAGCTTTGCGCATGACGCCGGGAAGGTGTTCGGCTTTGATGTTAAGGCCACCGACCGCGGCGGCGCTGATGATGGACGCTCTGCTATTGCTAATGTCTTCGTATGTTGTTTCTTGGAGTAGATTCCTATAGTTTTGTTCAGTCGTAAAACTGTCAGAAATTAAATAACTTTATTTATAAATAGGTGTACGTACTGGATGAAAGTAAGCAGCTGATCCTTGCGGTTGGAGCGAAACCGACTGAAGTGGAAAAAGAAATGGAAAATATTACGAGGTCCCTTTCTAACATGACGGGCTACGACATTCGAGTGCGGAGACTCGAGCCTAGCTTCAAAGGCTCCATGGATGGACACGCGTAAGTTTTTACCTAAGAGCACGTCTACATGCATTCTACACTATCGAAGCAACACTTTCTTTAGTTCGTGCAAGACTTGAGCGATCAAGACAAAACTTTGTGCTGAGTATTTAAAATAAAAACTTTCGTTACAGAACCGATCTATACATTTATGGAGTGGATCCTCTATCGAACGCTATCATCGATATGGATGTTTTACAAAAGTGAGTAATTTGCAAATTACGTATTTGATTCAATTTGTGCGCACAATGTCTCGCCCTCTGCCTTTTTTTCTTCAAACTGTACAAGTATGACGATGTTTATTATTTTTTCCTTGTTTGTTCGTTTTCCATTAATTATCTAATTATCTGTTACTGTTCGTTTCAGATTGATAATGAAGCGCGAGGTGTCGGAGCGGCGCGAGGTGGGCGGCTTCCAGCTGCTGAGCGTGGGCGACACGAGCACGGTGCAGGCGCGCAGCGGCAGGCTGCTCAGCACCATGGAGCTGGGGGTGGTCGCACTCGGCTGCCTCGTCTTCATCGGTGCCTGCACCACCGCCGTTTGCATACTCTGCGTCAGGACCAACAAGAGGTAACGCGCATACATGCACTCAACCTTAAATAAGACATTCCCAACTTCACCCATACAATCATACTATTACCGCGCTACTTAGGATATTATGTTTACAAAGTTACGTTTGTTCGCAATGTGTGACATATAGGGTAATCTTATAATTTTTTTATCCGTCGAAAACTCTAACCTATAGAAGATGATGAACGCTAAAATTTAATTGTTGTCATATGGTAGGTACACCCTATATAATTAATTAAACTCAATTTTTACAGTAAGTTTATCTATTCCACTGTTTTATAGTAGAATCTTGGTTATGAAATTACTTCTCGTAAGTAGAAAATTTTCATCAATTGGAGATAGTGAGTTTGAAGCGACAATTAAATTGATATGGACTGCATATAATAAACGTTATTTTAAAGATCGTAAACTGAAAGTCCACGAAGTATCGTAGACGCTGCGATCTCAGCGATGGCCATTGAGAGGTCGCGTTATACAAATTCTTTGGAGTTCCGTTTATTGCTCCTTGGGAAGTTGTGTCGCCGGCGCCGCGCTCGCTGCTGCTGCTCGCCATCACTCAACTAATATTCTACTCTATATTTGCAACTTTTAATTCTTCTTTCTACTATCGAGGTGTGGCAGTCACGGGATTTATTTAAAAAAATGTGTACTCCCAAATGCATGGTATTTAAAATACTTTACCATATACAATAGATACGTTTCTAGTAAATGGTTTTAAAGTTTCCTTGATGGCTATAAATAATTTCTGATTAAAGTTAACCCAGTCAGTGGCGTATGTTCTATCTTCGTGTTTTAATACTTTAAGTCAGTAACGTTGAACCTTGATCCTAACGCATTAATCCCTGGAAATGTTCTTGAAGGCAGGCGGATAGCGTTTACTAACTTTGTCCCGTGCGTTAAGGTTTTAAAATAGTTGAGTTGCGACGAGGTAAGTAACATTTTGTTTTACTATTGCTTTTCAGACATCATCATCATCACAAAAGAAAGCTTGCCCATCATTATTTCATTTAAATCAACCAAAAGCACGTACTAATAAATCATATTTAATAAATTATTTATTTAAATTTAGTCGTTAAATTGTAACTTTAATTAATAAATTATAATTTAAATCCAAAGGAGTTTTCTTTCAAAGAGCACTTGAGCCCCGTGAGTGCAGATGATTGACTCCCGTTCTATCTTTTGCCCTAACAGAAAACGCCACAAATCATATTCCCAACAACGCCTTAATGCTTTCTCCACTGAGCACCTTACAAAATTCAGCGGCCTCTTTCCATCCGGAGGCAACCAGTGCCAGGAGATTAACCAGTCGTATAGCGAGGCCGACTCCTACATCGACGTGCTCAACCATAGCACGTTAAAGGCCACGTGTCCCCATGGTAATACAGTCGAGGAGTTCGGCAAGGCACACCAGAAGTGCGTTAAAAACCAGTTCGGGGAAAACTCCGATGTGTTCGGTCAGAAGCACGAGAGAATGTGCATTAAGTATAACCAACGGCCGCTGCAGAAGAGGTGAGACCAAGTTTTCGTTTATTGATAAAACCGAGTCAAAGGGCTACACACTTTGTAACGGTCCTTGCTTCTGGCGAATTGCTCTAAATGATGTCGGACAAAAGTCAAAATTAACAAACCTTTTCCTTGCTCTGGCCCTCTCATTCGGTTTACTATAAACTTTTATAAACTGTATTACTTACAAAATTTACTAACCAATTCTTTTCTGTTCGCGAACCACACTTTTCTTACTCTAACCAAGCAACGATACTCTGAACAAGTAACACGCAAACTGCGCCGAGTCACACTTCGTCGCTGCAAGTTTACCAACATTTCAAATTATCAAATACACATTGATCTAACTGGCATTCGGTATATAGCATGAACTAAAAAAGTAACTTGTCTTATTAACTCCAATTAACTTGTAACACTAACCGTTAACTCAACAATGGACAAATCAACATTGACTGACACGCGAACACGTTCCGCACTAGGAAAGGGCAGGACACTTCGATAACGTCAGTCAATTCCAGTGGACAGGACTCGGGGATCGCGGAGGCCGGCCGCTGCGCCTGCGGGCACTCCGCCACGCACACCTCGGAGGCAAGCAGCGGGTCAGTGTGAACATTAATATACGTTTCTTATACTCTCTCATTTTAAAATGTTTTTTTTTAAATGAGAAATATGTCGGACGTGTTTGCAACAACACGATCATTCTGTTTATTATGGAAAATTGCAGTTAAGTCTGAACTATAACTAGCATTTGTTTTGATTGAATTAAAGATGGTATACGCTGCAAATAGTTTCTTAAAAACACAGTTATTTTCTCGTGACTTTTCTAAGGTTATTCTTTACATATTTTAAATAGTCACTTACCTGACTACTCGAAAGAAGCCTAATTATAATATTTTAGTTGCAGTTACGAGGATTCCTTGAAATCGAACCACAACCTTGAACCCCACCCGAAATTATATCGAACTGAACCCGAAACCCGCTTCCTTCGGCGAGCGTCCTTTGGCCACCAACCATTGGACGTTCGTAGATTTAACACAAGAAGACAATCATTTTCTGAAAATATTCCGAGGCACTTCCCACCATTCGAAAAGATAGGAACCGGGGGACGACTGACACGACAAATATCTACTCCAAATGTCAACGCGTCCCAGTCGTACTTTGTGGGCGGTAAGAAGAATTTGCGAAGGAAAGAAGCAGTCAAGGAGCCAGTTGTTGATTATGATCAAAGCGAAGCCGAAGATCTTTTCGACACCAGACTGGATAGAAGACTGAGCGGGCAGAACCGCAAGAGATCGAGCTTCATGGAATTGAGTGGTCAAACGGCTGTGTTTGTGGCCACGCCTGCCGCAGCCGAGATCATGCGCCGGCAGGGAAGTGAGCGACTCATGTTTGCGAGACCTTTATAGCGGTTGCAGTCGAAAGAAAATGTACAGATGAGGCTTTAATTTAAATTCGTAGATTCGGAGTGATCAGTCGAAGAGAGAATGAGTTTGAAAAAGTTGTCGGGCATTCAAATTCAAGAACTTATTTTTATAAATTTTATCATTTCGACATCATTACGATACCATCGCAAGATGACCGCATATTGATACCACTCGGCTGAGGAGACTGACAAACAAGGAGTTTTCGTTTTGTATTATAACATTGCATCGTTACTTGATCGACACGAAGGATTCATCGATGACGATGCATCTGACGTTACAAGGAAACTGATGCCATCTATTGGATCTCAGTTTCAACGTTTTTGTTTCTTCGGAGTTTGAATTTTAACAACGTTCGTAGTCTTTTTATTTGAATTATTATTTTAAAATTAATACTGAAATGTTACCACAACGTTAAGTGCTAAGTTTTTTAAGTGATGTATATTGTAAATAATGTGTGAGTATTGCCTTTGGAATGAAATGAATCCAAAGAGAAACACTTTGCATGTAGTGCTTATCAGAGTAAGTGCCATTTGGGATAGATTCTCGTACGGCGAGATCTTTTAACTTTAACCACCTTTTTAGGTTTAATTAATTTGTATGCATATTTATGTGTGAATCTTGTACACAGTAAATAGTTGTAAATAATATATTTTGTGTAAGAAATAAACTATGAACTTGTTTGATATTATATTTTATTATTTACTTCGTTACCTCAGACATTTTGCGAGAGCCGCCGGACGGACGAGTCGGCAGACTTTGCTTATATGCTTTTAGTCAATCCAAAAATGACAACAAAACGAATTCAATGGAAGTGAGAAGTTGCAATAAACATATCGTAACACTTTTACATTTATAACGCTGAAATCATAGACTTGTTAAAACAGACATGTTCCTATCATTTCATCAAATTGGAACCGTGAAACGTTCCAAAATAAATACCAAGTCAATAAACAAGATTGTCAGCCGTGACACTTCTAAATATAATTCCTCATTGTAAAGTGATGAATCACTACCGTTTAAATGAAAGATTTTCTCATATCTCCCTGGTACCTAAACGAGAATTTCTACGTACGAGTCTGCGTGATTAAATTTCCGCTTCAATGATCATCAGGATGCAGCACGGCACGACCAGAATATAAAACAACCTTATTGACAACACATTTATTTATCCTCGACTTGCTCAGCACAATATCACGACACGACGCCACGTACCGAGTCAAAAACATGCTGTATTTTGATTAATGCCAACAATATAGTACCGCTGTTGAGTTATGAGGGGAAATATAGAAAATCCCCTTCGATCTGGTTCAATCCAGACCATAAAAAATATATGGAGCACGGATCACTTCATTTCAAGCGTTTCTTATCTCACGTCCAACAATTATAATTATAACATGTAGAGTATCCTGGTCATTGAACTTTAGACTCAACCTTTAAATCCGGCAACAGTTTATAGGCTTAAACATAAGTGTTGACTGAATGATTTGGTTTCATCGACTCAGTTGCCGGCCCCGCAACCTTTGTTATAATCTATACAAATAGTTGACTTACGAAGACGACTCACTGCTTAAATCATGAATCATTTCAGGAGGCAGACATTAGATGGGCAAAGTGATAAAAACTATCCTAATAATATTGAGAAGTTTCTCTTTCGGTCGATTTGATTTGAGTCTCGTTGCCATTGATTACTTTACGAGATAATAGATTTCTTACCGATTTAAATCAGCATGTTTAATTAACGAAAAAAGCGTTGTAAAATTCAACGTGAAAATCGTGAAATTCCTGATAGCCGTCTACGAACCTTAATTGGAAACGAAGTCCCTAAAATTATATTGAACGAGCCGCAAATTGAATCCGAATTATCTCTCTCTATTCAGACAACGATTTCTTTGGTCCTTTTAAGTTCCACGAGTAATTAGAAGGTAAGTTGAAACTGATTAATCCATTCCGCAGATTATCCTTAAAGGACTTGACGAGCGCTTTGCGGCTGGACATGTCGAGACGTGAGTTGGTCAGTGTAAAACACCTTAAACTCCCTGTAAGGTCGATGAACTTTCATTTAAATTATTTTAACAATTTGCTGAGACACCCAGTAACAGCATTTTTATAGTAGAAGGTGGAAAACAAACAAACCTGCAATTAAATACCCCACCCTCCCAGTCACTCCTCCTTTTCTTTCTTTACGAATTAGAAAATGATGGGAAGGGAAAGACGATTGGGATGTTTACTAGCTTAGCCAATTCATTTTTTTAAAACCAAATGTTCAACCTTGTATGCACTGTTTGTTTTAATCCTTAGCAACCGCTCCAACACAAGTCACAACAACCAGTCTTCTCGAGATGTAGCCCGAGAGCGTTTGTTGTCTCCCCGAGTCTATGATCGTAAACGGGTCCTTTTAAGATGGCGGTAAAAATTAATGGACGATAATACCGGACTCGGCCATTCATTTACTGAGCCTTTTTTGGGTTTACGACATTTTTACGAGTCGAGAAATACATAGGCGTATGTCGCGGCCGGGAGGAGCGGGCAACCAAGGGCCGGTCCGCGTTGCACGCCTCGGTTACTTGCAGCTACAGTAGCTTTTATCTCTAGTGTACTCGAATTGCATGAACATAGTCAAATAACAATCATATACGGTTGCCATACTGACTATGTTTATAGAAGTAAATATCCGATTGTGACTCGCCCCTTATCCTGGCCAGGGTTGTGCACGCCCCTTTCTCACACGTGGTTATGTGACGTAACTGGTAGAATGGCATAGAGGCAGATGTCATGCCAGTCAGCTTGTCATGCAGCTTACGAGATGGGCCTAGACTGAATTATAATAATAATAATAATTTATTTCAGATCATGAAACATAAAACAATACATTAGAATTCGCAACCGTTCCGAGGCCAACTAAACTTCTAACCATTTGACTTGTAGAAGTTGATCGTCCTGTCGCCATCTAGCGGCATTGGCCGATAAATACAAATACTTATGCGAGTCAAACGCAACCTCTTATCAAAGGCTTTTTCAATCTAAACTTTTGCAACACATTTGAAAAGGGTTGAACGAACTTTACACGATAGAAATATCAAGGCGCGGATACATGAAAGTGAATAGAAGACTAGAAGTATTCAGTAAATAATTTGATACAAGTTACACATTACTATCGGCGGGAAACATTTCGCTGAAGGATTTTTTTTGGTAAAAGAGTCTATGGTGGAATGAAAATGGTATAAATGTCAAAATAACACTCTCATCGCTGTAGTGTATGCCAAGCTTTACTTCGCGAGCTTTGCCAAACAATTAAAGCATTAGTCAATTGAATAGCAGTTTTCGCAAGATAACAATATATCCGACCGCAAACTGTCGCGCCCGGCCGCGCCGCCGACTCGAGTGTGTTTCAGGCGATTTTATCTTTATTACATCTGTAAATTCAACTTGTACAGCTCTTTTATTTTCAAGAAATTTCATTGTAGTTAGTTTTTATATAATATTAGGAGTTATAGTGCAGAAAATACTATTTAAACAAACTTAATAATTAAGAATCAAAAGAACTAGGAAAACGAGGAAGCCGGCATGGAATTTTGAATTGGCATATCTAACCTAAGTTGTCTGACATATTTGGCTATAGACACACAAGCTATGGATAGAACTGTTTGCAAGTTAGAAATATAATCAACAATCCATTTTCTAAACATCATTTTATATAGTAAATTAACAAAAAGAAGTCTTGCGGTACTTCCCCAAGCAACAACCCCAGGAGGCCATATTTCCGACACACTTTTGTGCTCCGAATTCGTTGTTTATAGATTATAAATCTACGTAGCTGGCATTTTAAAATTTCCAGCCAGTGTACAAGAACGCTGACACAAACACGGGATTCGATATTTTATTGCAAACATTATATTAGTGGCTGCGCGGGCGACGAACAAATTTACTACGACTTATAAACTGTCAGAACCACTTATAGCTTCGACTATCTCATGTATTTTGTTCAATCTTACGAAAACTTTCTACTGGACTTCAAACGTCTGTTCCAATCGATTTGTAATCAAAGGAAGTAATTACTCAACTTATCCTGGCTAAGGCTGTGTATAACAGAGCTACGAGAACCAAAAAGTAATATTTATTGTGTACGGACGTCGATGGTAAAACATGACTCGCACAAGAAGTCTGTTACTTTTAAAACAATTAAATCGCACAAATTAACTTAATCCGACATTGACGTAACAGATTATAGAGCCAATATGTGCAGGCAGCGACTTAGAGTGCTACTTGTTAAGTACGTAAGACGTGCTCGCTGCGAGCATCGTCTCGTACAGGACACGTTAAGCACTTAATATAAAATGGGAGATTAAGTAAAGCCGCGTCACTCGTAAACTGGGCCTCGGCTAACTCTAATGGCTCACTTAGTTGTACTATCGCACCACACTCCCTATAACTTAGGATTAAAACTGATTTATTGACTTGTTGTGTGTTACAGCGATAGGAATGAACGCATTGGCTATGTTTTGTCTTCTTACAAACAAACATCTTGAACTCACTACTCCTTAGCAAACGGTCATTCTCTTATGCATATTTTAATAAGACTTGTCAAAAACATATACATCTCTATTTCTTTTACTTTCAGAATAATAACTTGCAACATTTATTACAAAATTCAATGACATTCCCCTGCGCTTGCTATACATGACATTATTAAAATTAAGTTTCATATTAAATAGAGACCTCTCCCCCCCCTCTCGCCCTCTCTCCCCCTCCCCCCTCCTCGTACAGGTCCATGTGTTTAAATCCGTGTAACAGGCTAAACATCACGTACACCGCAGCTTCGCGTGCGGTGTACCCAGAATGTATTGCGATGGATTTCCACCGCCGACACAATTTTCTTAGTTTTGTTCAGAGATAATGAGGGAACTGACAGTATGTTCAGACAGTGTAAGCCGACAGATGCATTCGCTTTTTCCAGTTTTATTTGTTCATAGTGTTCGCGGGGCGTTGCGGGATACAGGCAAGGAACCGAGTTCTTAACCATGCTTACGACAGAGTAAGATAAGGTCACACGTTCGTATTAGGATACCAATTAGAACTTTTCAAATAGATATATTTTAATATTGAAGTTATTGTCGTAGAATTGATTGTATACGAAATTGAAATTTCACTGATTTTCAAGGCTTATTACCTAAGTAACATGAACATTGATAAAAGACTAGTATTCTTCTCTACGGTGTAAGCTCCGAGAGCAATCGATCTGGGCTACTGCAATGAAATTAACTAAGTTATTGCACATTAGGTAGGTGCATCGATATAGCTAAAGGTAACAGCATAAATGTATGTATACTAACCTTATGGTTCGTTCAAAACACAATGTGAAAGAAATAAAATGTCGCATTATGAACGACATACGTGTACGTCACGGGGTCAGTGACCCGGCCAGGCGGCAGGCCGCTGTGCACGTCCGCGAGATGCCGATCCGACACACCTACGCCGTGGGAGCAGAGCCTCTCTGACACACGGCTAGTTGTCGATATTAAATATTTTTCTATAATGAAATTCTTTGGTAAATACTTAAGTATTTCTATTTTATTGTTGTACCAGAAATAAGTTATAGAAACTTGTACATCATCATCAGTATACTCACTATACGTCCCCACCGAGGGGCTCGGAGCCTACCCTGTTATTAGGGGTGACTTGTGACAATAGAAACTTGTACGATTGTCTCATAATTATGATATATCATAATAATAATTTGTAAATAGAAAAACATGTCAACATCTCTACTAATATTACTCCGAACAGGCGAAGTTTTCGGAGAGATTGCTAAATGCGGCGTAAATGATACGAAAGTACATGTTATTCTCCATTGTACGTCGTTTGCGGCGCTCGTCACACCACGGGACGATTGTACTCGTGTGACTGAGGGGCTTTAACACGCACTGAAATTGTTCTATGTTTGTAACTAAAAGTTCCACAAAGTGTGTTCTTAAAGGATATTGGATGGCGGAGCCAACGACCCGCGGTAGTGTGTCATTGTTTGATCTGCCGCGCCGACGGGTCTACGCAGCTTCATACAAAGCGAAATTGCATTTAACAAAACGTTTTGTACTTGGCAGCTTACATTAGTATACATAATAATAAACATCCATCCATCCATCTAAAGGTTAGTTAGATTCGTGAAATCCCAAATAAGAATCATTTAGAAAATATTATTTCATCTGTGGGGGTCTCTTCATTTTTGTAGGTCCATGTCGAAACCTTTCCGGTGCGCTAAGAGCTTGTTGTAGCGGCGCTAAATGTCTGATAACTCGTATAGAGGGTGCGGCGTTAATGACGATACATCAAAATAAATATTTACTAAACTTAACGACAAATTAATAATGAGTATCCTTAGCGGAAAGTACACAATATTCTCGTGCTGGCGCGAGTGGAGCCATCTAGTTCGTTTCTTCAGAAATCATTGTTTTATGCGTAATTTAAACGATTGGTAACAGAGATGATGTTCAGTGTCCCATTTGACGTGCAGCTCGGAGCTGTAGCACCAATATTGACGGCACTCGGCCGCACTCCGCGGCACTCTGCGGCGGTCGGCAAACTCTCTGACAGAGTCAACGTACTTTGCTCTTAACTCTCTAAGGCTGAGATATACAATATAAAATTAACAACTAACACAAATGTAACATGTATGCGCATATATGTATGTATGTATAGTGTATGTAACATCGTACGTAAAAACAACAAAATTGTAAGTATTTAATTCATGCAGTTTATGATGGTTCGTTCCAAGTGTTCATATCAGCGTTTGAAAACATTTTAAGGTAATTTTTTTTCGATATGTTGCGCCTCGTGTGTTGCCGGCCTGAACTGAAGTCAAATAGAGAATGTGCCATCGCTGCGCATTCTAATGAGAGATTAAACATTATTTTAAACAAATGATTGAAGTAATGTGAATCAGTAAAGTTTACATTATTAAAATTTATTTGACAGTGACTTTTACAGATATTTTTATGGTCGAATAAAAATCAAACAATACGTATACACTGGCTATGTACATATGTGCGTGATGGATTTTAGTTAAATTCAATGGTGTAACTAAATGTAAATATAATGAAGCTCCATCAAACTGTTTTGTAAGAACGAACATCCGTCCAGTCAAACGTTCATATTTCAAATATTGACGAGAAGCAAAGTATACTTCTATGAATTACATTTAATTGATCTTGTGGGTGTTCATTGAATACATAATTATTTTCTAAAATGACAATTTGATGTTATCTAAATTAAGAAGTTCCGTTTGTCAGCACAAACATCCCGCGGCGCGGCGCGGGGGGCAGCTCGCTGGCAGGTCGCGGCCCCGCGCCGCACCTCTCTCTGGTAAGAAATTTTAAATAGGACATTTCTATAATCAAGATAATTAAAGGCATTAATCAAATTAATTAACAAAGTTTATGAATTAAAAAGAATGTCTTATCCGCTTTCAGCATTAATTTTCTGTCAAAAAACTGAATGTAAAAAGTCGCGGCTAAAAAAGATGTTAGATAAGAATCATTTCAAGAGTGTAGTCCGCCCGCGGACCGGCGTCACTTACAACTGAGCAGACGAGTTGTACAGTCAAATATTACGTGTCACAGTTTGCCTAAATGTAACTGTTGTCTATATAGATGTACCTATTTTATTTCAAAGTCGATAAAGTTTAAAATTATGCGTATTCTTAAATGATGGCTGCAATCCACTGCTTTATTTCTTTTAAGAAGTGATCGTCCAGGCACGCTTCGTTCGCTTTATCGACTTAGCTTAACTTTTAGTGTGTAGCCATTTAACGACTCATATAAACTTCCCAAGTCTCAAAGTTTGCCTTTAATGCATTTTACACAGTTTAATCCTTCAGAGAAGTTCAGACAGATTAACATTTCAATAAATAGAATCGATAATTCATTTTTTTTCAATTATTGATCGTAAGCGCCAGTAGACTAATGGTGAAGGGTACGGATCTCTAAACACGTGGTCGAGAGTAAGAATCCCGCCATTCGACTACAGTGTACCATATCCCAGCACATACCTAAAGTTGGAGTGGTAAAAGAATTATTAGTAATTTAACAGAAATCTGATAATATATAAAAAAGTCACGCAGGTCGGAGGTTTTGTCAAATAATTGTTTAGTTACGTGGTCTTTTTTAAAAAGCCCGTTTACGTGTTTTTCTCTGGGATTTTAAAACTAGAAAGCGATGACAAACTTTGTTGGCAAATATTGATCAAAGGCCAGATATGCTTTTAGTTCAATTCAGTAAGGCTGTTGAACTTTGGTTGTGTGATGCGATTCAACAAGATACAATCATTAGAATGCCTGTGACATTGTATACATCTGTCAATCCAATATTTTTCTACTCGTGTAATAGTTTGATCCATTCCTAAAATGTATGTGTACAGTGGCATACAAAGATGCTTACTCTAATTGTCTATGCACGCAATGCAAATCGTGAATTAAAAAAGCATTATCTCTGTCGGTCCCCGGGAGCGCCTCGAGCTTACAAGCGGGAGCTTCTTTTAATAAGTCTAAGTCTAACAAAGTAAATCTGAATGAAAGAAGCTGATGAATCAGAGAGATGTCGAATGTTGAATATTTGCCAGCCGCTTCCTGCCGACCCACTTGGCCTTTGCCACTATCGGAGCTCGCTCTGCCGAGCCGACTCCGCACATCTGTTAAAACGCGCCGTTCTGCGGAATCCGCACGACCTTAGCTAACCTACTTAGAGAATTGATAAATTAAAAGAAACGTTAGAAATAATTCTTTCACAATCACTTTGTGAATTATTCTTCGCAGAGTAACTTACACTGTCAGTAAGACAGACACCAATATTTTGCCTTCAAAAAATGTAATATTCGATTCTTATCATTTTACGTTGCTTCATATTATAAATGCAAAACTTTAGACGGATTGATTGATGTTTGTTAGCAGATGTCTCAAAAACGGCTCAACGTATTTAGATAAAATTTGACACAGAGAGATATTACTGTCGTGCAACAGATTTATATCGGAGGTGAAGATGTTACTTCTTACAACAAAGCAGAAGATGATATGTATGATATGATGTGATGAGATATAGTAACGAAAACACTGGAGTCAGTCAGAGTTGACTTATAGAAACAAACAAACGTATAAACATAACTTCTTTATTTGCATAACAAGAACTTGTAAAAACAACGTTCTAATAAAACACGTAGACTTATAGCCACTATCTAGTACTTGATATCAATCATTCACTAACATTCTAAATAACACGGTTGTACATAATCTCGCTGAACTACGATGTTTGTTTTTAAGTCTATGCAAGAAAAAAAGCTATGCAAAGTATTGAGGTACTTATGTTCCTAGATTGACATTGACCTGCTTCCAGTCGATAACATACGCTTAATAATTCGTAAGATGTGCTGACACACGCGGTACAGACAGAGGTAGCCGCGGCAGCGCCTGTGGCAGTTTACTTTTATGGAGATTGTCGTAAACATTGACGTTACATTTGATCTGCCGAATGTTAGTGAAGGTTGAGGTTCTGTAAAATGGCAAGGTCATGTTTTACTGCGGAACAATCATCGTTGGTTGTATCATACTCAAAAAAAAACGTACAATGTAGCCTTCTTTCATAAGGCGTTCGTGTTTTGTCGCTGTGACTTGATCAAGCGAGGGACCTCTTTCCAATTGAAGTCAAATCGCTCACTATTAAGTCGGATTTCCAAGCGACAGTACTCAAATGTCATTGAGACTGCAGCCCTAGCTCGTGACCTGATTACCTAGATGTGCGGGGCCTTGTCTCTCAGTCTCTCCACTTTATTTACTCTTCGTCTTCCTGCAGGAATTATATTTCTGTCAGTTCATCTCACCACACACACCTCACTTGTTCTATGTACTTTGTAGAAGATGACAGAAAGATCGTTTTCATGGAAAATGTATTCTTTTAATAAAAAGCTATGGAATGTATTTTAACTACAGCATGTACTTCAATTGGTCGCGTAGCATCTCGTCCGGCTGCAGTTCTTGTATTGATCATTGACATAACTGAAACCTGTATAGCATTATTCATTTGTTTCGCATCCCCCCGTGTTGCGGCTGTCCGTGCGAACACTGCGGTAAACAATGGAAGAGACATGTTTTGACTTTCGAAATAATTATAGCTCTGATGTTAGGAGTCTATCGAGGATTGATCATGCATAAATACTTATGTAATGACCATAAACTGTATCCTATAGTTTAGGCTTTTTGCTTGATAATAATCCTTGTTTATTATCAGTTTATAAAATTTATTTCCACTATTTACTTTATATTACTTCCTCGTGGGCGGGCAACTTTTTTCAATGAAACCCTGTCAATTTCTCAGATGAACGTTACCAAACCTAAAGGAATATGCGAACGGAAAATAGATTGACATTTAAAGAGATCATGAGGGCATTCCATGACAGGCGGCGGCCACAAAGCGGGTCAAGTGCAGGCGCGGGGCGAGGAGTGTGGTGCGCAGGGGCGAGGAGTGTGGGGCGCAGGGGCGAGGGTAGGCGCCGTGCAATCTGCCCTCAATCTATCTCATGTCTCAAGTCTTCTTCCTCTATAGATTAGCTAACTTATGTTTTCATAAGCTTTACTTCGAAACCTTTGAAGTTTCACTTACTCAGAGTTAGTCACAGCCTTTCGTAATATTGTAATATCTTAGTACCTAATATAAAAAAATATCATAGGAGCGTTGATGATTGAATCTCATTGTAATTAAACATTATTTAAAATTTCTTTCTGCACGAAACGTTAGTATTCGTATTAAACGAAATAACAACATTGTTGGTATGTAGATGCGATCAAATGCGGTTACCTGGCACACGGGCGGTATCGATCGGAGGTCGCGCGGAGTGCAGCGGCCTTGAACCGCGGCCGGATGTGGGTCAGCGCGACCTGCCCCTGCTGCGAACCCCGACACGCCGAGGCGCAGCGATAGAACACAGAAGACCTCTAACTTCTACCACTCTATACGAGTACTTCGTTGCTCAAAACACACCTTAGATATTTACTTAAGATTCCAGCATAAAATATAGAAATATAAAATATAGCATAACAGAAATATAAATATAAAAATATAGAAGAAGGAATCATCCTTTTTAATATAAGAAAACGAACTAGGATTTTTAGGCATAATATACTTTTTCGAAATTACTTCACGTCAACTATATTTTATTTAAAAAAAAATAGGTATGTGATATGAGCAAACCTATGTCACTTAAGTGAGTGCACAGCCAACAACACAGTACTTAAATGTACTTCCCTGGTAAAATAAGCCTTGTATTGTGAGCTGATTTAAATATATTGAACAGCAGATGTAATTACTGGGAAAACATAGCGATACAGTAATATTACATGTTCAATATGTTTCCAACATATTCGTAATAACGATATGCTTGCTCTACTGAAGTGCTA
>JAODUI010000032.1:248273-273671 GCA_027563995.1 Papilio gigon
ATAACAATTTCAAAGGCCTGGAGATGCTTGACCTTGTTGTTTTTGATAACCCTATCAAATTAAAGAGGACCGAATTAAGATCTATTACAACAAACTACAATCATTTGCAAGAACATACTTTTATAACAACATAAAAAATAAAAGACATAGGTAAACACCACAATCTACTGTATACAAAAAAAACAACAGTTAAAAAAGCCGTAAAAATATGTGCTTCTATATTGTATACAAGTTATACTACAAATTGATTTCTTCCACACACTAACACACACACACACACACACACACACACACACACACACACACACACCCACACCATTCAAACTCCTCATCAATATTACATTTTCACGAGGTAAAGTGATTTATTGCTATTGATTTTTAACTGTTCGTAACAAGTGTTTGTATGTATGTCGTACATTTTACAGAATAAATTATGAACAAGAACACTTTCTTTACAAAATTATTTATTATCAAAAATTCGATGTGAAAAAGAAATCATCGTAAACACTGCTCAATATTGATATGTAGGTAATTTTAGAGAACTGGAGACAGTTGGAAAAGTTCAAATCGCTTCAGTGAGCGCGCAGTCGACGCGCCGCAGTTGCAGGGTAGTAGATAACTAACGTACTTAAACATCACTTGATCTGGACAGAAGTTCTCAATTGATATTACAAATATTGAATAAAAACTGCAACTAATTTAATTTTCTTGTTAACTAGGACAGACTATATCTAAGAACTATAATATAAGACTGCAAAAAAATCTTAAAACCTTTACTCGTATTAGTATCAAAACAAAATATTGATATCTGTTAAGTAAGAGAGGTATTTCGTGTCGTGCTGTAGAAGCGAGCTGGCACGTCACACAGCATTGCTTGCACTAACTCACTATACTTGTCGCAGCGCAGAACTCCACCGCACTCACACTTTTAACATATTGCTATCCCTTACCTTCTCTTTGACACTGACAAAGACGACAATTTACATATTGTACATATTGTCCTGCCAGACTCCCTGACTGTACACAGTTAAGGAATCTGGCGGGGACTTTACAAGTCATAATCATTTGAACGTTTCGTATGCATCGAGACGCCGACACGTAAGCAGCAGGAGGCTGCTTTTTATCGTGTCTGTACGAAAAATAGTCGGTTAATGGGACACGCCTCGTTAAATTATCTAGTCATTTGCACCCTGCATCCTCATTGGTTACTTGTAAGAAAGTTCGGAGTTTTTGTTGGTATTTTTCTCTAACAGAAACAACGCGAAGGTCCTTGACTGACCAAGTTTCAATGCAGTGGAATCCAATGGTAAAATGACTGAGAATTTTACCAAGCTAGCACTCGAGCGGCCGCTACAAGCGCGGTACTTGTACCGAAAATAGTATATTACATCCCCAACTCGCGACAATCTACTATGTACAACGAATTCATTTTAAGTTAATTTAGCGCAAGACAAAAATTTGCACTTCACGTTACATAAATAAATCATTATCCAATTATAATTTTGAACAATTCACACATTATTAACTGATCACACACGAAACTGTTATGAATGCAAAATATCGAATAATTTAAAAATAGATATAAAGATCTGTATTATGTGCTACATTACGTGTTAAATATTGTTACGTCTAACACCCAACACGGCAACTGAAGGCAGCTATTTACAGGAACGCGTCTACGGGAACGGAACAAACGTTAACAGCTACAGTTATTGTTCTATTCAATATGTAATCATTTATAAATATTACATTACAAAAACATGAAGAGTATATATGTATATATCTTGTATATAAAACACCACTTGCTTAATAAGTATTTAATGTCAAATGTTCGTTAGAAAACTACAAATATATGAAGTAATCAGTGTGTTTATATTACAAAGTAGTAATTGTCGAATTCAATGGAAAAAAGAAATTTTATAAACAAATTTACCTTTGTACCGCTGTAATCACAGGCTCATACTCAACATTTTCAAATATTGTGCGCCACTGAAATGTGTATGTCATTTCTCGATTCCTTTGAATTCGACAATACATGCGATGGTGTCTCGTACATTGTATACATCAGGTAAAAACAGAATGCCCTAGCTTAAATATTGCCATTTTTATTTATCAAACCCATAGATATAATATTTTTTATAAAAAATACAATTATTATTGCCTAAGGAACTAAATTGAAAGTTGTCTGCGTCTAGTGTAAGCTCGCGTTGTGAATATCTTCATCTAGAATAGAATTATTTTTGTTTTATTTGAAATTGAATGACATTTTCAAATTTACAACAATTGTGACGGAAGCTCAACTTAAAGTGAAGCTTTGATATGTTCTGTATTAAATCAAGAAACAGTCAAATGTTTGCTCGCAAACATATTTAAAAAAAATAGATACAAGATTAGATGCAGTGTACTAAACTACGACAGATTTGATCTTTACAAAACACGAGTGAGTTACAATTTTAGTCAGGGACAGGGTGTTCGAACATATCTCGGTTCGTCGCATGCACGAGCTAAGCTAGTGTTTATAAAAATAGCAGAATTTAAAATCCGTCTTAGTATCACAAATAGTTCCTTTTAAAGGAATAATGCTTCGCTCCCAGCACCAGCACCAGCCTCGCGGCTTTCACTTTGTCTCTGATATTCGATGGATACAAACACAAAACAAAGTCGAATTAAGAGAAAATACTTTAAACTTACTTAATTTGCAACGTAACCAAGAGCCGCGCCGTTTTTCATCATATTTAACAGGTAATTCGTAAGTGCCTTTAATTAGTATAGATTATTAATCTTTTAACTTATTAATAAAGGAGATACGACCCTACAGTTTATTAAAATGTAATTCCTAAATATTTATATGTATAAATTTTATTTATATTACTACTTAATTAATTTAAGTCCGATTAGCCAGTGTTACCTGGTTTATAGTTTGTGCATCGTAAGCGGCTCCCGTCCGCACCGGACAGACTAACAATGTCCATATAATGACATACTACGTATGAACTTTTTCTCAATTCTACAAAACGAGAAATATCTTTTAAGTACAAACTTATTGTTACTTATTAATTATTACTTTAAATAACGACAGAGGGCGACAAAATCGTGATATTATAAAACATGATACATAAAGTAACTTGAACATGAAGGATAATTTGTGCGTCATTTATAATAAAATATATATGTAATCTGGCAACGCTGCCCGTGCCAGGAAGTTGCGGTATTTCTTTACTCTTCTATAAGAAAATCTGCTAACAGAATATATATAACATTTCTATGTGAATATTTAAAAGAAGTTTTACCAAAACGTTTGTACTATTATCTTTAACGTATTTTTGTTGTTTTTTTATATTTTCATCTACAATTGTACTAAATATAGGCATAAAGAGTACATAAATCTAAAATGTAAATAAAAAGCCACTGAAAAGATACTTAAAGTGCGGCTTGAAATTAATTGTAAGATGACATTTCAAAGAAAGGAGAATGTAACGCTATGTTAGACGATGTTAAGAGATATGAGGATTGCTTCTTTTGCTGTCCGTGCGGTTCGCGCTGCGGCCCCATGTAAAAATACATCTGTTAGACGTCCTCCGACTGTACACGTAAAAAAGTTAAGTAATTATCTTAGCCCTAATAAAAACTATCGAATACAACAATGAATAACTTTAATATTATTGGTTATTATTGATTTCCACGATGGTCGAGAATTTGGTTCTTGTATCAAGACAAAGTTGCCGACGCAAATGTTCTGGGTATATCACAAGCGTAGAAAACAGTCGTCGATATGACACAGGCGCCCCGACCTACCCGGAGTGCGACATCTCGCGAGCTTCAGCGGCACGTTCGTAACCAATTCCATTGTCTGTGGCGGAAGAGTTTAAACTCCTGTGTGGTTGAAGATAAAGGAGACGGCGTTCTTGTCGACGGGAGGCGACCGGCGCGTGATTGACGCGTGGTTGTTATTGTTGTAGTGCCAAGATTTCCTGGTCGACGTGCTGGACGACTGCAGGGCGATGGTCTCGTAATACCGCAGCCTCCCGCAACACTTTCTGCTCTTAATGATGGCGACGAATCCCTTCCTATACTTCTTGTTGAAGAAGGCGTACAGGATGGGGTTGATGCAGGAGTTGGAGGCGCCGAGCCACTGCGCCAGCGGCGTCACCACGGGGAACATGTCCTCCTCCCACTTCTGCACGGGTCCGCCCAACTTTATCCTCGCGAATATCAGATATAGCGGAAACCAGGACAGCACAAACAGTATCACTACCGCGACCAGCATCTTGACAACTTTCACTTTGGACTTTTGTTGCATTTTCTCCATCTGGGCGTCCTGCGTGTCGGTGGGAATGGCGCGCCGCCACACCTTGATCCAGATGAGGATATAGCACATGGTGATCAGTACCATCGGCAGAATGTAGCAGAAGATAAGGTTTCCGATGACGAAGTACAGTATCTCGCTCAAGGGGTTGGGCCACACGTCAAGGCAGAGGCGCACGTGGGGGCTGTCCTCGAACACCACCACCAGGTCGAAGAAGAACACCCAAGGCGTGGTCACGGAGATGGCGAATATCCAGATGAAGACGATCATCATGCGCGCGCGTCGTTTTGTTATTTGGCACTTGAGTGGCCACCAGATGGCGAGGAATCTGCAACAAATGAAACCTACTATAAAAATTTTGAAAAATAAGAAATCATTTCGTACATCTACATTTCACGTAATAACAGATCCTAGCAGTGGTCTTATTAAAATCGTAAAATTATTTTTTTTTGTTATTTGAAATGACAAATAAACTATTATCTATTTGAGCATTTACTCTAACATCCGATATCTAGATTAACATAATTGGACTAATTGACTAGTCTAGAGATAGACGGACAGGTATTCTAGTGCAATACGGCATTGGTGGTCAGTACCATAAGGCTTTAGAGGCAATGAGAGGTTGTTTAAATACAAAAAAAAATACAATTATATTGGTAATATGAATTACACGTCACGTATGGACGTACCAATTGTCGAAATCCTAAAGTCAAGTATAATAGGTACATATTTTGAAAGAATGTCCGTAGTTACTAGTCAAACGAAGAATGGAATTATACAATATAGTTAATAAAATTGTATTGAGCCAAATAACGCGTCAAATGAAATTTAAACCACCAGATTAAATTGTTTTATCAACTGTAGAACTGCATCAACTTTATGGAAACGTATATTTATGGAAAAAAACGTACTATTTCTGTAAATAAAGCGTTTGTACAGGCGCTTTTACCTAAGGATAGGCTCTTGGTGTATCACAGACGTTTAGTGGCACACCTTGAGATGTCGCTACATAAGTGTGGCCGGCCAGCGATAGACAAGCGCCTTTGATATATAAATTATTGTATCGTGCTCCCCACTTTCGCCTTGCTCCTATTATTGTCGCTCTACCATCACGTTACTTCGTACCCCTGATTACCGTTGTAACGAAAAGGTTAATGTTAAATTTCGAAAACATTTTTTAAGACTAAAAAGCAATTTTTCTCCAAAAAGGGTTACTTATTATGAATTAAGATGTTTAAGTACATAAATGTACTAATTATTTCAAATATGTTGGCCATGGCCTTGAACTCCGCGCAGTGCCGTGCGCTACCTCGCTTTTCTTGACGCCCCGCTGCAAGTCACGTTCAACGCGGCGACATACAGAACGATCCGAGTCGCCGACATATTTGGAAAGACCTGTACAATTTGTGATAGTTGATTTAAACATACGTTTAAATGTAACGTATTCGTTTCCAACAAACGGAATAAAATATTCTTGTAGTATTTATAAATAGATTCTCATCCACCAAAGAGCTTTTTTTGTATTAATCATTTTATTTTTAGGTCTTTTATTCGGAAGACGATCTCACCTGGCCGAGCGGACGGTCGACGAGCTGACTAATGGTTGTAATGTCACACGCGGGATACACGGGTCCGGTCGATGAACCCGCAGTCTGTGTGGCCCCGAAGGGTCTCTTTCGACTAACTAATTCCAACTGTGGGCCTTTGATATGCGGTTTACATGTTAATTAATCGTATAATGAAACCTCATAATTTCAACAATTTGACATAAAAAATATTTTTACAAATTATTAATTTATTCGCATACACTATATTTAAACTGAAAATAACAAGTGGATCCGCGCAAGAAGACTTTTGTAATATCATTACAAGAAGCTTCAAGCGATTCAAGTTAACGTGTTATAGCACATTAACAGACGAGGTACCTAACGTTACAAAATCTTTAAATTTTTGCACATTTTCAACATTCGTGACTTCATATAAAACAATAAATCAAGCTGCACGGGAGACTGCGCCGACTCAACCTCATAATGGAATACACGCGTATTAAATTGCGTGAAATCTTTTCAATTCTTATTAATCACAGCCGCTGTGGTCCTGCGTTGACATTCGCGATGGCATCATCAGGAATATTTTAGCGCGGATGCCCTTTGCCAGTTTGATATACGACTTGATATGTAGCTCATCGCTACCACAGACTTTTGCCAGTTCAAGAGTTGGCACGAACAGCTCAAAAGTTTGTTGTATTGTTCAAATATAGGTTACTTTAGAACAAATAAACTAGATGGCGTAAGCAACACTTTACATCACAGTGTTGAGATTATACGTTAAAACCTTTGCCCAATACATTATTAGACACGGTTTTCAATAACTCGTGTTATTGCTAAATGCTTCCTAAATATTATTACTATAATTAAAGCGACATTTTAGATGACGATTCAAAAAAATCACACTGTTATATTAATTAAAGAACAATTTCGCTGAAAGTTTTTGCAAACGAAACCAGTATTTTTACCCTTTTTCACACTGTCACGATTTAAAATGATTTGTTGCGATGCCGTCATTGGGTTTGACATTGACACCAAAATGTCGTAATTTTTCCTACACTTTTTATAAATGCGATTTTTTATAAAAACCAGGGGAAGCGATGATGCAGGCTCACCAGTGAGAACAAATTATTGGGAATAGACTTACCTCCTAACTGACTGGTACTTGGAAAAACAGTATTCTATAATAGAGTACAGAGTAAACAGTACTCTAGATGGCGTGCTAACAGTCATTCTAAATTCAAAATTACACGCATTGTATTATTAAAATGTCAACCTTAATTTACTGGGTTTCTCAATATCCTTATTAGAGCGATTTGTCTTTGAAACAACTTTGAAATAAATTCTGAAAGTTTTTCTATAGAGTTGTAAATATGTATTGATGATATTGAAGACAGTTCAAGATATCAATATTAAAGCCGGTATAAAAAAAAAATGAAGCAAGAGATTTTTGGAACATGGTAACACTCTCTTCGTACTTCAGGTGTACGTCAGTTTGATAACATTTAAGTGCCATCGATACCGAGTCTTGCCGTCGGGCAATAAATCATTTTAGTATAAAGGCGTATCTCGAACGGATATCGCGGACACTCGTTACTTCGCGCCGCTGTCATATTGTTATAATTTAATTACAGCGAAGGCGTTAAATTAATAAAATAACAGTTAAAATCTCATTAAGGGCGACACAGTAAACGCAACCACCCATTCTCCACCTTACGTGACCAATTTTAAGGTTCAAGATTATTTAGTTTGGAGTGATTATAATTACTACTTTATTGTAGGTGTACAGTGTCAATTATTTTTCTTTTACCTCAAAGTTAAAAGTCATTTTTACGAGAGGCCAACAATGAATGCTTTGCAAATTAGTAAGGTGCCCGACTCGAATACCTCTGACCGACACGCCTAAATCAAATCCAATTCAAAAATTGTAGCTTAATTTATCATTGTTATTACTTTAAAAGATAATTTCTTTTAAATGGAAGCCGACAAGGTTAATTTTTTTTTACTAAGACACAAACTAATCCTGTTTTATAAATAGAAAATCGTAGTTTATGGAGACATAAAATATCGTTAAGATAAAATAAAAAGACGATGAAATGAAAATGTGCCATAAAGTATGATTTTAAAAAGATTAAATCGGTACTCACTCAAACTTCATTCGATATTGAAGTTGATTCGGGAAGGGTAAACGTGAAATATGTGGACAATTAGCCGGAGTCAAGAGATATGGCGGGCCATGAAGCATCCTGTCCGGGGCAATTATCTGGAGACGATACAGCCTTAAACTGAGTGTTAAGGCGCGCTACAGCCGCACTCAGAGTCTTCGCCATATGATGTCAGGAAATTAAATTCGCTTCCCACTTAGAAATCAACATTGTTCTGCAACAAACTGACACCCTACGACCTGTAATTTAACTGAACGATTGTTATGACTAGTTTACGATGATAGATATGATTTACGATGATGATGATATAACAGGTCGCTTTAGTTTAGGAGACATTAAAGAAGTATGTTTAAATAAAAAAAAAACAGTACAATTTTTCCGCAGATAATGTAGTCTTAACTCGTCGTCGTTTTATTAAGTGATTTGGAGAAAAAGGGAGTCAGTAATTAAGGTGTTTTACAATGTTACAAGTGTTAAAATCCATTTAAAGGAATTACTGTAGAAGCAACAAGTGCGCGCCGCACGCCGCACGCCGCACGCCGCACGCCGCACGCCGCACGCCGCACGCCGCGCGCCGCCAATTAGCGGTCGTTGGTCAACCACTCATATTAACCTTAAATATTCAAGTGTAAAGGCGGTGACACACAACATTCATATAGTTTAATAATTTTAACTCATAAATCGCGTAAGAGTATTTGTTCATCAGATGTACGGGACGTGGCCCTGCGAACGCGAACACTTGACCGTATAGTGGTGATTAACGCGGTTACTTGTTTTGTAAATTGTCATCAAATGAAAAACACTTGTTACTAATTAACACTGTAACTGTAAAAAGAACAGAGTACATATTTATAAAGTGAAAGATATTTTAATTTGGCTAAATGACGCTTGTAGGTACTAGTCTGGCGCAATCTTTACATTTCGGTACCGGCAGAAAGGCGCCAAAATCTGACAGCCTGTCAGGTGGTGCAAAACAGTAGCTCGTTGATAAATCACATCATTTAGCTTTAATTACAGGCGGCTGGAGGGCAGGAAGGCCTTTATCTTAAAACGTTAATATTTTTTAAGTACAAATTATTACTTAAAAAGCGATACCCATTCCGGCGGGCCGCTCCTTCAAGTTAGCGCAGATGTTTTTGAGAAGCCTCACTTTATCAACGAAAGCCGATTTCAATAAAACTATAATGATACTATTATAAACGTAAAACCTGTTGTAATGGAAAATAATGATGTATTGACAAAAAAATAACCTAAAAAATGTTGTGTGATGCAATGAATGATACGCCGATGTAGTAAGAAAGTGTTATAGCATAAAAGAAGCTATATGCGAAACAAAAGAACTCATTTATGTGACTGATAATAATATATGTGAAGCCTTTATTACCCGCGCCGACCATCTGCAGGCTTGCGTCACCTGCTACAGTGCCATTCACATTTCAATGCGGCTTACAAGTGAAAACTAATCGTAACGCGCAACGCGAGGAGTAAATCTAAGCGGATGCGGGAGCGGAGACAATCCTGAGCACGCTTTGCTACACTCGCAACGAGATCCCCTCTTCTACCTGCAGAGACATACGTCAGCAGTTAGCTGGGAGCCGACAATAAGTTTGAATCTTGTAATACTCTCGCCTGCCATCATTTGTGGTCGGGTTAAGACCTCTTGAAACTCTGCAAAATGTTGCTTACGAAATGTCTCCTCACACTTTAAACTGTCATCGAGATATTTAACTTATTTGTTCAATGAAGTTTATTTCATATCCCTGTCTTTCATTTTGGGGTTCATTACATTAATTATTTATTCATGTTTAACTCCAACTTGACGTGCTGCACCTTTTAAAAATATTATTACGGGCATTAGTTAAGTGGCAATTTCTAGGAAGGTTAATGTTTTGCATAATGATAATTCTTAAACGAAATCACATGTAACGTAGAACATTAACTTCAAGTTCAATTACTTGTTACATGTTCTTTAGATACTTTGATATGCACTTAGCGACTTCCTGCGATCGATTGAAATGATCGATCCTTCTACACGCTTCTATCGAGCATTCGATTACCCGTTGTTTATGCTAATCGCAGCTGAAGTATCACCAAGCAGGAGCTGGTAATTCAAGGCTCGCCTTCGGTACGTTTGCCGAGTGTCGTGTTGCAATCGATATGAAAGAAGTTACTTTTCTGTGTCATGTCTACAGAAATTTTTCAAGTCCGCGCCCCTGTAATTTTTGCAATCTTGGTCGATCGATAATTTTGTACAATATATAAGGGACCAGACAGATTCGTTGGCCATCAGTTGGACCCCAGACTTCACATCTACCACAATGCAGTACTTTGTAAGTGTTTGCATTTATCTTATAGAATTTAATTAATAAACTCGAAGCGCCACTCGGGTATTTTTGCTAATCAACGAAATAAAAATTTGATTTACAAAAACATTTGAAGACGATGCATTTGAGATTTGGAATTTACAAGAAAAAGTAGCGCCGGTCGAAGGTTCGACTGCGAGGTTAATCATTACATTAACTCTCAAGTGAACCGCTGTCGTATATAATATTAGTATTCTTGCTTCTATTGTATTTGTTGTCGACTTTAAGAAAAGAAATTGATTATCAAAATCGAAAAACAAAATTGTAGAATGTGCTTTAGCTTCATTCCTCCACTGCCGAGGTCACCTTATTTACGACGACACAAACAACGAGCGAGAAAATTAATATTTTCCAAAACGTTTGTTAAAATGTTGATTAATTTTCTAACTTTTTATGCAATACTTCCATTAAAAAACTATTTTAGTAATCATTTTAATTTCAGATCGCCATGTTGGCTACCATTGCGTGCGCCGCCGCCGCCCCCGGCTACCTGCTGGCGCAAGAACCTGACTACTTGCACCTTCCCCTAGGAAAGTCTACATTTACATCGAGCAGCCAAACTGTGGATCACGGCAGCACACACGTCATTCACTCGCTTCCCGTAGTCCACACTGCACCTGTGGTCCACGCTGCACCCGTGGTCCACACCGCGCCACTGGTCCAAGTACCGACGTCGATCAGTACACAGTCGCATGAGCGCACATCGTACCACGCTCCCGCTGCCAAGACCACGGTGACAAACAGCAAGCAAGTGGTCAACCATGGCGGTACCTCGGTCTACCACGCCCCCGTGGTCTCCTCGGTGGCTCTTCACTCCTCACCTCTAGTTTACCACTCATCACCACTGGTCGCGTACAAAACTCCGGATTCAGCGTTCTCACAGCACAGTTCTACCATCCACGAAACGCTTCCAGTTGTAAACTCTGTACCTCTGTACTCGTTGCATTAATTTATTTTCTATAATACAAATAAACCTTTTTATCTTCATTTACGTTATTTTATTTATTCAATCCTTTTTAAATGAACTCATTTTATTTACAAATATTTCGTATCGTCACAAATTATTTTATCCAGAAATGTATAAAGTGACAGAGATTTCCATTTAATATTAAAGTCACATAGTAGAGCGAAATAAGTACTTGAGTTTAGCAAGTTAGATTCTAAGAAAAGAAATACTGTATTACAATTGTTAGACACATATGGATTTGATACTCGTACCTACATCTCTAACTTACAACTGTTAGTTCTTAGAAACATATTTATCCATAAATAAGATTAAGTTGTGCAAGAAATAAATCTGTATCCTTTATTCATTACATTAGTAAATTCGAGTCAGGTACAAGATGCGTTTCGTAATTCAATTACGCTAATGTGTTATGACTTAACGAGCTAATGCTCCGGTTCATTATTTTTGCAAGTAACTCGTGTTACATGTGCAATTAACAGATCGATACGGCGATGCTCGTTACACTGATTGATAAACTAATCTAATTTATATAAACGATATCAATGACATACGATCAGAAACAAATCGTCCATCAAGCCCGCTCATTAGCATTACGCACTAGATAACTATTTCATAACATCATTACTTTTCGACAAACTCCAAGTTGTACCCGACGTACGTCGCAACGTCGTGCTAAGTAATACATGCTTCAAAGATTCGAGTGCGCCATTAGACACGTTAATTTCGAATTACCGAATAAGAAAAAAACTCTTAACGATAAGAGCAATAAGAACAAACGATTTAAATTATTAAAATTTTCTTGAGCCATTTTTATAAACATATTAACTCCTACAATCGCGTTTTAATCCTGGGTGGGAACCAACCAGTTCCCAACCTCTCGGGGGCCATTCTTCTGGATAAGACTCACCCAAAAGAAACCCGTTGCAACTGCGACATGATCCCAGTCCCACTGACCCTGACAAAGGGCCTCCGATGGGTTTGAAAATAAGCGGTATCGACAGCTCATTAATGATCAACTGTAGCCGTTCTTGTATTTAATGTATAAAAGATTTAGAGCCTTCAGAACATCCATGCAAACAAACCACATAATATTATTACTGAGGTCGTGTAGTAACAATCGATGTCGAAACGATTAATGACGTCACACGCCAGTGTAGAGATGTAATCGATGGCTACCGTCTGACAGATTACGACACGGAGTTATTATTGTCTGTGGTCTCAAGGCCCAAGTGAGGATAAGCGACCCCTGGACTCGTTGACCTCTAACTCTGCAACTATTTTAGATCAATTAAATTGATATGATAAATTGATTAAGTAAAATAACATTGAACGTCTATTTTTTTAAAGTAAAGATTCATTTTAATATTTGTTGTAAGATTTTGGAATTTATGTATTTAAATATGAGGTAATAAAGTTCGTGGGCACACGACGCCCAGTACACCGACAGGCAATATTTTAATCGAAAGGTTTATTAAATGAAATGCAGATGTTATCGGCGGAGAGGCGCGGAGGCGCGGAGGCGCGGAGGCGTCGAGACGTCGAGATTGCGATCTCTTGTGTGCGTTAATATCGACGTTAAGTAAATAAAACAATTAACGACATCATCCTGAGGCTTTGCGCAAACACAGATATAAAAAGCGATATGACAGACAGGCGCGTCCAATTTATACATTATGCTTATACTATAAATTTGGCCAGTAGAGTGACCACATCCTGTGATAAACTCAACCTCACACTTTCAGTGAGGTTCCGGAGATATAATTTCCGTCTTCTTTACTATCCGGAAGTAGACTCGGCTGTGGAGAAGTATAATTGGAATAGCCCAAGCCTGGAATTTACTTGAAAAGGTAGAAGAAATATCACTATAGTAATAAAAATTGGCTAATATATATTTCATATAAAAACTCTGTACTGTTTGAGAGATCACCGCATCAAGGTAACAATTTCAACATATTTCAAACGTTGTGGTGACCCTACTTTTGACCGTCGTAAAAAACTTGTCATGTTTAAAACTACACGTTGCGCTTACGCATTTCAATTTCACTCTCCGTCAGACGGATCCGTCAAAGCCTTCGTCCATTAATATAAATGACAACTTATGCGCGGTGGCCTTATTTCTGCGCCCTACTTAATTTTTAGGCAATTTCAGTTAAAACTTGCGGGTGAAGTAAAGTCACTTAATTAAGTAAAGGTTACTTAAAGTTTCTAAAAGTGCAAGGTCGAGTTTACAATAAGTTCTCGCAAATATAACGAAAATACAGTTTTATCTACTTTTGTCGAATCTTATTATTATCACAAATAAATGCGAAAGTTTAGATGGTAGCATTTCCAGAACAGATTAACGCTGGTGACTGCTGGCATCTTCTTCGCTGTATATTTTCATATGTGTCATACATACGTATTATGTAGGATATTTAGACATAAATGAACACAGGGTGATGATAACTAACCGAATAGGATTGTTTACATGTAACTAGTTTCCGAGAATTCGTTCGATCGAAATTAAAAACAAACAATTTAGTATGAAGCGTCTGTGTCCTTCCAGACTACGTCCCAGATATGTGCGCAATTTGATCTAAACCTGTTAAGCGCTTCTCAAGATATCATATAACAAACATCCAAACTTTCCTATTTATAATAATAGTAAGTCAAGATTAGTAGGTAGGCAATGGTAAGAATCCAGCATCAAGTTCCGAGTACGACGCGCAAAGATAATTTTTGCTATAAAATAAAACAGATTTAAAGTATCTCCAACTTATTGATCAGACTGCAAAATGAAACCTTGATCGAAATATAAAAAAATGGAATCGATCAATACTTAATGAAGTAATTAAATGTCCCGCTCCCTTCTCGCGTGAGTCGCGACACGGGGACGTTGTAAGAATATTACACGATATTACTATTTATAGTAAATCGGACCGAGCGAAAGCTCCAGATACCGATCGCTAAGATATTACACCAATGAGAAGGTTATATCGGAAAGTTGAGGAAAATAAGTTTACAGAAAGCATTGAGAAATAAATGTAGGCACGTTCGAGTCGCGTGTCGTTCAATACGTTTGTATATCCAAATATTAAGTGGAGCGGAAAGGTGTCCACGGCCGGGCGCAGCGCCGGAAGTACAGCTTGTCTGCAGCGAGAACCAGAACTGGAAATAACAATACGGAAGGTTATATGACCTCTCTAAAAAAAATTAAACGTACCAAAATTGCTACGAGACAGACTAAATACTTTTTTTTTTAATCTGTTTAAAAAAGAAAAAAAAACTAGACAAAAATTAAAAACCAAATGACCTCTATTACTAAACAGTTTAATTCGACGTTTATCAAACTCTCGACGATCAATCAACAAAGAATATTATTTAAAAGCATTTATGACATGATAACACGACAACAACCGGTCGGTAGCATTTCTCGCGTCGTGCCGTGCCGCTGATCTTGGCATCGGCCCACAAACCTAGTTGAGGCGCTGCTGCTTACGTATTTATTTATTCATTATATCCCAACCACTACAGCCTGAAGGCAACCCCCGATTACCGAATGACAAAGCTCAATGGATGTGGCAACTTAAAAATATTTCTGATCCCATTTTAGTTATTTAAATAACGGAACACATCCTTGGACATATTATACCAAAGCGATACTCGGGCAAATTCTTAATGTGTAATAAAATCTCGATAATTTTGGAAAAAGGTGTCAGAGTGTTACAACTCATGACAGTGCATTGTACGTAAGTAGGTCATAATACATAACAAATAAAGTAAATAACTTTTTGTACGGTGCTATGAACCATTAGGTCTTTAGTAGTAGTGTTAAATGGTAAACATAGGGCCAGAAAAATTATATTGCATGAATGTGAGCGTAGTTGACAAACATGCCGCATCCACGAAAGCTCTCGCTACGTTCGAACATCGTTGTGCGCGCTTCAAGTACGTCCATTGCGTGCGCTTATTGTGAGGTTTCGGCAGGACCAGTATATATATACCGGGCCGTGGCCGGTGTTTATTAGATAATTCGGCCACTCCAAGTCGCACACAACTAATAACCAAACAAATAATCAAACAACTATCAACATGCAAGGATTCGTAAGTTCATTTTTACATTAGGTTACTATTGCAAATTTTCTAAATATTGTTATTTTTTCAACGAGCATTTTTTCATTTGTGTGAAATATTAGGAGGCTGTCACTGTTTGTTTTCACATTAAATTTAATTATATTCGTGAATTTCGTTCTACATTTTTGAAAATTTCAGATTGTCTTCACCGCTCTCTTGGCTTGCGCCGCCGCTGCCCCTGGCCTTCTCCTAGCTCACGGGACCCCGGTTGTGGCTGCCGTCCACGCTGCCCCTGTGGTCCCCTTAGTGGGCTCTAAGACCACCATCACCAAGAGCAGCCAGGTTGTCAACCACGGAGCTGTGGTTTCCCCCGTCGTGGTGAAGACCGCCGTGCCCGTAGTCCACGCCGTCCACACCCCAGTGGTCCACGCCGTCCACACCCCAGTGGTCCACGCCGTCCACACTCCGGTAGTACACGCCGTCCACGCGCCAGTCGTGGTCAAGACCGCGCCCGCCGCGATCGCTCACAGCAGCTCCGTCGTCCACCACGGTGCCGTCGTCAAGACCCTCCCTCTAGTCGCTATCCACTAACTTCAATCAACCTGTCCGTATTTATATCCTCATGTAATGTAATAAACCAATTACCTCTACGGGTTATGTCTTTTTTTTCCGAGAAAAGCTTAAAAACAATTTATCCTAAGTTAGTTAGCTAACTAACAACGTTACCTAACATTTAAAACAACCCTGGTCACACTATCCTTCACTATCTCACATCTTGAAGCACGTAGCGATTGCAATCTACAATAATTACAGTTTAGTTAAATGGTTGTGTCAGTATTTTATCTTCTCGTATTAATTCGTTGTCGCGGTTGTGTAAGTTTTGTGAAAGATGGTATTTTTAAAAAGTATTTAAAAGTAAAACAGCAAATTTTATTCTCGTTGAAGATTCCTCAGAACACGCAACAGCACGCACGCATTCCTTTGACGAACTTGCGAAGAGTAACTACCCAATATAGGTGATTTAATATTTGCATTTGTAACTGTTTTGTTAATAACATATTTAACCTTTGTTTTTTTGTAATTTAATGTTATTGCGTCTTTTCACAATATTTAAATTAGTCTCTGAAATTTGGCATAAATGCACATGGGGTACTTATTTTTATTCATTCATCGCAGACGGAGTCTCGGACGGCAGCTAGTCAGGCATGTTCGCAAATATACGTCACACTGAACGTTTACATTTCGTCGAAAATTATGCAAAGGAATTCTGTGTTTTTGCAACGAGGAAAAGTAACAAGGCTCTTGGCTTAATAACATTGGTTAAAAGATTCCCTACGCTTAATTTGTGAGATTGCTTCCTTTATTGACTTAGAAAATTTCAGTTTCACTATAGATATGACACCATGTGCCCACTGATAATCTTTTGACGATTTTCAACGAGATATTTGTCGAACGGTCAATCTACCTAAAGGCTGTGATTGCGCAAAGAATGTACTACGTCGTACGCGAGCCACAAACCCGATCACATGAATTTAACAGGGCATACCTTACCATGTTTAGTTTGTTTTTCTACTGCGTTACGATTTAGGCACGCGACAAATTTCTGTGTCGAATATATAAAGCGAGATACGTCGGCGAGCCATTCAGTCGATAGCGAATATATCTTGAATGCGGTTTACTGATTTTGGAAGAAAATGTATCGTTTGGTGAGTATCTTGTTTAACGGTTACATCCACACACTGAAACTACACGCGTCACTCTTTAAGCCGTGAATTTTGAAAAATGTAAGTTTCAGCAAGGAAATTGAATTATACTTTTATCTCTCAATAGATAATTAGCTCTCAAGTATTCTAATACCATTATTGTATTAATCATAATTATCATCAGTTTCATCACATTTAATAAATGAAACCTTGCAGTTGATCCTCGCGATCGTGTGCACGGTGCACGCGGCGCCGGCGCCCAAGCCAGGCCTGCTGCATCCTCTGCCAGTCTACCATCACTCAGTGCTGCACGCGCCTGTCCTGCACGCACACACGTCTGTCGTACACACACCAATAGTACACACTCCGATTGTTCACACACCGATCGTACACACTCCAGTCGTACACCACGTCAGGTACCATACTCCAATCTGGCACGCACCGTCACTGCATGCCCCGCTGCATTCTCATTGGTGGTGAAACGTGCAAAGGATTTTTCCCCTTCATTATATGTTTTTGTAAAAAAATCCTTATTTTTCATGTATTTCTAAACCTCTTTATGAACATAAGTATGTTTCATTTTACATAGTGTTATATTTATAAAATAAGAGTAGGTAATTGTAATGTGTAGAGCAAGAATTCTCCAAACTTGTACGAGATCAAAACAGACACAGCCAACAACATTCACATTCGAACAAGTATCTATATTTCTTGTACAATAAAGACTCTTTCGTCGTACAGATTTCTGTAATTTAAAGATTTTATGGGCTTACATCTATATTACACAGTCAAACCCGAGTGTACTTATTATGTATAAATGTGAATGGCAAAGTTCAGTCCGACACAAAACTTGTCAATTTTAAAGATGTCGGTGTTGTGACAAAGTTTGTTCGCTAAAGTATTGCTAACTTTGTTATTTTAAGTTCAATTATAACTTAAAACGTCCGAGTATTTAGTCACAGGGAGATCGATATTACTTTGTTTAGACATAGTTCAGGTATTTTAATAGCCTACAAATATATAACTTACTAAGTATTTCCGCTAAGCCTTTTCGATGGTTTTTTATTATATTATGTCTATGTTTCTAAAATTTGATCATTTTTTGTAATCTGTGCCTTAACTTTTTACTATAGCAAGATTTTATTATTTATTATTTTTATTATTTACTAAAAAATAAATTTAAAAAAATAAAAATTTTATTATTAATAGTAGTCGTGTCACTATTTTATTGTATTAAATTCCATGAACACGCACTATCTTTATTTTAACACTTTCGCTGCGCCATCAATTTTTGCGTACTTTGCGTTCCTGCGGTACGAGGTGTTAACGACCCGCTTCATGACTAGACGTTAGTTTGACACGCGGTACCACAGGGAAATTGCATTAGGGATGATATAGACCTCGTTTCACAGCGAACGTGTTAATGCATGAAAATAATTTAGCCTATAAAATATTTTGTTAGGTCTGTATGAATTTATCTTGTTTTCATTAATTTTCTTAAGCATCATTAAAAGACAAATATCCAGAGACGAGATTCTAAGTTACGTAACGTTCTACACAATCAATCTGAACTGCGCCTGGGGCAATAATCATATCGCAGTATTTGGGGGCGCCACTGTCGCTATCCGTCTTGTTTAGGGTTAATTAATGAATCCGCTCGAGCCGAGCCTATCTCAGCCTGTGTCACTTCTGACCTTCTCGTCAGAGAATAACTAATTCAGACGTCTGCAGGGAATTATTCAAATGTGACACTTGAAGCATTCTAATGTTTGAAAAATAAATCTTACACATTACACGGGAAATTCTCACAATCACAATTGGAGCGTAGTCTTCTTAACGTCTTAATGCTATAATAGCAACTAGATTTATGCTAACAATATTAAATTGACATGTAAATATTACACACTATGAACACATGTTTTAATATTCTTTATTCATTTATTTTATTTCATTGACTAGAAATAAGTTCAACTGGCAAAGTTTAATTTTATGCATTAAGATGGCGCCTGCGAAATTAATCACGGCAACAAAGACAGTTCGCAAAATCCACTTAATTTCTTTTCTATAAAATTACTATCTCGAGACAGACAAGCAATTAAATTAACAGAAACTTTCAAATAATTTGCTGACAAATCAGAACACGACATAACAACAAATTAAACTTCTTAATCAAGATGATATTTGCGGTTATTTTCCTTAACGATTGTATTTATTTAGTCAAAGAGACTTTCACTTGATGGTGCTAACATAATATGCAAAGTTGGCGGGGAGTCAATTAAGGGGGAGAGGCGGCGGCCGGGGCGGTACTGCGTCTAATGTCTATTTGGTGCCTGCCTTTTGATTAATTCCTCTCTACTTCTAAACTACTTAAAAGACAAACATTTAATTTCATTTATACTGTTAATTAAATGTATTTGCAATAAAATAAACATTAAAACACTAATGCCAATGAAGCTGACTTACTACCACTCAGGGGAGACGTTGAGTGTACATCTACACTGCGTGACTATTTTAACAACGATGAAACTACTCGGTACTTTATAGAAATAGTTTTCCGGAAATTTCCCGAAGAATTATAAAAAGAAATAATTTCCTTATTACTGAATATCCATTAAGATCCTTCCTTCACTTGTGTTGTAATCTGTTGTCTATTTTCGTGACAAAGTAAATGATCAGTTAGAAGCGGCTATAAAGGTCCGCGGGCGGCGAGGGAAGCCACTCGGAAACAAAGTTTCATACAAGATGGAGTACTGCTTATTTATTGTGAGTATTTCTACCTTTGCTATTGTCACAAACTGTTTAATGAATATGTTAAAAATGCAATGGGGTCTAGGTTAGATATTTTTGTAAACGCGCAAGCTCACTATTACAGTCACAATTATTTAAAGTTGGTCATAACTTCTATTTATTTGTCGCGTTGTTTTTATGTCACAGTATATTTCACATTGTCTATATTTTAACTTAAACTGATCAATATAGTTAGAACATGTGTCATTTTCAATAAATTCAATGTTATAGATATTTTTATAACATATTTATTACAAAAGAAAAATGCAAAAAGCTTTTTACGAAACACATGAATTTGCGGCGATTTGTGTCTTTGTAAGCAGGTCGTTGGCCGGCATCTCGTGGCAGCCAAAACTAATATTTGTCTAGCGACGAGTTATTAGCTGCCAGATAGGAATATATTGTACGATCAGATGCTGGTAGTATTGTGAACGGAACCTCTGATTACAACTTCCTAAGTTCATTTATGCTTACAAAGTAACACTGGAAGTAGACTCGAATTGTGACACACGTAACTTGTACGGATGAGAAATTCTTACGACAAAAAATAGCACATATTTTAAAATTCAAAGTTCGTCTTTATCAATTTTTCTTTTCAGGTATTATTGTGTCTCGCAGTATCTTTGCCGCCGACATCCCCAAAGCCCATAACCATCTACACATCGGAGCCGATAAAACTGGAACAACTGATTAAAAAAGAACCCGAACCCAAGACAACTGAGTCCCCCATGCACGCATTCATCCATGCCTTAATGACCGCTAAGCCGGAAGAAAAGAAGAAGCCGGAAGCGCCTGCGCCTGCTGCAGTACCGTTCTATACGCTTTACCCGTACTACGGCTTGCTGGCCATGCGACCGGCGCCCGTTGAAGCCAGCCCGCCGCCTTTCTTCTACAGAATGAAGATGTTCTATCATTTGTTCGGTTAATAGTTGTTGTTTAATTTTATTTATTAATTAGTACTTCATAGAGCTGTGAATTATCTAAACCTCAAGTAAATCTGTTAAATTTAAATGAATGACATTCTTTTAAACTCGAAATACGCGTTATATTTGAGTTCCCATAGCAACAATCCACGTCGGGTACCATGGTGCATGTAACAATCGTTATCATAAATAAAGGAAACTAAATCACGTTATAAATAAGCCAAAATAGGAACAGTAATAGAACAATAAGACAATAGGAAATCTCTCGGTATTTATACAATTTTAGAAAACGAATTGATCGGACTATTATTCTTGAACAATAACTCGGCTCGCCCCGTCTATCACGAACCGTTGGAGCAATTAGCAAACAATAAGACTATAGTCTGAAGGCAGCGGGTTGTTAGCGATCGATTCGTTAGCCCTGACAATGAGAAGGTCAACTATTCAATAGCTCGCATTATCTGCGATGTTCCCTGTTTTAATGAATCCCCGCGGGTCGCGGGCACGCGCGCCGCCACAGGGCTAACACCTATTGTCGCACGCCGTTATTGAAAATTGTTCAGAGAAAATTTAAGCTTAAAACGGACATTTGAAGATAGTATTTCCGACATGAGTAAAAAGGTCAGCCATTTATTAATATATTTAATGGAGTAATAGGAAGGACACAGTATAAGCGGATAGACTACGTTTTTTTTTTTGCATAAATTATTTTTCGTTAAAAGCCTTTTATTCACATCACACACAGAGACCTCAATGTTGTTAATTGTACAGAAAGATAACACGTTGCCAAAACATCGTCTTTTACTTTTCTGCGGCCACATACGTACTACCTGCCGGCGCTACATCGTTGAAAATCAATTTACGTTTTTTATATATATTTTTTGCAAATTCTGAAAAAAGAGATGTGTAATGTCTTTATTATACAAACATTAAAAGTGCCAGAATATAACAAGTGGTCCAAGCACAAAACATATTTGTCCAGCTCACTCTATTGCGAGGAATTAGGGGGCGCTGACCCGCCGGCCGATACGCCTTAACGATCTCACTGGAAACGATCAGCACGGGCTAAAAGAGGCTTTTCTTGACTTAGCGTTTACAAAAGAATTTAAAAGAAATTTTTACATTGTTCTTTACATATAGACATCGTTCATTTTGAATGTTTTATAAATAGAATTGATTAAAAAATAACTTACATACTTGAATATGTACAAAAAAATTAATTGTGAATAATTCACGATTGTAAATAGAAGATAATTATAATTGCAATTATAAAGTAATTATTGTAAATGTAATGGGAAATTAATTATTGATGAAGGTACAAAGAGTGCAAAAACTCAAAGTTTATGGGCACGGATACCAATCCAGCAGCAGTTCGGATCTTGCTAAGAGAATATTGACTATTGTCGTGAACCATATCCCAATAAAAGATTTTTCGAGCTTACCCGTAATGGTAACAATAAATATTGGTAAATACACAAAAAATCTACTAAGACTTGATATAAAAAGAAAGGATGAAATACAAAATAATTTAATTTAAATATTGCATCATACTGTAAAGGGCGACCTTCCGTTGAACGATCCTTAAAAGGGTTGTAAGCTCATCAAATTTGTTTTCGTTTACACAGGCTGTTCAATATTTCTCACTTATGTAGGTCACTTTATGTCAATAACATTGTTTGAAATACGCCAGTTTATTAGAACAAAATACTATTAAGACCATGCTAAAGTTCACTTCTGTTTGTAGCGATTATATCTAAACTGTGTTTAATAAAATCAAGTCATAGCATAGAAATCAAGATCAAGGTGTTGTCTCGCCGCGGCGAATAGCAAAAATACTCGGTCTAGGTCGCAGCTATAGAAAAAGGTCTGCCATTTGTAGGCCGCACTACGCAATACATTTATACTTATTTAATTACTAGCTATAAATTAATAAAAGAAAAAATTGTCTTTGAAAACAGAGTAACTATAGTTAAGTACATTTGCGTACACTCGTTTTCTATTTAGTATGGCCTAAACAAGAAACCAATCAAGTGGAGTGCTAACAAAAATGACCAGTTAAGGCATCATGGATACACGATCAGGAAACCTTAGCTTACAGTGGGACGACATAAGCCAATAAAAAATAATAAATTTAAAAATACTGTTATGTTACTTTACAAAGAATGAAATGATAGTCAAAAGAACATAGTACATTTTTATCCTTACTCAATATCTCAGAAAATGTAAAAGAAATATTATAATCAAATATACTGCCGGGGGACGACATCTGCCTTGCGTCCTCGCGAAATGATAGAAAGCTTTTACATTCAAGGTCAAAGGAAGGTAATTTAGACAATGAGCTACACGTTTATCTATAGAAATGATATAAACACAACATACAATATGGAGATATACAACTACAAACATCTAATCGTCAGTAATCAATGACCTTTCTTAGCTCTTAATACATTTACTTCGGGCCTTAAGTAAAGCGGCTCGGCACAAGGCCTGCGCGCCGCCGGCATCCTGCGACCACACGTACACTACTGGACCTCGCGACGTCACACCTTTGCGAAACGATAACGTACTGAGCCTGGGACCTCAAACACGACTGCACTTAGAGATCTCTTTTAAAATAAAGAACGTTTTATTCCCATTTATTGTACCTTGTTAAAATACTCAATCAAATACACAGGAAAATACTCAATCAAATACACAGGGAAGACATTTTCCCTGTATTTATAAGTTATCTGTTGTACCAACTATATTAACCATAGTTATAATTCTCTGCACTGTATAAACAGTTCTAAATATGACACGCTTTTGTCCATAAACGAACATGACTTTGTAGCTTCAAATATAGATTTATAAAGTAAAAAAATATATACGGAACCCAGTCTTTACTGTAAAAATATTTTAATTAAATGAAATCGTTTTGTAAAGTAGACAATAACAATAACGTTATCACCTATCTGAGTGCAACCTGCGGCCGCCCGTCGCGAGTCGCGCGCCGCGCTCTCCTTCCGATTGCCTCACACTAATTATATCAATGCCACTTCCTCGCTGCGGCTGTATGTTGCACAATGATGCCATACTTTTCTTTTTTAAATAAACAAAAAAAACAACACGTTTTGAATAAAAAATAAAATTCATCCCACTAGGAATTGACAGGTTAGCGAATTCTATTATGCAAAACAGTAAACATTTGTAGTGTTTTACAATGCTTTGACCTTTTATATTTGATACGAATTTATGCAACCTACAATACATTTTATCGAAGCTTAGTAAGCTTGTAGGTAATAGAAAAGAATTTAAATATTTCCGTCCGACTTCCACGACTCGGTCTTCCGGCGCTGTCCATATCGAACGAACTGCGGAAGAAATACCAATAAATATACGTAGTTTTGTAAACATCGTTCAAAAGTAATTGAATTATAATTCCTATGAATAATTTTGTTATAGTACAATCAGTATCAACATCTACACTGACTAAGCAGAGATTACATTTGGAATGAGGCTGGCTCTCCTATTTCCTATTCTGACAAATTTTATTAAGCCGTGTATTTGGCACCGCAAGTACACAGCACTGAACACAGTCTACTGTTGATGACAACAAGTCATTGGTTATTTTTTTAATTGCTCTGCTCTATTTTTGTATGGTAACTAAATTAATTTACGATACGTTTAATTGTCCTGGGCACTTAAATATAAATATTTGTGACTTACTAACATAAGACGGTTTTTCTATTTAATAATAACTTTTAATTAATTTATTTGTAGAAACTGCGGACAATTTCACTGCACACAAGGGATTGTATTACTGGTGCGCCTGCGCTCAGGTTGCATGTTACCAAACATCCGCGTCGTGTGCGTGCAGCCTTAGACCACACGCGGACCTATAAAAGGGCTACATCTAGACCATGTTAGTACAGTCTCAAGACATTCTTACAAACAACCACACAAATAAATAAACAAGATGTTCAAGCTGGTAAGTGATAATTATTATTTTATCTTATTTTATTTGTAGCACATGACATAGAATAGCATGTGCATCTTATTCAATCTCCCGACCTCCACACTCAAGTGTAACTCCTCTAAGGAATAAAGTAAAATATACCCAGATCCACATTGAACTTTTTTCTGTGCAATTTTAAAATACATCTTTAGTATATATGTAAAGAAGTTATAGATATAAGGCATGCATATAGCACCTAGAGCCGCAGCGTGCCAAACAAAACTACTAATCGAGGGTTGATTTTAGAAATGTCATTTTCTATTTTAAATGTCAACACTAAATTTACAAGGACAAACGTCCTTCGAAGGCCTTTTTTGTCTTACTTTTGTGGTCCTTATAAGGTACTCAAATGTTGCTAATCACTTATACAAATAGATATGACGTCAGCAAATGTACCATCATTTGATTTAATGCGTGGTACGAAAGAAAAGGGCACGGCAAAGCGCCATCTGCTGCGCCATTTAAATAATTGCTTATGATTGAGTTATTATGATGTCCTTATTAATACTACGTAAACAATTTTTTGTGTTTAAATACATGCTGTTATAATATTTAAAATGTTATTTTTTTATTCGATTGGAAGAGCCGGA
>JAODUI010000032.1:273771-298415 GCA_027563995.1 Papilio gigon
TATGGACAAAGACTTTGCTGTGTTCAAGGGGCCTTGAACACAGTAAAGTCTTTGTCCATACCATGTTACACAATCTTAAGGCTAGCAGAATAGACAAATGAATAAATAGTCCTAGGATCTCTCACGAAGTAAAGTCACTATCAGTTAGCGACATCATTTGTAAGACGTTATGTTGTTTACGAGGATTGGTCTGGTTAATGTATCGAGCTGACCGGTCGCTTTTTTTTGAGGAAAATTTCATTATGAGTATACATTAGTCAAGTGATATGACAAAACAATTATTGTGTATTAAGTATTACGAATGAACAATAAATTCCCGACTCCGTTGTTGTTATTGTGTACGCAGAAAAGTTGATGAATTCTAAAACCCAAGTCACGTGACGTGTATAGTATTGTATAAAGAACTTATTGATTGGTCACTCCGTTAAGGAAAATTTTGTTTCGTACGATGTGATGCTGTAAAATGAATGGCTGTGTGTGAAGATTATAACGCACCAATAGTTTGATATTTATAGCTACGAACTTACTCACATGGTCGTGGGTTCAAATCCCACTAACGACATCATTATCATCAGCCTTCGTCCACTGTTGGACAATAGGTCTTCCTAATGTTGCAGTAATGTCGCAGTTGCATAATTAATTAGAGATGTGATAGTCAAAGTACTTTCTTACATTTTCTTTCTTTCTTTCATATATGAAATGATTTATATGGAAAAAATGATTTACCAATTTATTTAAACGATCTCTTAAATTCTCATTAAAGAAATTGAATTCTCTATGAAAGCCCCAACTCTTGTAATTCAAAGCATATTCATTACTCAAATGAAACGGGCAAAAGCAGATATTTAAAGGCATTCTCGTGAAAGAGTCGACTAATAAATTTTATTACGTACCCAATATAAGGAGTGTAGTAATTTCAAATACGTGCTTATTGCTTATCGCGTACTTTATTATTTATTTGCCTAAAAGTTTTTTAATAAATTACCGAATTCAAATTAAACAGACGATATCTATCTATTGTGGTCAAAGAGCACAGAGGGGCTTATCGTGGTAAGAATACCGTCTCTTACGAATATATTAGTAAAAACCACGAAAGTTTAAAGTTACATGAAAAAAAAGTTATAAAAGAAGATGAAATGCGTGGCCAAAGGAGCCATCTCAGCATATGCAGGGACGACCTGGACCGTCCCTGCTCTGGTTTTTAGTTGGGACCTTTTAGATTCGCCTCAATAGCTACACTATTATACTGATCATATATTTTTTGTTTTGATAAAGAGTATAAATTAAGTTAAGAGAAAATAATTAACAAGTTCTAGTGTTAAACTATTAAAACTTTCGTGAGACATTTCACTAAACTACTAATAAAAACGGCTTAACTACGACGAAACTAGTCGTTACCTACACCGATCTACACATGAATAAAGCCGTTCTTATTAGTAGTTTAAGTTCTAGTGTAATTTGTTTATGGTTTCCATTACAACATAGATTATATTAAAATATGTATTATGTAATTTTTTACTGACACAAAATTATGTTATATCTTATATAAATTATATTTAACATTGCTTTTAAATCTTATATAACTTAACATTTTTTTGTAAACCGGAGCCGCGGCGCTGTCGGGTTACGAAACGCGTTTTGTTATTCATATGTATCAAGTTACTAATAGAATAGAAAATAAAACACGAGTACTGTCTATTTATATTGACTGATTTATTTAACCCGAGCTGAACTTTAGTAGGAATCGCGGTGTGGGGATATTAAATTAATTGTTTCTACAGTTTTGATAGTGGTGAGGAAATGATTATAGCTTGAATGAATAATTTCTTCCTAAGGGTAGAGTTTTTTTAAGGAGGCAAATGAGCGGGGTGGCAAATGTTAACATCGACACGTAGACATCCGCAATACTAGTGAAATATTCTAGTATATTAGGTTCGTTTTTTTTTCACATGTCGCCCACTGCTGAGCGTAGACCTCCCGCAAAGATCGCCACGACGATCGGTCATCGGCCACAAGATACTCCCGCAAACTTAACCAAAAAAATATATATATTTCATAGTCTTTGTTAGCGCACAAACACTTTTTCAGTTTTCAAATAAAACGTGACTTGTACGATTTCAGAGTAAAAAAAAAACAAAGTAGAAACAATGTAAGCATACAAAGAGAATTGTCATATCTTTTTGGAGATTTTATGAATACCCCGTCGTCGAAGGAGGACCGTTTTTCCTAAAAGTAAAATTATTCTTATGATGCAAATTCTGCATCTTTTGCTCGTAAATCTTCTTACTTTGTGACTGTGGTTTAACATGAGGAATACTGCGGACGGAAAATATTTAACCAGAATGCGAAAACATCCTTTCCTTTTTGCGAATTGCATTGTAAAATTATTCAAGAGATTTCCTTAAGTTACTTCAAGTTCATTTTTCATCAGATCGATTAAAACTGGTTGAACTGGTTAGTTCCATCAAAGTTTTTGAAACGAAGAAAAGCGATATAAATGTATTCCTGTGTTCGTTGAAACTTACAAAATCATAGATATTCTTGCAAGGTTTCGAGAATCAATAGCTCCTAAGTCCCTTACCCTTGATCCAGTGGGTCGGGATTCAATGCCTTTCGCATCGAGTGGAGCGGAACGCAGCTCTCAAATATTTGCAACATTAACGCAATCGATCGCTTCCGTGCCCGGGCTCTCAGGATCGACGAAAACCGTACATAAACAAGGGTCCCACCATACCAGAGTATGAAAATAAAGCGTATCTTCAAGGATAATTACCGGGGTGGGCAGTAATAGGTGCCGGGAGTGCAGCCTATCGTCGTAATGGGCTTTTTGTTAGAACTCCCGGAGAGTTCCGGATCGGGTCGTCCTTGATAGTTAAGAACTTCGCTCCTTGTCAAAGTTAACCGACCGACGTTTGGAGCCACCCTTTCCTCGCTCCTTCACTCTCTGTTAAGTGTCCATTAGACGTCTTCAGTGCCGTCTCAAGTCATTCTCACTCCCAGTACATTCTATTTCAATAAATTTAAATAATAATTTTATATTTTTAATGTTTTGTTTATTTACAAAAGGTACCACTGGTACTGGTTGACAGACTAACTTTTGTGCCTTGAACAAAGTCCCACCAGCATAGGATATGCTATACTTTTGATTCAACTCTTGCTAAATACTATATAAAATTGATTAAAATGTAATAATAAGCTTAACACAGTTACTGACATTCAAAATTCGAAATTTTATTTATTGCATATTAAATATAATGAAAATACCTCTTTCTATTCATCTAATTATCTTCCCCACGTGACCTAGACCAGACAAAAAATGTTTACGTGAGGCAAATATGATTTGTTTCATTTCTACGTTACGTCAAAACAACGTAAAAAACATGACGTATAAGCATAATAAATTAGCCTGTTTTGCACAAACCACCGCTCCAATGTTATTGGAGGTTAGTTGTTATTGTTCCTCCGAAGGCTGTTAGTTTTCGAGTCGGTAAGTTGCGGTGACGTATTAATCAACATGTTCCCAACTTGTTTCAGTAATCTTACCCTGGGGGTGACGTTCCGGGGCGCGACGTACGGACCTTGAATTGGCTCATCGTTATATCACTAATTGAAAATGATGGTCGAGGCACTTTTTTGCAACAGGTGTCCCGCTTTTTAGTTTTTAAGAAATTTAATTTGTTGAGGGAGAGAAAACGGAGACATTGCCAGCATCTAGTAATGCATATGTTAGTAAAGGATACTGTATTAATATAAATCAATTCTAAAACAATATTAAACAATTATTTGTAAATTTGAGCGTTGATTTAACTCGCAACAGGACGTGCTGAAACCCTAACTGTCCCACTTTACGAGACAACAGTTAAGTAAGTGCTTCGATATCGAACTCTCACGAGCAAAAGTTTTTGGGAAACTTGTGTACTTCCGTTCGATCTAAAAGTTATTTTACGACTCGCTGTCAGCTTGAACTTCAAATCATAAAGTGTCTGACCTTGTGATACTTTCGAAGACATAAGAATTTTGCAACAACTGTTTGTTACATTTATTTCAGGCTGGTAATTAGGGAAGTCTTGCTATGGTGTACTGACTGGAGCCTATCCTGTTATTAGGGTTGACTAGGCCATTATCAACCACGACACCACCCAGATATATGCAGGTTGTATCGCGATGTTTTCATTCACCGTAAGAACGTATTAAAATATGAGAATAATTTATCAAATAATAAGTACATACTTAAATCATTACACATGTAGCACATTACATGTCAGATGTAGATAAATAGGAAAGGCTGTGGCGCAGATTGAGGGCACGCCGCACAGTCAAGGTTGCGCTTTGTCTGCCTTGACGGATGGCGCTCGCGGCGGCTACATAAGTCACCCTCTCACACATACACGCCTTACATAAGACGGCTTAGTAAATAGAAACACGTGGCTTATAAAAGTTCAAAGCCCATGAACAGGAGCATCGCTAAACAAAATGTAAATTAGGAATGCGATAGCGAATTTGGTTTGTTAGCCGGCGCCTGGGGGATGTAAACAAAAAGTATAGTAGTTAATTATTTCCGAAAAGCAGGCGCTTCCGAGACGATCTTTTCAATAATGTAAGTTTTACTGAACATTAATCAATAATTTAGTATACTAGATTAAAATGGAATATAAAACAATAATCAAATAAAATACGACGATTAGAAAGGGCTCAAGATGGCGACTGAAGAACTACCTTGCGAGCAAATATTATTCTTAGAAAAATACATTTACATTGAAATGCATAAATGTTAAATCGAATTTAAGATGTGGCTAAAAATACAAGTGAGAGATTTAAAGGTTATCTAAACACAGTTTTAGATAGACAATAAGAAGAAAATGATCTTTAGTAATATAAAGCTTCTGCTAAAAATACTGTAAAAACAATTTGGCTTTATATATCTACGACAGCGTTTATCCAAATCATAGAAAATTCTTTTATTTCTAAACATACTTTTGATATCAGGAAAAAACATAAAACATCTTCCCCCGGCAAGAAGTCTTTATAAGTCGATCAATCAAAAGCGCCAAACATTTTTTTCCGGAATCTCGCTGATAAATTTTTGGCACGCGAGTCCTTGATTTGGGCACCGCGGCGCATAATGCCGCCGCTACCGATGGGCCCCATCACTACTGGGTCAAGGCAAGGGACCAGGTACCGCGACCTCGCGGTCTTTTTACATCATTTATTGTGCATTGGAAATTAATCTGGAACCAAGACACTTTGAGGAATCAATGGACGCGAACTATATTGCGCCAGTAGTAACGTTTCACATTAACTGTATAAATAGTCTAGCCCTGCACGTGCACGTGCCCGGGTAACAGCTGGGGAATTAAAGCTACTCTTTTCACATAACAAAGAAAAAAAATCATTGACAAGGTCAAATGAAGTCACGAAACAAAGAATAATTGACGAACTTTGAAACAGATGGCTTTAAAAGTTCCTGTCAGATAAATGCTGTATCAAAACTCTATTCACAGTCCGCGCCGGCGTACACATAAGACAAACAACCAAGTTACGAAACTTGTAGCACTATATAGGACACACACGTTAGGTTTTACACGATGGAAAACAGATCCCTACCTACAGACAAGACCTAGTGTAGAAAAAACTGTACAGTTAACATAGAATTGGCCTGTCGTGTCACATGTGTTGTGTCATAATTTTAATTACTTTCATTATGGCTGCTTTAAAATAATAGTAATAATAATAATTTAAATAAAAGAGACAGAGATATTTTTTAATACAGAAGAACTCTCAAATATACTGTAAAAGTTATTCATGCTCGTTAGTTATATCAGATTAAAGATTAACGTGTGTGAGCTGCATCACCGACTGTCGATATCTGGAGCCGTATACAAAAGCTTACGCAACGCGCGCGGTATCTGTACGAGATAAATCTTGGCAATGGCCGAGACCTTGAGTCCGATACACATCTTAATGAATAGTCCCGTTGCCGCTCTATCAATTATATGGGATCATTCTACCGAGATAGCGACTGTTTGTAGTTCACGAAATCAAAGCTCTTAAATGAATGCGAGTTAACTGTATTGCAGAGTTAGTTCAACTGCTGGCTATGAATCTTGTTTTCTTCAACATCAATTAGCTCGTTCTGATTAGTCAATTATGTAATTGCTTTCAGTTTTTCGCACTAACTTGAAGATTTCTTTTTTACGACTTCTTCGAAGCTAATCGATTGGATTACGCACTGCTTACTTAAAAGAATGTTCGTAATTTTTCCAACTTACTTCGTTAAGTTTCAAAGTGAGTCTCCATATCCCCTCTTTACATCCGTAATTACAATTGTTCCCAAGCGGCTTGACCCCATACATTCTCTCGTAACACTAAACACAGTATGTAGATAGTACAGATTATGTTAAATTTCAATATGAAACGTACCTGTCGAGTGACACGGCGACGAGGCTATAGACGGAGGCGGCCACCGATAGACCCTGCACGTAAGGCACCGTCTTGCACATCAGCCAGCCCAGCACCCAAGCTGCAACAAACAACAATTATTGTAATTGTCAGTGCAAAGAACAAAAGACTGTTAGAATAGTACGAGAAACAGGAAATTAAAAGGAAAGGACTAAAATGTGCGAGGGAATTACAGGAAGGGGAACAGACGGGGCGAGAGTAAATGTCCGAAATAAGTAAAGAAGGCAATTGTTGATTGTTATAAGAGGTTTTATTACAATCGATTTTGTAGCCTTGCAGTATTTTCAATAGCAATAGCGGAAGTAAATGAACAAGGCAAATCCGCTGCGGATCAATATAAGCTTGAAATCCAGTAAGTCGGCTTCTAAAAAGCATAGGTAGCAGTCGCGCCGCACCTGAGCAACAAGTGCCCGAATCAATATTTACTCGGCGGCAGCGGCTGCAGCCACAACTGGGTCAGGTCACTGTACCTGCGAGCCGAGGCCTTGCATCCCCCTGCAGCCGGCCCTGTCCCGCCGCCGCGCGCCGCGCCGCCGTCCCGCTCGCGCGCGCCCTTGTACAACATTACAATACTAAAGGCGGAAACGATAAAGACGACTCTAATACAATTTGTGCTTTAAAAACGTGAGCCAAAGCTTCGTATCGTTTACTCCAACTCATGCATTTAAAGATATCGATTGTACGGATGTTCCTGATTTGCTTATAATAAAGCGTATGTAGTTCGTAGTCGTTCGCAGGCCACGAAGCCATGGCGTGTGGTTATGTTTACAAGTTAATATCAACACAAATTTATTGACATTGTTCAAAATTAGCAGCCACGTCTGACGTATTGATTGCGAATTATTTAGAGAGATTTTTACGCGGTTTATTAGTAAAGTTTAAACCGTAATAAGCAAAGTAAATAACGTTCTAACACAACGCGTGAGAGTTTTAATAGCATTAGTATTAGGTTAGACGGTACTCTGTCAATGTTAAGAAAAACTAAAGAGTTTTTCTTTTTAAAATATTCTAAAAGGTTGGAACACGATGTTTGCGGTTTTAGAATTCCACAATCATAGAAACAAAAGCAAATCGTTTGTAGCTGCCGTTAGCCAGTAGCAAGGAGTCGCGGGTCGCGGGTCGCGGCGGGCTGCATACAGCGGAAAGGTTAGCATAAATTATGTAATTGGGACGTGCGAGAAGCGGCGGGCACCGGGCGGCGCGGCGTGGCGCGGCCGATCGATCTCATGGTTCTAATGCCATTGTGCGGGTTCATGCCCGGGTCAATAAACATCTACATGCTCCACAAATTATTACAATCATAATCAATAAACAATAATTAAAAGAATAGATTCAATTCAATTTAACATGCAGAGAGGCATCATTGAAATTCTTTCGGATTGTGCATTTTTAAGATTTACAAGGTAATTTATAACTTTGCAACTCTTACCTTACTGATAAATTACTCACGACGCTTTCAGATAAATAGAGCATTTTTTAAATTTTAACTCGAATTGTTTATAACAAAAAAAAGATTGAAACCATATTTCGTAATGCTGCGGCGGAGGGCGGCGAGTAGCGGGCAACGGGCGGCGGGCGGCGCTGGCGGCGACCTTGCCCGCCTCCTTGTTTAAGGGAAGCTTTTAATGAGCTTGTATACATAAGTTGAATGTGAAACCCTCTTCAGAACAACATTCTCTTTAGAAAATATTCAACTTACTTTATTAGACTGCATTGACAAAACATAATGTTGAGTTATTTAGTCACTGGTTAATTATTAATAACATTGATTTCTGGTTTTATTTTCTTTTTTCATTAAGTTGTACTTAAGTTAAAAAGGAGCCTCTATCGATCACTTATTAAAGAATGTTACTTTAACCTTAGCCAAATTAGATTCTTATTTCTATTGATACATGAAGAAAATATTGTGACAATTATTTAAGGCCTTAACACCATCTAAACGTAAACAAACGTAGTATTTCTGAAGCGTTTACAAACATTTGCAGTAGTTACCCAGGCTAGTAATATTCACTTTAAAATTTTCCACAAACAGTGCATTAAAACGCACCCTATCTCTGCCGGTGGTCCGCGGCCGGCGACCCGTGCCCTAGATCCGGCTGACCCAGTTCCAGCGTGCGCCCCGTGCCCCCGCGTGCCCCGCTCACCTGCGAGCGATGCCCCCGCGGAAGCGAAGCGTCTTCACACTTTTATGGGGTATTGCTGTTTAATATCTTATGCCTGAAGGTCCCATGGAATCGAACTTGTACACGATGGTATTGTTTAAAAAAACGGATTTCTCACATACCGAGCAAGTAAGAGATGCCCACACCACGTAACATACTAACAAATTATATCTTTTTTAACCGTCAACATTCTTTAGACTCAATACTTGATGTCAGAAAATTTATAAAATATTCATTTTGTAAATTCTTTACCGATTAATCTGTTATTTTTAATGAAGGAATAAATAACTATACCCTTTACAGTCCATTTTAATATTCATACTTTTTGTTTGTTTTCGCAATTTAACAAAGTAGGAGATGGTATCAAATAAGTCGAACATCCATTCCGAAGCAAGTCCTCGTCGAGAGTCTTATATGGACTAACGAGGCGGTCAGCTGGCCGGAAACTATCCAAGCAATTCTGTGGACACTAACACAATCTGAGGCTATTTGGGTCAACCACTTATGTTCTTAGCTCTACATTTTTAGATTTCGCAATTTTTTAAAAATTATCACATTATAAGCACGAACAATGTAGAGCACGTCTGCAAAGTGCTGGTGACATGTGGTCTGCAGACTACAATGTGTATGTTACCAAAGCATACTCCAATCATAAATGATTATAGCTTCAAAGTTGGTCAGACGGGGCACTAAGTACACACACTTGTGTATTGTATAAACATTAACACAGTTAACATAAGTTCAAAGAAAGGCAAACATTTCAATAGCAGGTCCTGACCCAATTCCACGGACGGTTGTTTAGTTTCCCGAGCGGCCTGAGCAAGATAAAGAATGAATTAAACAACAGCCTGCCGCAGGCCGGCTCACCGACATACTATTTGATCTCAAATTAAAGCTAACACTTTGCCCTTTGTACATACTCGTATAACCTTGCCAAATTAATATCTTAAAAGACGTAAATGCTGACGTGGAATAGGAGTTCACACACACACGCGCGCATGTGTCTAAGACATATCCTTTATAAGAACGCATACGAGAGTGTGTAATAAAGTTTAAGTGGCTATCGACAGCGACATTTACTTAATAGTGTCCAACATAACATAACGCAAAGTCACAGCGGCCAATATAACATTAAGCTCGGTCGATGTGACCTGTATCCTTTAAACAGGCTCCGCTAAGTGATTCCTGCGAGCTGAGACAGATCGGCCGCGCTCAAACATTGGCCAATACATACTGGCCTACTTTATCTAAACCGCCCTTTTTAGGCCAAAACCAAATGTTACCTATAAACTCGGCAAATGTTCGAGTCATTTCCATAATGTACTGACCCGAAATATTCCGACCGGCGGAGGTTAAGATTTAATATTAATGTAGAGTGAGAACCGGTAATGTGTAACACGTTTGGCTCACTAATGATGTAACGATACACGACTTCATCAACGCCACACACAATACATGCAGCTGCAAAGTAACAAATCAACTTTATTTACGTCTTAGAATAAAGAAGCTTCAATAAAGAAAATAAACGTTACACACGTTAATAAAACCAAATTGGCGCGAATAACTCAAGTGTCAATAAATGGCGCGAAAAACACAATATGTCCGACCCCGAGGCGAATAAAGGAAGCAATGCAACCTTCGACGTCGATCAAAAACTCACTGCAAGAGATTAAAGTCCCGGCCTTCGGGCGCAGGATATTGGAGTGGAGAGGTCACGACAGAGCGAGCACACGATTGCATATGAGCCCACAATGATGACAGATCAGAAGGACCGAATTTTTTTCGAGGTTGACACGGAAATAAGTTATTCGATTTGTTTTATGAAATGGATTCTACAAGCATCTTGTTCAATGAACGTTAGCATACTAACTTGGTAATAAGTTGATAAATTCTTGTTATTTTAATAACTCTTTGTATCGTCTTTTTAACGTATATTTAAAAACTAACTTAACCGCACACTACACTTAAAACTGTCAGTAGAAAACATATCTATTTCCAGAATAAACTACAAAAACTACTGAATCATGCAAATTGTTTTGTATGCGAAACATATGTAAATATAACTGTACAGTTGCGTGTCAGAATGTTGGCTATGATCAGAAAGCGATAAATATCTGATATCTGCGGGTCGGCGAGGCGGCGGGGCGGCGGGGCGCGGCGACGTCATGAGTCGATCGTTCCCTCGGCATTGTGATGGTGATAAGATAGCGCCTCCTCCCATCAATTATGTCTGCGAGAGTGACGCGACTCTTTCCTCTTGTGAGGAATTGATTTATGGCATGTCCTTACACAGATTTCGACTTAAGTGATGATCTTTGAATCAAATTTATTTCTGTAACTCGGTTATTTTATTGTCAGTTATGAAACGTAGTCGGTTTTGTATTCATGTTTATTGAACAAAGAGCCACACAAGGAGAAGGGGTAGGCTGACTTTAGTAACGGGTGTACTTTTAACTAAAATAAATATAGTTTCGAATATAACAAGTGTATAGAAAAACAAATAATTGCAATTTATTGAACTTATCATCCAAAGATCCAAGCATGTTGGGACATGGGTTATTCAATGTGTATCCACGCGGCACAACAAACCACATTTATTTGTGTCTATTATTAGAATATTCAACGTGTAAACATTCCCCACTAAACATCAAAATGAAAAGTCTTAAATGTTCTCATTTTCAAAATGTAATTTTCACTTTAATCCTTTATAATGTACTCCACTAATTTGACGGAGGCATTTGAACTCTAGCTACTTCAGGATTATTTTAGACAGTGTAATTACGAAGACGAATTAGTCAAGGTAAAAAGTACTTTGACTTGTGAATAGAATTTCAAACAGCGCGTCGTTGCGAAGGACAGCTGTTTTTACATATACTATGTGATTGCTTATTCAAGATAATTACTGTGATAATTAACGCTCCACGAGATAGTAAAATATTAGTTTGGCTTCCAGTGGCGCATTCGTCGACCGTAAAATAAATTAGTACCGTTATAGTTTGCCTGACACAGTATGTTAGAGACTACATATAGTTCCTGTGTACGTTTTAATTTAAATGTATATAAAAGTATCATATCGCATTGAGTCAAGTTTGTAACTTTTTTATCTCCTTCATTAATCTTTTAATCTCCCTCTTCTAAAAATAGAAGCATTCTATTTAATTTACGCAATTCTGAATAACATTGAAAAAAGTAATATCGTGTGGATACAAAATGTAATTTCCATTGTCTTAGTTCAGTTGATGGCGAGTGCTTGAGTATTGCAATCTATTCTTTAATGTCACTTTTAAACATAAGACGAGGGTGTAGTTCGCAAAAGATTTTGTGAAGGCTTTATCTTTAAAAAGATCTTTTCTAAAAACACGCAAGAAGTGTCTGGAACTCAAGTCTATGCTGTATTTAGAAATGGCTTCAGACTCCTTTAATTGTTTCTACATCTGACCATCCTATTATACGGTTGGTGTGGCTTACGAAGTTCTCTTTGTGTCTTTTGTCTATGAAATTAAGCTTCTCCAGAGATATCAGGTAATCTATAATTTCATGCATTATCCAACTTCACTTTTTGATCGTAGCATCCATTTGATAAATAGCTTAGATTGCCTACAAGTGAGTTTCGACCTCCAATTGAAGGTAATAAAAAGGTGCAGGGTAAGCACTAGTGAAAGTACAAATCACCAAATTTAATGGATATCTCTCAAACACACATAAAATGTATAAAAGTAAAACACGATCCTTATCAATTCAATGTCCGTTTCCCGACGCCGGCGCGAGAGGGCAGCACTGTCGAGGTGAGATCAATCGCCCAATGCTGACCTTGAGATGATATATGTGGGATGTGAAGGCTTTGCAGCGCATTTGATAGTGATGACCGACCAAATCGGACTCTATATATCATGAAGGTTTTGTTTTCTTAATGTTATATTATTTTTATATTATAAGTTATCAATAACTGAGTGGCTACGACTTCACTTAAATAGTAAAGCGTGGCCTGCGCTTAGTCATTATCAGATATAACCTTTGGTTTTCCTGACGTCACCCTGAAATGTAGTGAAAAGTTGCTCATTTTAAGTGATCAGCCTTCTTATGTTTATTATGAGTAGGTACAGACCGTCAAGGGAAGACGAGTGAGTACGGGAGGATGTCCCGTCGGCTGCTGACCGCCGCCCCAGGCAGATCGCATTTGTTTACCATTCTCGTCCTCCCTTGATCACCTCCCGCGATGGCCGATACTCTAAGCTCAGCTGTAGACGACGGATCTAAGTTCTTCCTTTATTGTCTAATCCTCAATAATAGCAAGAAAATTTGGTCGCAAAAATGTTGTAATTTTGAATTATCTAATAAATCACACCATTACTTTTTTATTCCACTCATTGTTGCATTGCATGTGGCATTTCCCAACGAATACTTGTATTCTAATACTAAAAGTATCTTTCAATAAATTATTTCACTTTACAAAAGTAAGTTTCACTTAAAGAGCTTAACTTAGTAAACTGTTTAGTGACATTCAATACAAAAAAAGCATCCAAACTCTATCTGCAAGGTCAAACGCAAGCCTTTGCGCGACGTCCCGGCTCCCCCGGGAGCGGGACAAATCCCTATTGAGCCCCGACACGACTCCATTGAAATTTACTTTGCACGGCCACATACGAAAACATTTTATCTCTGAAATCCAAATAAGAAATACTGTATTTCAATTAAGTACTATAAGCAGTATCTTAAATACAATCAGGTTTCATTTTTAAGAGAATTACAATGATGATGTGTTTTTTTTAATGTTTTACTCAGTTTCATACATGACTGGGTCGGCACGCGCCCGCTAAACCTAAATGCACCACCTTGAAGGTTACTCAGAGAAACCCTTAGTTTATGTTTCCTTGCTATGTTTACACTTGGTACTGCGTTAGTGATTGTTAGTTAAATTTGACAAACATTTCTGTTATATTTATTTGTATAAGATGCATCCCGACTGCGATGTCGCGTCAGAGACACGCAAAGTACACAACACTCCCAGACGTTGTAACAAACATTTGTCTCGTTAAAATATTTGTCAAACTTTGGCAACAAACGCAACATTTTTATCCATACAATTGTGAAAACTATCTATGGTGCTCGCAGTATCAGGAGTTAATTGTTCAGTAGTCATTGAGTTCACCAAGTACTCACAAACATTCAAATAGCACTTTATATTAGTAAAGATTTGAAACTATAACGTGTTTAGTTCTCAGGGACAACGTCTAGTCTTAAGTAGGTCTGTAGTTCGAAGCGTGGGAGGTATTTTGTGAGACAACACGTTAAGGGAACTTTTACAGCAATTTATTTAGTGACCTGACATTTGGGAGCCGTCCAAGTGGGAGTCAGTGGGCCCGTGACAAACAACTTTTAAATACTAATTTAAGTAACACATCTGTATGTGGACTAGTGTTTGCGGGTTTCGACGGCGATGTTTTGGAACGTATTGTCTTCCCTCACATTGTCTTTGAAAATATACAGACAACAATATGTACCACCAGTTTGGCTGAAGTGCGGTGCACATAATACGTAAGGTTAGATGAAACTTAAGTGACAACCTCCAAAGTTATTTAATTTCAAAGAACAAAACGAAGTTTGAAGTACAAAAATATGAGAGCTAAGTATTTTCGAGAAGTTATTTAGAAAGCACGTGTTTACAAAGTCTCACACTGACGACGTCTGCCTCAGAGGTTGCACGTGATCTCTGCACGTGACGGAGAGGTCGGGACCTTAGTCCGATGTTGGCATAGTGCAATAACTACATATTTGAATAGCTCTCATTTACACTTATATAGTCTACATCTCTGTACGCTACCTCTGTCCAGGCGCCGCGGCCTCCAATCAATCTTCGTTAGCAAGTCCCTTTCAGGATTAGAGCTTGCTTTTTTGTGATGTTTTTATTCGCAATTCTAATTTGAATTTAATTGCTTAATTTACATTGAATGTAACGAATACTTTACACTGACAAAATTAAAGTACCACTGGTCGCGGCGAACTTACCAAAAGTAAGGTTTTTACTTTTTTGTAATCGGTTATATTCTAAATGATTTGTATCGTATGTTCTTGTCATAGAGTGGCGTGGCAAGTCGTTGCATTGTCAAATAAACCCCAACGAGGGCTCGTAAATCAGGCATCTACGTCTGTGTTTTATATGTGCCGTTGCCATTTTGTTTGCCGATGCTATTAACATTTCGTCCAGATTGTTTGACAAAGTGAATAGTCTCTTTTCTATTGTTTCTTTTGTTTCATTATTTTTATGTCATTGCTCGGGTGTTTACTATAACCAGCGTAGATACATAGATGAATAGATAAATGTATCTGCTTGTAAAATGTTATAATGATAAATATCCATCCTCAAAAGTTATCTTCATATTTACAATTCCTTAAACTATCTTCAACAGCCAAAATTATAGCACTACCGGTGTTATGCTTTGAAATAATATTATCGTATTTCCACGCGCTAAGATTGTAGGTCAATTTTTAGTGGATTGTTTTCTCTTATGTTCCAATGGTAGAAAAACTTATTGTTGTGCTAGTAAAATATAAAGTGACTGTTATCTTTACCAATCATTCGATGCCCTTGACCCGGGCGGTGATCTTGAACTGATTTATGTATTGGTTGAATTTTATTGGCTGTACAGATTTATTGCTGCAAATCCTGTTTCCACAGATTGCTTCCCAGCAGCAGAAAAAGGCGTATAAGTAGAGCGAGGAAGTCAAAGCATGATGTTAACAAATTTCTAACTTATCTGGTCTGAACTTGAATTTAATTAATCTTTAATATAAAACAAAAGTCACAAAATTCATATGTAACTAAACGTAAATATTTACCTTATAGTTCAAAACTCTGTTTGGGATAAGTTCGCTAGTAAGCTTTAATAAGTTAATTAAATAGAATTGTGAAAAAAATCTAATAAGAACAAAATATAAGGTTACCAAGAATGACGAATTCAATTATTTGAAGCAAATTTGCTTCGTCGTGAAATGCGCTCCGAGGAAGAAATAGCTATTTCATTTTGTTCACTTATTTCTTCACAGAAACAGAATGTGTGCGTTTAGTAACCGAATATCATAATCAATATATTTATGCTCTATTCTATCTATCTTTATTATAAAAAAAACAGTAAACCCTGCAGCAATTAAGTTATCAAGTCGACTATTGCATATCTAAACATTAATAAATTTTCTCTTAGCAAAATATACAAGTTGAAAATTATTTACATTCTACGAGCGTAGCGCGGCGTAACGGGGCGAAGCCCGGCGTAGCAACGCTACGCCTTATATAGTCCTGTGAAAACGGTTAAAATTCATGAGCGGATTTAATAAATAAAGAGTGGCAGATGTCCGCGAACGAGCGACGGAATTTATGTGAAATCATGTTAAAAATATTTACATTTTACAATATGAACTAGTGGAATAGATTTTTATACTATACTTGGCAAGATATTTGCCTAAATGCATTTATTGTGGATTATTTACGTTTAACTAGATTCAGTATTCCCAACATACACTTCTTGAACGTGTGTACACGAAATATATTTATTTGAATGGTTGGAAACGGGACATGTAACGTTAGCTTAGAACTAAAACAAAAGAGTATCGATCGACAACTTTAAAGCGACTACATTCGTGTCAATTTGAAGTCAATTGGTTCGAGGAAGCGATTTCCTCCGCCCGTCTATGTGCGGGTGTATGTGAGGCACTCACACAAGCGCCGGTGCGCGACGTCGACCTACTTTCCCAAGATTGCTTACATTTCACATATTAAAATAATGAAATCTCAGTTCTCTCTTTACTACATTACCAATTTCCGCAACAAACTCGATTCACCTTTATTTTAGATGTAAAATGATTTTACTTGAGGCTAAATTTACTTTACTACCTAGGTATAATTTCACAATATTAGATTGTGTTTATTTTAGATAAAAATGCATTGTAAAAATGTAAATAACTGATACAAGGTTTCTTGGAGGTAATTAAGGAGAGAATCATTTCAGTTGCCAAGAACACTGATATAATAATCTAATGGCGCACAGCAACAAATTTTGGCGGGAAACCATCCGTCCCTCTTGACCCGCTGACCGCATCCATCCCTCTCGAGAGGCTAAGCCCTCGAAGCATTTAGGTTACTGTAGACTTAGTTTCGGCCACTTAACGTAGCCTAACATGTAACCTAAGCGGGCCATAACTACGACAGGGCATAAATAACAGTAGCGTAGATTAAATTATAACTACAAGAATTGTTCGCCCTCGCTACTGTAGGCGCGTCGTTAGAGTCTACCGAGTAGACAATGGCGAACAATGGCGACAGGAAGCCTGGATTCGGATTGAATCGCAGACGGATTCCTCTCAGGATAGCCGTACCTACTAGGTAATTCTGTGTCTACATTAGCAACGCTACTCCTAGTAGATTTGTGTGCGCGGTCGACATCGATCGGGTGCAGCTGACCGGGTCAGGGGCCGTTGCTACGACCGCCGCTGCCCACCATGCAATGCACACATTTGTTGCACCGATTACCTAAATAAATCGCATATTGCATTATAATTGACGGATGCACGGAGCTTAGACTGATCTACAAAAGGATCAAGTTCCATGAGATGAAGTAGTCTAGTCCCCAAACCCCAGTCCGGGGCCCGCTCCTGGCCTTCTAAAATATCCTGACCGCTTGAGATCTACTTTTTGAAAAACGACTGAAAATGCTTCAAGAAACTTTAAGTTTATTTCTTATGCTCAACATAAATTTAAAAACACAACTAAATACTACCAATTACTTTAAAGTCTTCCTCTAATACGAAATATCTAGTAGATAGTTAATGGCTAATTATTGAAGTGAAGGCACTGAACTGAGGCCATTGCCCGAAACATTCATCATACGATTAAAAGCTAAGTAATTACAAAGTTCGAAAGCGAAGTGATAGAAAATTTTCAAAACTTTCTAAAACTTCATTGTCTATGAGCGTGCGTCGTCGCTGCCAACCGGGCAATTTCATCTCTGCTGTCAAATAAATCACACGAATATTAAAGGATATTAGTGCTACGGGACATATAAGGTGCTTACAGTCCGACAAGGGGATCTGGCCAGCAGAGAGAAACGGTACGATCGCGTTCAGTTGTGCGAGAGAATGTCTAAAATCTACGTAGGTAAAGAAAATGAAATAAAATCAAAAACATAACAAAAAAGCTATAACAGGAATCTTGTGATATTTTTTTATTGATAGAGGGCGCCGGTGCGTTATCGTAACCAGTTATATGTAACTTCGTAGTTCTGTAATATCCCAAATCATTTTAACTTATTCGTTGTAATGATAAAATAATTACCTAACGAATGAAGATGAACACATTAACTTAAAATGATGTAAACCGAAACACATTTGGATGCACAAATTGAAGAGTTATTTTTCTAGAGAAAAATTTTCATGAAAAATACTTTATCAAGTAAGTCGTTCATAAAATGAAAAAAAACTCGTGCTTCGATCTCAAATAAGTCTACATCATTAAGTGTACACGAGCTAGATTGAGTTCGGTAAATTTTAGACAGGACGTTACAATGTTACGTTTTTAATGAAGCATTGCAACTACATGTTACTGTTTATTTTTGGATAGGATTTATAACAACCGTTGCTTTTTAAGGCAACTATTCATGATGATAAATTTATATTTCTAAGTGATACTATATATTTACGCCATTCTTTTTTGCATGTCAAATGCAGTAAGTATTTTTCAAATAGTTCATTTTCTCGGAGTTGTGACTGTAAACCAAATTTCTCTGAATAAGTAAAAATGTTAAAGTTGCTTGAGAAGTGTGTAAAAAACTTAAGACAACCTTCATCTTTGTCTGAGAAAACATTTTGAATCATAAAACATTGTAAAAGAGGGCTTTACGATTGCGCGTTACGCTTTTATATGTACGTCGTTTTTATTACACACGCAAGAGTACGTCATAAAATGAAATTTAATTGCGACTAACACGATCAGTAAACAAACACATGCACGTGTCTTCGATTATCTTAATTTCTTTGATTATATTCAAATGATTTTACAAGAAACGCTATGGATTTAGTTAAATCTATGGATCAGCGAACTTTACTTTTTTTTCCTGTACTCTATTGTTATTGTATCCCATAATGCTTGTGGTATGTACTACACATGACGTGATATAGACAATATTATTCACGTAATGCCATGTCTCGCTTGTTTGTAAGCCGCATTCCCGACATTTGGCAGGCTGTTACCCGCCGGCGCTGTAACGAGCGTTTTACGATATGTTTTCGCGATAAATTTACGTATTTACATCACACGAGAGCGTCTCTTATTAATGATTGTACAGCCAGGCGTCATACATCCCGCAGAGACGAGTTACGTCGTGGTATTTTTTATAATCCTCCACAGCTATGAGTAGTTACACTTAATACAAACTTAGCATTAATTCCTCTTCAGATAGTTGATACTGGTATTTTTTTTAATTTTAGTAGATTTTAGTTAATCTACTAATATTTCTTGTAACCATTCCTTGTAAACTTAAAAAAGTTTGTGTTAGGATATGGTTCATGACAATAGTCGAATCGCTGGATTCGAACCCACAACCGCTAGATCGGTAGTTTGTACCTGTAACCATTAGTCTATTGGTGGTACTATGTAACGATGAAATATTTTTTCTTGTGTACGAAGCAAACCCGTTCAATAAGATGCAACCAAAATATTTTTTACTGTTCCATAGATAAGGAACACCAAACAGTAAATGCTTTGCACCTCTCACGGTGGCGTGTCTCATACATCTTCGTTCAGACAATGAACGTTCAGATTTCATCGGCAATAACAGTAATGGTCGGACAGTAAAGAGCGCATCAGACGACCGTCTCCTGAACAAACTTTGAAGTCCCGACTTGATTCAATCACAAAAGTTTTTGTGTAAAACACAACGTATTCCTGAGTGAATGAGGCATGCGATAACTTAAACGTGAAATGAGAGAAGTAACCAGTACGAGGAAATTGTTCATTTGAAATAGCAAAGTTTAACTGGCTTAGTTTTCATGAACATTTTATTGTAGAGTAACTCCACAAACACCATTACTAGTGGCGCAGTCAGTGACTCCTAGACAGGTAAAAGGTATATCTTTAAAAGCTTCTAAGTGTACAATAACATTAGTTATGATGGTTTTAAAAAAATAATCTCATACTACTGAATTTCTATGAAAACATCTGACCTAAGTAAGAACTTAAGTCGTTCTAAACGATACTTTGTAGCGTGCTTAAATAAATTTCAGATTTAATGTAGGCTAGACACTACTTGTACGAATTTATTTTTATTTTCACAATCAATAATAACTACTTCAACAGTAATACCAAATACTGTCTAGAAAGTTGTGTAATTTGTATGTATAATTTGTGCAATATGAACGATAGCTCTCCCCACCCCTCTGTGCCCGCACACAACACGAATTGAAAAGAAAATAGCGAGATATCGAAATGGCCAATTTACGAAATCTGTTGCACTTTATTAAAGTTATTTACAACGTCGAGGGGATGTCGTATACAATATTGCAACACGTCAGTCTTCGCTTCCAGGTAAATGAACTCTTGTAAATGTTTTATACCATCATAATATAACAATTAAAACATTATAAGATAAAAAAATATGTGAAATATTCCATTTATTTAGGAACTCAAAACTAGAAAACATTGTTCAAAGATACTCGAATACAATACTATTATTTCATACAAATTTGTATGATTCTTTTGAATATTTTTTTTATATTACATACACACTATCTCTAAATCTTATAAAAACTTACTACTTACATTCTAACTCGAACCCGAACTCCGTATCCCTAGCTTAGCAACCAGACGGTTTTTACTGAGATTTAAAAAATAAAACAAGGATATGCTCAGACGGAGTAAATTGCACGACGACCGAAAAAAGAAAACAAAAGAAATACGTCGCTAGAAATCCACAAGCAAAGCTCCGACGCAAATTATCCTGAAAAAGCTCGTTTTGGTTGATTTGTGATTCAAGGCACAAGAGCACGCAGCGTAGTCAGTTCGTCTAACGACGTTTTTATTCCCCCACATCGAATTTATTGCAATAACAATAACAAACAATGTTTCAAAGTAGCTGCAATCAACCGCAGCCGTGTAGACGATGCAATATTCATGTTGTCCCGGTCATTGTGAGTTAGAACCAACATTAATATTCTGTTTACAATTTAATTTGTACCGCTAACTACTTGAAAAATGAAATATTTACGTCATTTAAAAACTAGATCTCTTAAACTTTACATAAACAAATTGCTAAACGGGTTGTTACACGGTTGTGGGAGCTTGTAACTTTCTTTAAAGTTATCTTAAAATGAAACAAAAAAAGGTCTCTACACATTGCTTTGTCTTACGAAATCACGATTTCATATCTGTTAATGTAAATTGTAATTTTGTTATAGCATGCTATTAATGTTAAATATACAAACGAATAATACACGAAAATGTCGGAACAAAAGGGTTTGCGCGCCCGGCGCCAATTAGCCGTTGTGTTGGTACAATGCAATCAAACAACGAACAGAACTTCATAAAACAAACACAAATCGCAATAAACTTCACCTTGATTATTGCTCGACACTTCTTAAGAAAAGAAACTTTAAGTGTTAATACCAAAGTTGATTTTTAAATAACCTTCGTGACGTCCCAGGAACTATTGCCACGATTTACGTGAAAATGAAGTCAGTTAATTGAAAAAGAGAAGTACGTACATTCCCGTAACAATGTGTAGTTATGTTTGTAAATGTATGGGTAGATAAATGATTCAATTTAGCTAACAGATAAATCTAAGACATTCTTCTAAAAATGTTCATGTTTAAGACAGTCGGATAGATTCTTAAGTCAATTTCCAGGGATGCATCTTGCAGAACAATTTATCACCATAAAATGAAAAAAGAACACAAAAGGGGTGTAAAAACAGGCGACATTTCTCAAATCCGAGCACGTCACATAAAATAAGACTAAGTAATATTAAAAGCAAAACAGCATCATGCCAAAAACACTTCAGCAAATTTTCACCCGACTCACTATCGTTTAAGCGATGGAGAAGAAATATTTAGTGCGAATTTTGCGCTCGACTGTACTGGGTGCAGCGGGGTTAATGACCGCTGCGCGTCCGACGCGCTTGTTTGCGTGTGATATCACATGCAAACCATTTACACTATACATGATGTTTCTATTTTCAATGTGTGTGTGTGCAATACATCTACACCGCGCTACGCTATACGGGATGTGTTTGCAATATAATAAGCATGCTTACGCTCCATTGACGACGTGTTTACAAACTTGGCAGTCTCGAGTGCTGTCGCGCTGTCAAATAATATGTTAAACCTCTTTTACGACGAAAATAAATTTGGAATTATCTTTCAATGTACAGAAATAAAATTTTATTAATAAACAATAAAGTTATTGTAATATATTTTTATTCGAAACATGAGAAAACAATATAACCGTTTTTATGTCGAATTCAAGTAACTTCTTTTCACTTTTATTTTTATATCAATAGTATCTTCCATTTTATAGGACGTCTTCTAAAGTGGGTACAGCCGACTACTATTTAGATTAAGAGATTAATTATAAACGTCTGCTCTTCAAGGTCGGCAAAGAAAATAAAAAGCCGGAAGTCTTAATAGCAATTCTGTTACACAACTTATTCCCAAGATTGGGATGAATTACATTTTAGTGTAATCTATCGGGACTAGTGTCGAAACAATAATGTAGGTGACCGAGAAACCTCGAAGCACGGTAACAATCTATTACCTACTCAGTTTACGAAATTGTGTAAAAAAAACACAAATCATCCCGCTTATTGGATTCCAGCGATCACAGACCGATCTCCTCTTGATTTATGGCTCGCATCGGGAATCAATTTACAAATTGATTTATGTAATAATTTAACAACGGTAACCTTACTTTCTTTTGCGATATTTATTTTAACAGTGAACTCATAACAAATCGATCAAATTAAATTTCGACATCAGTTGTGGACCATTTATTGTAAGAACCAAATGTTTACAACTTCCTAGTTCCATGCTACTTCCTCCTGTAATTACAACCCACGTACTGGAAAAAATCAAAAGTAAACAATGCTCCAATTATAGCGTAGCACATTTCTAAGTCATTACCATATAAATAACCAGTTCACACGGTCTTTCGCAATCAGTTCTTTTGAATAGCAAATGCCGGCGCTCTAATATCCTAGTAGACAATAACGGGGCGTTTACCTCATCAGTCATGTTTGAGGTTACCTTAATGCGAGACGTATCTAGGGCGCGTGGTGTTGGAGTTAACGCAACGTCTAGCACAATACTCTGCGGCCTCTATTCATTTCATTAAATCGTTACTTGAGACCTAAAACGATCAAAAAATTATTTCTGCTGGAGTATTTGCTTTTACATAAATGACGAAACTTATCGTTTACGAGTAGGTTTCAACATTAACAACAAAGCTCGTACGTCATATATCTCTACATTAACTAGTATTTATAGAATAAACTCCAGCGTTAAAGAAAACATCGAAAAAATTTGTTAAATATTTAACCCAAGAACATTTTGACGCAATAAATTTAGAAAAAATATTTTCCTTGTCATTGATAATAATCTCTGTAAGTCTGTAAGTCATTAGAACATTCATTAATCAAGCCCTAATATAAATGTAGCAAGTTTTTAATTAAACTCCGAGCAAAAATATCTTTAATTATAATTTCCTAAAGCAACTGAGCGGACAGTTCAAGAACCAGTTAAAACAAGTAGTGCTTAAAAATTAATTGAGTAATAATTCATTAGAAACAAAAAACGTAATGAGACGGATTTAGAAAACTATTATGCGCTATTTTATGATAACACAGCATCTAACCTTCACAATGACCTTTTAAAAGAAGTCATGAAAAAATATAAATAACATATTTTTATCAGAAAACCACAACATGCTCCAAATTATCGTATAATATCCCAAAAGAAAACTGTGCGATTCCACACAAACCTACTGTCCTAAATAGAGGCCTAACTTAATCAAGTGTCCGTGTTCCCCGAACTGTGTCGGCTTCTGTTTTTGTCAAAGACCGACTAACAATTGAGTTGGAGTTACCGATCGACAAACTTACGTGAATTACGTGAGAAACGTTCGAGGAAGCTTTTGTTAGTTAAGAGGGAAACTTGTTAAAGCTTTCTTTAATAAATGTTATCATTCAGATACCCGGCTAACGAGGATTTTTATTTTCACTTATCTAAAAAGAATTAACTATGATATGTTTTAAAATGCCATGCTCGTATTTAGTGCGTTTCCCGGATGCTACTAGACTTGAACTAAAATGTAAACGAAACATGAATCTTAAAGTTTTCGCCCAAAATTCAACTTCAACAATTTTGAGGCTCTCTCCACTAGGCTCTTTATCTTTCCTAACAGCGTTGCTTTTGGCATTCTAGATATACGGTGTACCCCGCACGGCGGCCCCGCGGCCCGCGGCCCTGCGGCCCTGCGGCCTCAAGATCTCATTTAAATATTGGGTTAAAAGTAACGTAATATATTTGTGAATGCTCTTGACAGTGAATGTCAGCTGAAGATGAAATTATTGAATTATGTATTATAATTTCTTACTCAGGACCGAGGAGCGATCGTCGTGGCGATCTTAGGGGGAGGCCTACGCTCAGCACTGGGTAATATGTTGTGGCTGACATGATGATGATAATGATGATTATAATTTCTTTTATCGGTTTAAAAAAAAGTTATAAAAGATTTCCACTGACTGAACACTTGTATGTTCATGTTCTTTATTATTCTTTGCTATGGCAGAAATATTTTTATTGTATACGTGATAAACGCAAGCCGAACAGGAAGTTGAGAGATTATCGAACAGAAGGCCGTGTACCAGGCTTTGCGCTGAGCCGGGGCCACACTCGCCGGAAATAAACTCACACACTGGGCCAGCGTGGTTGACTATGGCCTAGTCACCCCTAATAACAGGGTAGGCTCCGAGCCCCTCGGTGGGA
>JAODUI010000032.1:298947-322556 GCA_027563995.1 Papilio gigon
ATCGGCAAGCGAGAAGTGCACAATCAGTTCCATGACGCACGCGCCGCTTCTTCTATTGTCGACAACAAGTCAAAGCGCTACCAGGCTTTGCGCTGAGCCGGGGCCACACTCGCCGGAAATAAACCCCCAACTTTCAATTTAATTTTGAGCAGACTTCTTACCTGGCCCGCGTGCACGAAATTCACTAACATCTCGAACTAATTATTTTTATTTTATTTTGCAACGTCACTTTGAACGAACTGACGTAGATTAAATGAATTCTTCAATAGTAAACGACGCTATATCTATAGATTGCATCCCGATGTTATTTTATGCATACTTATCAAGTCAAAACTATCTATAAAATACAAATTGTATCGTAAAATTTTTGACGTCTATTTAATCAGTCTTTCATTATATACTCGTGTTGTAATATGGATTTTCTACTGATACATTTGTTGCAGCAACATACACAATAATAAAAATAAATTAGCACATTTAACATCGAAAAAATAATTCCGTAGCAAAAGTCGTAATAAAAATACTGCTAAAAGAAATATTTACACACATCGCCGAGTTCTTATTTATATCACGGCGAAGTTGTAACGATAAAACAAAAGAGAAAAGCAAACGAACCAAAACCATCGTTTGAGATAACTTGTTAAAGTTTATCTGAAACATTGGTTTTATATGGCTTTAAACATTTTTAGACAAAGCAACGTTCAGCACGCGCAAGACGCATGGCTAAAGTTTTCGACACTCGGATTGCTTCAAGTTTATAATTCAGTATTTGTTTTGTTTTGCAACACCTTTCAATATTGCAAAGTATTCAAATATTTAATTTTAATCTAATTCAGCTTCTTTCCATGTATGTTAGAGAAAATGTATTGAGGTGTGTGTGGCGTTCAGTTTGCAAAGACGAATGAGAGACAGTCACGTGTCATAATGTTCTGATTTAATTAAGGAGCCAAGCTTGTTTACTTTTAATTACAAATTTTACATCAATTACTTTTAGATCTAACTTAAATGTATTTAAAGTACACTATCCTCGTTCTAATAATAAAACCGATCAATCCAATAGACATTTCAGCGCTTACAACTTTCTTCCTCAGTCTCGAACTCATTGTATCGACAGAGGAAATTATTTGCCACAATACAAATTACTTCTTCGAGTTCCGAGCTTTATTTTTTATTAAACAAAATACGATTTTCTTAAGACGTAGCCCGTAGCCGATGAAATCTTTGGATAATCTTAACTGGCGGGCAATGACCCCGTCTCTTGTTTGGCACTGAATAAATAAAACGGAATCGAAATTTAATTTGATGAAAGAGATTTTACTAGGGAGCACTTAAGGCTTTATGCGTACGCATTAAGAACATCTGAGTACGCTCAATGTGTACATTTTATGATTTTTTTACAATTCACTTACCTATCCTACACTGAATGTTACTTCACTATGTGATATCGTCTTTGTACAGGTTGCCTTTGTCAAAACTTAACTGTACAATAAGGACATAAAAAATTAAAGTTAAATAATTTAAAGTAAGTTCATTTTCATATTAAAATATGACATCACAAATAAGTGTGTGTTAAAGCACTGATTCAAAGTTGTTACTAGCCCCGTCCATTAGCCACATGTTTGTGTTGACACAAGTCGTGCAGGCTTTCACTCTTAAGTTACACTCAATTAAAAATAAACAAACGAAAATTTAGGCACCTTACTATTACGTTTAGTCGTAAACTTTATTTGTAAAACCATACACATGCAAGCGATAGATGCTGTGTTAGATAAAAGTTTGACGTCTAATGGAAAGTCGATCGATGAAATATAATTGTGTACTGTAAAGGACTATACTTAAATAAATCACTTGTAGAAAAGTCCTCCGGAGCCTTATATCTATTGTTTATAAATCTATGGTGTAAAATAGTGACACAAAATAGTTATGTACGAGCAACTCAGTATGTGCAATAAATTAATTCGAAATATAAAAACAATAAAATAAGCTGCATTCTGCTGCTTGCACTGCTTACCACAGAATCCAGATTAATCTTCACTTAGAATGAAATCTTCGGATTAATTTAAATATTCGATTTCATTAACAATACATAATCGAATTAAAGCAAAAAATTATATAAGTTGATGAGAAACTTGTATTCAATTCAACATCAATAAAATCCAAATGATATAAAGTGCAGAACGTAATGAAAATAGATAAACCGTGTCAATGCTCCGCGCGGCTTCAGAGAGAAGGCTTTTGATCAATACGGTACATTAGTACTTGGCTTTGACTTGAGTCCGAGTGCAAGAGGTTGTGAGCTATCGTGTGATCATGTTTAATTAGGATTGATTGAGTGAACTAGAAATAGGAGTGTTTGTTGAGAGAAATCTAGTTAAAGACTTGGATTCATGCAGAAATTATACATAATATAGATAAAGTTTAGACTCTACAGACGTCTAGCTAATAAGTTCTAAAAACAACTTATTTAATAAGAGGTAAAAGCCACTTTAATCATTCATATGACGAACTATCAAGACGTTCGCGTATTCATTTTGGACTCGTTACTGACTTGCGCGCTTGACGCATCACATTTAAATTATTCATATCAATTTCTCAAGTATTTTAATAAATTAATAAATAAGTCATTTTTACAATAACCAATAAGCTTCATGTATTAATTTCATAATGAAGTTCCACGAAGGCTGTGTTTGGAACATGTTCAAAACATGACAAAAATATTGAAATTATAGAAATAATTTCTTGTCATCTCCAGGCCCGCCTGCATTATTATTAATACATCAATAAATTTTAAATGATTGACACGCAATTGTGAACCGATAATCAAAATGAAATTTTCAATAACATGCTATTGTTTTCTCCAACCTGAAAAGCAATTTACTGGCGATCAACACGCTGTATGTAAACTCTCGTATAGTAGAGTGTTAATAGAGAAATATCTCCAAAGCGACGATTACTTGATATGTAAGCAACATACGAAATTAGCCTTTATTGTGCACTGTTTAAGGTTAATGTTGTTTAATTTGCGTCGCTTTGCCGGACTCGAGGGCCGGCGGTCATCCCTCGAGGCTCATTCACTAAAACCTTTCTCGTAACTAGAACCGTTTATGTGGAGAAAGGGTGTTTCATATGTATACTCCCGTGTGAGATTTAGGTCAGCTCCAAGGATACCGGAGGAAATGAAAAAACTTTTTGCAAAAGAAAACTTTTTGTGTTATTAATGATCATGGTAAGGAAATCGACGAGATGATTTCTCTCACTGTATCGTGTTAGAATCGTTTATACATTCCGTTTGATAATTTTTGTTTAGACGTTATTACGATTAGTTATATATTACGATATTACGATAGTTTGTATTTAATTCGTGTTTATATTGTTAGTAAGTTAGATAATTATTTTCTTCGCCTATTAAAGATTTAATCACATTGTTATATGCATTAAATAGTCTAAATAAAACAAATTCATATGAACAAGATTGTTGAACTCTTAATGAAAAGCCTCCTGTAAGCCATAAGGCGGCACTTGACGTACTTAAGGTGTGATCAGGTTTATGCTTACAATTAACGCGCTCCCGCGTAGCTGAGGGGAACTGGAATCAATTATAATTAAAATCATAACTATAACGTTAACATTGCTTAGAAGAAAACTCCTCAGTATGTTGTAAATTGTAAAACAGGATTTATAAATCTTGGGTGTTATTAAAATATTTGATAGAAAGTTTCCTCCGTGTAGTCATTAACATTTGTACAATATTTGAAAAATCAACTCTCGATTATACGTCAAACTTGTATGAAACACTCCATCTATTGGTCTATGGCGTAAACATTGAACCATGACTAGAATACTTTAATAATGATACAATAAAAATCACCTAAATTCATACAATTCAATTTTCCTTCCATTTCGTCCACTATCTCACCATAATTAAGTCGCTTTAATGTCGGAAAATGGCAAACGAAATCCGACACAATGGTCCGACATTATTTATGTCGACTTCTTTACGATTCCACGAGCTTGTCCGATTATAAGCGATGGGTCCGAGTCCCCTCCCCTGGCCCGGGGCAAGGACCGCGCCTTTTGTTCGGCCACCACTCGTTTACTTAGACAATATTGATGACAGGGACTGCTCAATTAAATTGATTAATAAGCTTTGGAAATCTCCTCAGACATAATTACTATTTTAAACTTAAAATCTAAGCAATTTCGGTCGTGCCGGACGTAATTACATTAAAAACTTTTAGTTACATTTAAGAACAAAAAGATTCTTAAGTTTTTATCTTTAAACGAGTGGTTAAAGAAAAAAAAACGAAGCTCAATTGAACTAAACTTATAGTCAACGTCGCCTACATAGTAGTCAAAATTTAATGATACAAATAAGATAAATTCTCAATAATAAAATCTTCAGTCATAATTGCAATCAAATTATTAAAATCAAAAGTATGTCATAACGATGAGAATTGATTTTATATTTAACTCATAAAAATCCAATGAACGTGTTATTAAGGAAGTGCCACCAGGCTGCCGGTGAGCATTCCGCAACGTGCGACAGTCGATACGACGGAACAAAACACGTTTTGTGTAGTTCAGTTGAAATGCAAGAAACAACAGCATTGGTTGTAAGATAGGGATAGTATAACGACCAATTAAATGAAAGCATTGTAACCTTGTTAAAATCTAGGTCTGTGGCTCAATAAATTATATCTCAAAGACACCGGAGCCGAACGGTCAATAAAGTGTGTCATAAAACAACATCGGTCATAGCCTAAGTGTTCCATCTTGATACCACCGCGCCGTCGCGCTCTGCCCGCGAACTGGTGTACTAACCGCGACCATTCGCTCACACGGTTTATGAATAGTAAACTTTAAGGGATTTCGACGTTTGCGTTGAGCTTTGTTGCATGTTTTATTTGTAATAAAAACATTAGCAGATTTTTGTTAATTTACCAATGTTTCTTGAACCATTCCGACTAAACTCTAGGCTTTTGCTAAGATATGGTTTACTATTTTTTTCTACTAACAATGCTAACAAAAAATCAGTATTATTAAAGGGCATTTAGTACCTTAATAAATTAAATTTTGAAATACGAGTAACTATGTAATAAAACAGACAAGATTAAAGACATAAAAGCCAAACACTTAGTTTAAATGAAACAGCTCATGTTCACACAATAAGAAAGTCAACTGTGTGAGGAATATTTTCGTTAGCAGAGCGCAGACGCAGCCCCAGAGCGACGTAAACGTTGGTTAATGGCGTTGAAAACTATGAGGACATCTTGTGGGAACGACGTCGTTAAAGGACCGGATTGCGGCGCTTAGCGTTGACCGACGACAAACGACATTGTACACTTCCTCGAGGCTATCGCAACGTCTAGACTACACTTCGCGGACAATCTGTGTAATTGTGTACTAACTCTTAGTAACAGTATTGTTTATGTTTACACATTTTATACACAAGATATGGGGACAAAAGAGCAGCAGGATCACAAAGGTGGTTGTCTACGCCCATGGACATCCGCAATACTAGAGAAGCAGTTGCGTTAAAAGGGACATCTTTAGATTGACTACGAGTCTCAGTACACTTGTATATAAGCCGACCAAAATGTATTTGTGCCCTAGTAACTTAACTTGATCAGACATATATTAGAAATTCCTATTCTATAATTTCTCATTAACATATCGTATGGTTCGTAAGAGCACCAAATTTGCTAGCGAGTGTGCAGGTAAACATCAAATTGCACACAACACAAATTAGCTAACAAGCCAACTGAGCGTTGCGACGACATTTCTTCAACAAAGCAGTGCGCGGGTCGCGCCGAGTTCCGACGGCCGGGGAACTAGTTAGGGAACTAACTAGTTGAGTTCCGGCGGTCGGCGGGAACTTGTTAGTAGTTCCCGTGTCCCGGACACTCGTTTGTCACAACTTTGCCAGACAACAACAACTGGGTAGATCGTTTCGTTTTGAAATATGTCGAGGTTGGAACTAGCTTTTAACGCTTTTTACCAGTATCCTCATGGTACTTGCTTTGTCTTTAATTATTTTCACTACTCGGCAAGAATTGGAAAGTATAATGGTATATCATATCTCTGTTTACCCCCGTTTAGTAAAGGATTTGAGATATCAATAATTAAGGACCCTTCCTTTTCAAAAAAAGCTCATTTATACGAAAACATTGCACCTCCTCGTTAACTTAAAGTTCTTTCCGTCGCTATAAACTCAGGTAATTTTAAAGTTCATCAACTTTCCAACAACAAAGGCCTTAAAATACGAAGCACCTGAAAAGTCACCGCAATAAAAGCCCGCTTTTATAAGTTGGTAACGGCTGAGAGCTCTAATGAAGATGATTCAATTATTTAATTAAAAATATCGAATTAAATTTAAAAAGTTTATTTGCAAAATATAACTACTGTTTCAAGTGATAAAAATCAGTAGTTTCTGTCAACACCTTTGATATGAGCGTGAATGTTTATTTTTGACAATTGATTTGAAATATATGTAATTGAATTATTTTAAATGACAGACAATTTGTAGTCTGATGACATCTCATGTGCTGATATAAAATACTGAAAACACTAATACCGTAATAAAAATGGTGTAGATACGACACGAGCTGACGAATGGGGTGCGATAAACAGAAGCTGTTTTTAAAGAATATTTCAACTGTCGCCTCCGATACGATAGTATTCATGGTTGAGCCAAAAATGCAAATGTTGAAGCTCGCGCGACAGGAGCTTATGAAGAAGCTGTCGTAAGATAGAAATCAAAATCTAAACGTATATACACTTATTTAATGGAACTTAAAATCGTTGAACTGCACTCGTCCGTATTTTTTGTGCCTGCTCACTCTTATAATATTAAATAATTTAATTTGAAAACAGTGTACGACTAAATTAAAAAGAAAAACAAATGAATAAATATGAGTGTAATGTTACATAAGATTTAATAATATTCACGTGTTCAACGCTGCATACATTACAAGTCACAAAAATCGATTTCTAAAATTACAAGAACCTTTTTAGTAGGCCTATAAAATCCTTGTAATTGTATGTATAAAATACCACGGCATTCACTTCCAAGTATACTGCACATGTTATACTGCTACGCCGTAGACGTGAAAGCTTGCCGTAGACCTGTACTGATGGTAAAGTTACAATTTTTTTTTATGTTTAATAAATCTTCTACTCAGACAAAAAAGGATCATAAAAAAGTCTAATGCATTATGGAAAAATGTATAAGTGAGGTCGCCGACGACTCTCACCTGGTGAACATCGCAGAAGACTTCGATACACAATGTGAACTTTGTTTGACACTCTTAAATATATTCAGTAAAATACACGTACATACGTAAATACGTTTACTAAAACAACCACGGTTCTTCAAAATTAATACAACATAAAATTTTATCTCGCTGAACAAATTGTTTTGGTATTACTACCAAAACTTACTTTAATTTCCAGCTAATATATATTCAATCACTCGTCACAAGTTATCGAGACAATTTAATCAAACATTCACTTACCTCGTCTGCAGCTTGCACGCGGCGAATTGCTTCTGATACAGATTTGATGAGATGAACTGATACTCATTTAAATAACTGTTACGTCTTAGTAATAAGCAATGATTTTTCATCGTCATCTGTTCTTCTCGCATTTACGTGGAGTCTGCGTACAAGGTTTTATAAACTTTTATGTTTTGACTTACTTTTGACGGACGGCAGCCTGTCTGTCGCTAACCCCGCTCGGTAGTAATAAATTAACATTAAATAATTTTAAAAATAAGTACACAATTATAAACTAAATAATTTTACCAAAATTTGTATAAACTATTTTAAAAATTGCATCAGAACTGTAAGGACAATTATAACATAACTGCTGTTCGATATAAATGTTGGTAAATCGTATGATGATCATTGTTACTGAAGAATGACGTCAGGAGACTAAATATAAAAATGTTCGTCATGTTTGCGCGACAAACGAGCTTGTAATAAGAGATTAGATTATATAAAATAGTCAACCAAGAATCACGTGACAACAAAATGATGAAAACATTAATTTAATTCATGAGTATTTTTTAACTCATCAAATCACTTTAATTTGGCTATTTTTTTCTAAAATGGTATATTGAAAACTGGATAATTATTACCTCTGTTCGCCTCCATTTGTGTCAAAGAAATTCGTACGTATTACACATAACCTTTTATAAATGGGTAGATCCTTACATATAGTATTTTACAGCCGAAAACTTTTTCCTACCATATCTCATTGCATGGAGCCCATTTCAGTTCACAAGTTGAGCTCACACACTCGCTGGAGTGTACAGTAACTTTCACATGACGACCAAACTTTCAGCGTGTACATTACTGAGATTTATACACGTCTACGTACAGGTAGTTCAGGAACAGCGTGACTCAAGTGTTTTAAACTATTGAGATATCCAGCCACGCTATCTCAATCGTTGCGATTACGTTTATAACATTATTTAAGGTTCATTTCTATGGCTATGGTTTGTCTTTTAGTTAAAGAGATTTGATTAATAACATTTTCAGTAACAAAAAGTGTTTTAGGAATAATAACATACTACTACTTGACAATGAAAACAATTCTAAAATGAGAAGAATACTCACGGACAAATATATTGGACATCAAAGTAGCCGGCAGACAAAACACGATAACCAGGATATCAGCAACGGCGAGGTTCACGATAAAGAAGTTAGTGACGGTCCTCATCCTCGGCGACCGGTACACCACCGCTATGACGAAGCAGTTGCCGACCAGACCCACCACGAATACCAGCAGGTAGGCCACGCAGTAGACCGCCGTCATCGCCCCGTTGTGCCGGTACAACAACTCCTCGCTTATCACACCGAAGTCCGACCGGTTCATCGTTATATTCATCCTTAGAGGATGCCGCTCCTGGCCGTCCATGTGTGTTGACAGGGGCTCCATGTCCGGCAAAACACTATTGTCTGGTATAAATTTAGTATTTATCACCTCCATTATCGAATTCGACAGCATATCGACCACATTGTGATTTCTCGAATGGTCTCGAGAATGATTTCTGTGACGCAGATGATGTCTGGGCGATTCGAATGCCGGATGCTGGGTCGAATAGTTCAAAAAGTCAGTCACATCATCCGTAAAGAAATCTGTCGGCACTCGCAACGGGGCCATTTTAATTAAAAATAAACACTAAGTCATTTGTCAAAAAAAGTAAAAGTAGAATTTATAAGTTCATACACCAAACTATAACTTTCAAAAGTACCATAGTTCTCTGAAGCCGATTCATAAATGTTACAGAGTATGAAAAGTTCCGTAAGATATGGCGGGAGATCGTAGCGGGGTCTACGCGCGCGTTCTGTGGCGGTCGGGCGCCGTCTGGCCGTAGTACCGCTACGACGTAGGCTGGAGAGCCCGACGCATGTGCATTCTGATACCAACACTGCTATATTTGCTTTTATAAAAGCTTTATGCCCCTTGTTTTAGAGTTTGTAATTCTGTGTTACGATTGTAAAAAGCGACATTAGGGAATTAGCAAGGTCGACGGTATCGCATCCGGCTTGAAAATTGTAAAATAGATCAATCATGTGAACGTCACAATATTGTAGAGCCTATAAGTCAAAATATAAATTACATGATTATTCTATCAAAAAATTAACTTTTTTTGCGCAGTAATTTTATAGCTCCTTCCAATGAGTGTTAAAGTTTTTAGTAATTTTACGTAAGTTGTCTATTCGTCGAAAATAATATCTTTATATTGCAAAGACAAATTGTACGTTACAGTCACAAACTCAATGAAACATATCAAAGAGAATAATTAATTAAAAACATGTTTATTCTCAAAACAAGAACTGAAAAGTAAACAAATGGTTGCTTCCAAAAACACACAAGCACATAGTGTTGCTCCATCAGTGACCAGTACTTTGACCCTGCGTCCTACAAAAATATATTTGTCAATGTAAGGTAAGCTGGAGATTAATATAAGGTCTTCATAATTCATATATTCAGTCCCTTCCGTTATTAACCCGCACGTATTAGTTTGCCGAGCCACTGAGCCGTGTGTACCTGACCGAGCGTCTAGACAGCGAGGAAGTCCCGGGTTCGAACCCGCATAAATGAGCAACGTTAACGCCCTCTCGTCAATCAAACCGACAATAAATGTAGTTATAAATTTTAAAGGAATAATCATCTGTATTTTTTCCAGAATCAGTTACACCAGCACTGGAACCATTGTTTTATTTCATCTTATTTTAAATTTAAAAATTTACCTAATTATGAAATCAATAATTAATTAAAACTGACGTTTTATGCGAAGATTGCGGACATTTATTCTAATTGAATTGTAATGCAAAGCTTCTGTTTCGTAGTGTAATTGAGTTAGTAATAACTTTGTAGGCGCGGTGGCGCACTGTCCAAAACTTTAGTCATTACTGCCCCGTCCCTTACATTTCCTATGTTTTAACAGCTTATTCACGACGCCCAATTAAAATGTGGTTAACAGAAATCCAATGGTTGTTTACAAGCTACGAATGCTGTACTATAGTGACGAATACAAATTACATTGTAACAAACGTATCTAGAACTTAATCTAAGATTTTCATTTTTAACAAGAACTTCGCATTGTTTGTGAAATACTAAGAAGTACATGACTAGGAAAATCTTTCACAGCCAATTCTTCACTCTTTAATTGTTAACTTTTGTCAATTCATTTAACGACAGCTCATTTTGCAACAATACAATATTTACAGCATTTTTCTGATATGTACTCGGTCCTATTAATTATTGAACATCGTCAATAAATTCTCTCTCTATCTAGATCAATAGCATATAGAGTAAACAATGTATGTTTACTGTGCCGCCTCCGTGCCGGCAATTATTGCTGTACAAACATTGCCGTGGCGTAGCACCTCGCGGCATATCTCTGATCTATCTAAGGTCAATCACCTTTCCACGAACTTTCATACGTCCTTCATTTAATTTCAATTTGTTAAGAACATAATGCCCGATAAACATATGGCATCGACGAGAAAGACGGCCTGATTAGAAATGGGCTGTGATGTAGAATTGCAAGATGTAATACATAATTGTTAGAAGTGTAAATGAACAAGAAAAAGAGGTTACTTTCATCTCACTATATAACTCATGTTGTGAGTTCTAAAACATCGACACTGTTTTTGATGAGTAAGGCATCAATCAATTCTTATACTTCCTTTCGGTATCATTCGGGCAGGTTTCTAAAGTAACTAATGACGTTATGAAATTGTTTTATTGAAAAACAATACCTTAATCAATTGAGCGATAAGGCTATCGAGTAACAATAGATCACCAAGGGACGACGTAAGGCCGTGCCATTGGACTGAGGCCGCTCGACTGATTCCTGACCTCTGCCGTCGTGACGTCACGCCCAATGTCCCCCAATGCATCGCCACTTTCCTTATTACCTTATAACTTCCAATTATCGGGTGTTTGTTACGCGCGCACATGAAGGACTTATCCCAATATTACCACTTATAGTTTACCTTCAAGCATTTTCGCATTGAAGTAAGAACATGATTGACGGTCGAAACCGCTGCTCCGGCAGGAAACCTCGGGAGTAATGGACGTCTGACATTACTGTTATACAGACAAGTATTAGTCACTTTTGTGTTTCAGATCTCAGTTTTGTAAACCGTTACTCTTACATTTTAATAGAAATGATGAAGGTGCAATGAACTCGATAAATGTAATGTCCGTGGTACCCCCCCCCCCCTCCTTACACACACACGCACACACTGATAGCCTGTCTCCATCAGCGCGACTCTCACATCCGGTGTATAATTACACACAGTGTCCGCGACACGGTTCACTGCGTTTCTCAACACCACACCGACCACACGACCGCTCTCTGACGTACAGACATTTACAAATAACAAACATCGGGAAAACGATACTTTTTTGCTAATAATCAATACAAAAAAAGTGGTAAAATAAGAATAGATTCTGAAAAAAGTAAAAACGCTATTAGAGTGCTGCAGATACTAATTTCCGTTTGAATAAGATTGAGATTTGAAGTTAGTAATAAAAGCCGAGCTGCGAGGATGCATCTTTGGTTCGCTATCTAACTTAAAATTTAATTTAAAACAAGATGTTGTTTTTCACAAACAATTTGTCGATAAAACAAAACAACAGATTGCTCAGAAAACTTTTCAAGTTTGGTATTTCTATCGTAAATTATTCCACAACTTTTATCTAATAAAGTGTCAATTTGTTATAAATACTTTGAAATCGAAAATACTCATTTCTGAAGACGAAGGAATACTAAATAATGAGACACCAGACGCGACTACAATGACTTCTTCCTTCCTGCTAGACATACAAAAAATATATTTCATTACAATCTTTTGCTAAAATGTTATCTTTAAATCAGTAAGGGACGACACTCGCTATTCATTTTCTCGGTTCTACCTGTAGTGATTTATTTAACAATTATGAACCTGCAGGACCTTCATTATTTAATAATTCAGTTAGATTTCAAAATAGTTACTTTAGCTGAAAATAGATTTTAGCTGACTTCAAAAATGTTAAGAGTAATGTTTCAGATTGATAAAAGATGATGAAAGGTGGCGCAACAGACGATAAAAACATTAAATCTTATGAAACTTCCTAAAGCTTGTTTCAAAAGTTTCTGCGGCTTCAAAAGTTTTTAGATTCTAAATGAATCATCGTTATCATTTTCCGAAAGAAAACATTAAATATTCGGAACTTACCCGCGAGGATACACATTTCAATTTTTTACTTTGGTATTATGACTGTTATAATTGTGATTGTTGAATATTAACAAAACGTAAATAAGTAATAAAATTTTAGACGCAAGAATTAATCTTCACTTTTCAGTTCAACATACGATAGTCCTGGCTATTAATAAAACTTAACGACACAATAACTTAACAGTGACTTAACGTACTTAGCTGCGACGTTAAGCACAGCAATTATAGTTCGATTTGAACGTTTAAAATTTTAAGTCTCGTCACACACATAAAAGCAAAGTAATACTTCATATGTTGTTGTTAAGAACTTCAGCGAACAGCTCTGTTAAATTGTAAAGTCTGGATTCAATTAAACTACAATTCAATGATATATAAAAAAATAAATTACAAAATAAATATACAATAGCTACACGTTTTTTTTAAATCCTGTTAAACTCCTTTTACTAAGCCTCCGGAAAAAGTAACCTAAGATATGTAACCTGCAGTGGGAGTGTTTCATACAAGTTTGGTTGCCATCGAGAGTGTCAGCGTGTGCACCGAGCGCTAATCCTACAAGTTGTCTAGTGGCGAGTACTAGCAAGGTAATTACTGTCGTACATCATTAGTTAATCTTTTTGAACATATTAATAAGGAAGAGCGACAGCTCCGCCCCTCATTTATCGTCGGCCTGGGCCGCGGAAAGGTTATAAATCAAATGCGGGCGGACTCCGCGTCGCCATGCCTGCCTGGAGAAATTCGGGATATTTTATTTAAATATTAAGTATACTGGACCTTGTTAACATTTTATGTAATGAAATACAAAGCATTATTTTTTCTGTTTTTTGAATTGGTTTGTTATTTATAATTCTATTTTAAAGATTTCTTTTCTAGTTCGACACCGCAGGGCCACTACCGCGCCCCCAGTTACAGTCTGCTTTATAAATCAATAAAAGTGAGATAATCACCCTATTTATCGGAAATGTAGCTGAATATATGTAGCTAATATTTTTATTAAATAGTCCTATCGTAAGGCGTACGTCATGTGTACTGTAGCCGGCCGACGACCCTGCGGCAGACATGGCACGATCTGGCGAGTCCCCGTTGCTACAGATTAGAGAACCCATCTTTGTTAAACGACGGTGGCTTGACTGGCGTGTCAGCATCTGCCTGATATTGCCAAGCTGCATACTGACAATGTGTTAGCATTTGTTGAATACTATAAATAACGAGAGTAATACACGAACACCTTCCTTCTGTCAAAATCCACATCACATCATTGACGCGTCTAACTCGCCAGATCTTTCATAGTGACCAATGTTCTATCTTGACCATTTGTAATCAGTACTATAGACAAGTATAATATAATTAGTCTAATTTCATAAAATTATACTGTCTATTTTTCGGGTCTATGTAAATTATAAGATTCACAATGAACGACTTCGTGTTGAAGTTGTAGACATAGTGTGTATGTCGCATGACAAGATATCGACGCTTCGATAATTCAACGACGTAGATAAATATCGTTTATCCTGGCGACTGTGCGCGGAGCCTTCCAATCCGATGAGCAAATTTAAGTAGAACTTGCCAACGCTTTAAGGCGTAACTTAAAGCTTAACTAAGGATTTACTAAACACAAAAGATAAGATACACACTAAAGTACATAATGCCTACTATTAAAGACCTTTCGGAGGTGTAGGTCAGGAGAGCTATCAGTTCATTGACCTTTATTAAATATGTCGTATTTTCCAATCCAACAACCTTATTTATACAACGCTCCCCTCGCCCACAGATACACAGCGATATCCGGAACACTAGCACATACCGTGCTGGTTCTCTGTGGGCAGAAGAAGTTGAAGATGCTGCTTTGCTTGCTTATAAAAAGGAAGTTTTAGAATCCTAAAATTAATTTCAACAAAAACTCTTCGATTTACTTTACTTTTAATAGTTTTAGGATGCAATGAGGTTGATAAGGTGCAGTAACTATACGTTTAAATGAAGTAATTGATATTCATTAAGTACTAACACATAACCTCTAAATAAACACATCAAAGCTTATAAAGTGCGCGCGAGATTAAATTCGTTAAAGTTCGCTGGCGGTGCGCGGGGAGGCGGTGCGCGGGGAGGCGCCGCGCCGTAGTCGATGGCTTACATTCTTGTTCAAACAATTTTTAGTGTCATTGGATTTTAAGAAACTATTCACCGATGAGTTTATTTAATGTGTTATCAAAGTTAGGTGGGAATTTACTATTATTATAAACAAAGATTAGTGCCGCATACCCATTGCATGCATTCACGTGCGTTCTTACCTGGCCAACAACAAAAATTATCATCCGTATAATTACGTGATACTTAATTACACATCTTTAAAAACGATTTTTGATTACATGTCAAAGTTATATGAAGCACTCTATGTACCAAGTTTTGAACCTATGTTTTGAAATTCGTATACACTCAACACGGGCCGGATCCATTGAGAGAAAGCAGTCAGAAATTGAATTGAATTCCTATTAATTACAATGTATAAATGTTGTCGTGATCTAAACTAATTTGCAGTAACAATATAAAGTCTTTGAAAGCACGTTTTATTGTACTTTTGTTATCTTACGATGTAATCTAACTTTAGCACTAGTCAGGACGAATGACCCTGGCAGGAGATAAACACAATTCTCTAATCTGTTACTTTTTCTATTTATTCTTCGCAGGCGTTGCTATTTATTCAGCGTTTAGCTAAAATTGTGTACATTTTTATGAAAGTTGGTAAGTACGTTTCAAATAGTTTGCGACTGTTTTTCTTCATCTCACCTTTGTTTACTGATTCTCGTGGACCGTTGTTTAGCACAAGCTTTAACCTTGTGGTAGTGATTGATGATAATTGGAACTTATTAAGAAAATCACAACCTAATATGTGATAATAACTATTTCATTTAAATACGAACTAAAACTAACTTTCTATTGAATTCGAACATTTCTTTGTACCTACAATTTGTCACTTCATTTAATTTATCCTATCACGATACAACTTTAGATAATGTTGCCAATAAATATTTCTGAGTTTTGGAAACAGCTCAATTCACAAGTCGGGATCCGGACGACGTTAGATCTCACACGTGTCGTGGTGCCCGCCCGGGTCCTTTGACCGCCGCTAGTGATGTGCTACAACCCACTCAATGTTATAACTTATTATTTATATACAAATTAACATCGACCATTGTTCGAAATTCAAACATGAATCATAATCAGTTTTTTTTATTATTTTGGATTCAAAAACTCTACCAGTCAGCTACTAATGCAAAAAGATAAATAATCTACCTGGCACTAGTGCACAATGTTCCAGATACAAAATTATGTTTTACTTCTATATGTACGAATTCCACGAAAACTAGTATGAGTGGATAGTTCTATTTATCTTCAAAAATACGTTACATCCGATAATTGTATTATTGTTGTCGGAGAAAAGGCGGCGCCACTATCGCGTGTCCAAATATTTATCTTTAGGCGAGTAATTAAATAGTTTCAACTGAGTTTCAGACGTTTTATTGAAAGCGACATCTTGTTTATTGCTTTTGCATCGGCACCAGCCGCCCTCTGTCGGCACTCGCACGAAGATGTCTAAAATATATACATTTTTTAAGGATAAACTGTCGCGTCTTGCAGCTGTTCTCAACAGCATTTCTTTTATTTTTAATACTAATTTATCTATTAACGAAACTAAAATATTTACTTTAATTGTAAAAATTTACTTTACCAAATTAATAATTGAACAACAATGACATTTCACTCAAAGTTTGGAAATAAAAGAAAACAATTCTTACTTCAACTTGACTCCGACACAGAGCATGTGAGAACACATGTTAAACGCTCGTTGCCACAAACATGTCGCGGCTCTTTTAAATAGAACATTTTATACCTCACGATTCAGGTTACGCCCACGACCTACCCTTTATACTCCTAAAGTTTTACGTGATGAAATTAAACTTGTGAAATGGAAACGCGGAAAAAATACAGGTCTTATTAAAAGGCGTTCTATTTACAGCGGGAGATGAATTTACGTTGAATGTTATAAAATTAGATACGAAGTAACTTTCTTGCGGTAACATTAATATAATTTTCTCGGATATAAAGTTTGCTACCGTTTACAAAAAATATCTTATAAATCTGTTATACACTTTTATTCCATGACTATTTTGCATTTGTTAACTTCCAACTTTCCATATCTCGACACACGGCGCCGGTAAAAACAATAATGAATAGTAATTTTTGAGTAAATCTCATCAATTAGATTATTTTTACATAAATAAGCGCTTTATTTGGAACAAAAACTACTAGGAAATGTTTTAAGTTACTAATATCTAGTACTCACATTTCGGCCGGCCATCTGCCAGCCGCGCGGCGGGACGCCGGACAAATGTCATGTCTTAGAAAAACACTCCGCGCAATAAATATACAGTCTAGTCGCATTTATATTATACATCCTATTAAACATATCTAATGACGTAAGGCATAGTATTGTTGTTTTTGTCTTAAGAGTGCCGAATTATCTATGGTTAATTAGTTGGGTAATTTTGAATGATACCGACTTCATTTTAACTGAATGAATGCCTTTTATAGGTGTATTATTATTCGGTTTGTATGCAAATACTTACGTTTTAATACATTCTTTATATTCCTTTACCATGACGAATGCTTTACTTCGTTGTCGGTGATTTGCATTGTGTCTCCAGCGCTAGAAAATAAAGATACAGTCATTGTTCACTTTTAATAACGTCGTGTAATTTCCATAAAATTCAACCATAAAGTATAATAATATGAACCTCTCAAAGGTTATTTATGAATTTTTATAAGTTTGTCTGCATAGACAGAATCGGTGCAGACAATCGGCCAGTATCGTAAAGTTGATGATACGTAGCCACGATGAGTAGTTAAAACTGTCTCAAAAAGTTGTAAACTCTTATTGGACTCTTGAGAGAATTTTGCAAACTCCGCTTTTAACGTTAGTTAACGTTGTATTACGAAAGTAAGTAATGAACTATGAAGTGATTGCTTACTTATTGTTTTTCCGCGTGTGCTGGAGAAAACAAAAAATCAGGCTGATTAGATGAAACACGTCGAAAGTAACTAATTATAAAGATCAAATTATCTATGAGTGCAAAAATCTCCTTTCACCTTTTTTTTTAATTTAGTAGTGTGACCATTAACGTATTATTCTAATAAAATAGGAAATGTCATTGAAAACTGTCAAAAATCGTTCGGCATCTATAATATTTACACACAGCTTATAAACACTGCATACGAAACAGAGTATTTATTTTGTGACTTCAACAATGCACGTTTTTCTTATTTCTTAAGCATTCTAATTTAATATTTTAATTAGTAATTAAATTCACTTATGTGGTCACCCCTCAGCCTGGTATATAATCTGTGGATATCTTGATGAACGTCACTTTTAAACGACACATATCTTTGACATTGACACTCCGGTTCGGTCCATCTCGACCTCCATTCATCCTTCATACAAGTACATCGAAGATTTTAACTCCATTTTCAACGAAATTAACAGTAAAACGCTCTTTTTAGAGCTTTAAATACAATTAAACTGATTTTAAATTAAGGCGACAAAACTTGAAGGTGAAAATGGCGTTGAAATCTCCACCGGTGCTGTTCGGTTTGTTAACCCGCTTGTCTCGTCGTACCTTTTCTACTTCAAAAGCCTTGGCTTCGAAGCCAGTGACGGTACGTGATGCCCTGAACCAAGCCTTGGACGAAGAAATGGCACGGGATGAAACAGTATTTATCCTAGGTGAAGAAGTCGCACAATATGACGGTGCCTACAAAGTTAGCAGGTAATCTTTTTCAATATATTATTTATATACGTTTAGTTTTTGATTAGATTTAGTAGATATTTACCTAACTTAGATTCTTACTAAGTTAATTGTTTTACCTCTTTTTGTTCTTTTTTTTCAATTAGCCTCTATTACATAATCAAGAAAGTGTTGACAGTTCTTAGTAGCTTAACCTCAAAACTTGTGTAAATTATTTAATAATTGTGCCAAGTTAATAACAAAATATTTAAGAGATAGATAAAAAAAACAATGTGTTGACAACAACAAACAAATGTCTAACATGGATAGATCAAAATATTTATAGTGTTATCTTTTGGGGATAGATAAAGATTTTAAGATTTACTGTTATTGCACATTACCATGTCGATCACAGACTTAACAAGGAACCGTATGGTACAAAAAATAAGGAAACATGTGATAAAGAAATGTTAATAAAATAGGAAAATCCTGATCATGGCAACAAATAGTTGTTGCAGATTTTACATGTGTAGTATTTGTTTAAGAGATAACTTTCATTACATAAGGTAATTTTGCACTACTTGATAGTACGTCTAACACTGGCCTAATACATTTTTGTATTTCTAGTACTTCCCTTATTTATGTTAAGATAGAATGCTTAAAAAATAATTTTGGACACTTGGTGGTACACTTACTGGACTCATAATTGATTGTCCAAGGCAACATTCTAGCAAATTCTAATGAAGCACCAATAACCTCATGGTTAAGGGTACGGACTAGCAAAGTAAAGGTTGTGGGTTTGAATCCCACCATTCAACTATTATCGCAGACCATATCCTAACACAATCTCAGGCTTACCAGGAATGGTCACAAGAAATATTAGTAATTTAACAAAAATCTACTAATAATTTATATAAAAAAATCTTAATTTGCAACTATAAGCATGATTGATGATAATGAAGCATGAAATGTGAACAATACTTCTTGGTAACATTTTCATTAAGACAATTTGTTCACTGACGCACATCAAGTGAACAGTACTTTTCAGTAATTGAAGCTTCCTCTCACATAGCTATATATTTTATAAATGTAACAGTTTAGTTATGGATGTGGATGGTTGTCTTGTATATAAACTCCAAAATGACTTAATGAACCTTGAAACTCATTTTTCTACATTATTTCCAGAGGGCTGTGGAAGAAATATGGAGACAAGCGTGTAATTGACACACCTATCACGGAGGCGGGCTTTGCAGGCATTGCGGTGGGAGCAGCCTTTGCAGGGCTCAGGCCCGTTTGTGAATTCATGACCTTCAATTTTTCCATGCAAGCAATTGATCATGTAAGTAAGACTAAATAAAGTAACATCTTTAGTTGTTATGATTTTATTTTAATAAGTGAAAATGACAAAAGCATTGAATGTGTTAAGTTAGCTACAATTACAGGTACAGCTTACTAGACTTCTAGACTTATTACTGCATAAAATAGTATCAACAAAAAACTATATATTCAAATAACATTATATAATAGTGACAATTATTTACTGACTCCTATGATCAGATATTTCACAGCATTTTTCTTGTTTACAATTCAATTATTATCCACACCGTATCATGGAACAATGTATAAATAAATTAAGTTTACATAGTTTTAAATGGAATGAAAGCATTTTGATAGTAAATTGGCATACTTTAGCAACTTTGATATAATTTCGGACTATAGATGTGCCTTTTGTAGGTGATAAACTCAGCAGCGAAGACATTCTACATGTCGGCGGGCGCGGTGCCGGTGCCCGTGGTGTTCCGCGGGCCCAACGGCGCGGCGGCGGGCGTGGCGGCGCAGCACTCGCAGTGCTTCGGCGCCTGGTACAGCCACTGCCCTGGACTCAAGGTCCTCATGCCGTACTCCTCTGAGGATGCCAAAGGTACACTCCTTAAATCACACTCTCACCAAAGGTGTCATAAAGTTCCACTAAACAACACTGGCTCAATTGGATTGGATTAATTTCGTAGCTTGAAGTTTATAAGCCAAGCTATAAGTGAAATTATTTAACAACTTTATATTTAATCAATTACTTCTTATCCCAGGTCTGCTGAAGGCAGCAATCAGGGACCCAGATCCAGTAGTGTTCCTGGAGGACGAGATCCTGTACGGCGTGCCGTTCCCAATGTCCGACGAGGCTCTGGCCGACGACTTCGTGCTGCCCATCGGCAAGGCCAAGGTGGAGCGCGCGGGCCAGCACGTGACGCTGGTGTGCGCGGGGAAGGCCACCGACACCGCGCTGCAGGCCGCTAATGAACTTGCCGGAGAAGGTCACTTATTCATTTTACTGTACTCTGACAGTTTTCTGAGACTAAGAGACTGAAGGAATCTAAATGTCACTTATGTAGTGCTTCGGTTAGTTTTTGCGGGCAAACGATTTGGTTTACGATTTCAACAATAGATGGAGTTATTCATGATGAAGTTAAAGCTCTACATTAACGTTTATACGTCTACAGGATTATAAACGTTATGTTTATAAAATGTTGTGTTGTTTCAGGCATCGAGTGCGAGGTGATCAACCTGCGGTCGCTGCGGCCGCTGGACTTCGACACCATCGCACAGTCCGTCGCCAAGACGCACCACCTCATCACCGTGGAGCAGGGCTGGCCGCAGTCCGGTACGAACATCGAAACTATGTTGAACTGTCGTAAAATTGAACCGGCTCGAAGGACCATTATGTGGAAGAAGTTTCTTTGAGGCAAGGTGATTTCTAATACAAATACAATGAGCTTAAAGGATTGCTGATGTCAGGTATCGGCGCGGAGATCTGCGCGCGCGTGATGGAGTCGCCGTCGTTCTTCGAGCTGGACGCGCCGACGTGGCGCGTGTCGGGCGCCGACGTGCCCATGCCATACGCGCGCTCGCTGGAGGCGCTGGCGCTGCCGCGCCCGCCGGACGTCGCCGCCGCCGTGCGCGCGGTGCTCGCCAACAGGTGCTAAATACATAGTTTTTTATAATATATCACCATAAACATCAGCCCTTGTCTGCCCACTGTTGGACGGAGGCCTTTCCCAATGCCTTCCACAGTGGGCGGTCCTCCGCCGTCCGCAACCAACGCCTTCCTAATAATAATGTAATGTATGACTACAGCAAAACTTGGAGATTTCATACTAATTCAGTGTATTTGTTTCAGAATAACCCAGGGGGCGCAGCAGTGAGCTAGTGAATTGTTGGTGAACAGCGCGGGGTACTTGATTATTTGTAAATATTTATTTTATCCTGTATAATTTATTTCCGGCCGCGGCCGCCGCCGCCGCTGCCGCCGCTGCAATCAGATCAATGTATGTAAATGAAAGCATTTTGTTGAAAAGTAAATCTGATAGGAGTTGATAGGGCTTTTATTTACCTTTGACACCGACAAGATGTGACGTCACAGTGCACGAGCTACATAGTGCGCTGGACAACGAATAAAAGCCGTCACGAGGCCGCACATACGGCACGGTTGGCACGAAGCATTCTCCCCGCGAAGTCATCGGCGCCGAATTAAGAAAAAGCTGGGTAAATAGCACCAATATTCTATCCAAATTACATCTAGATAGATTTAGACATTTTGGAATGATCTAAAGATCGTGATCTAGCTAAGTATTCGATTTTATATTTGTGAAATTTCTGCCTACTATTTGATGAGTCAACAGCGCCATCTTTTGATTACTACTACAACCTCCCCTTACAAGTTTAGAAATAATAATTTAATTAAATTTAAGTTATCGTTGACATTCAATATTTACTTCATTTAGTAAAAAAACTTAATTAATTATAAATCATGAGCTAAAGAAAAAAATGATAAAGTAATCCCCAAGATTACAAAACCTGACTCCTATACTAACCGTTAGATGGCGGCAGGAATGATTATTTAATAAAATGAGTTGACTAGACAGCTAGTCTAAATAAAAGTTTCTCTTATAAATAATTTAATTTCAACAATATACCCATACGCCAGAACAGACTGTCATGTACTATAAAATCTTAACTTCATTAGCACAATTAATGTAATATAAACTTTGGTCTGCGGGCCTAGTAATGCACCACAAAGTTTTTTTATAATAATTTTTATGCACCCAAGATCAAGAATGAAATCCAAGAGGGGCTGGCAGTGATACAAAGTTATTTTTTCGTATGATCTTTCTATTCGTCGCATCCTAAGAAGAAAATACTTGCTCTATCACAATACTACATTCGTCATGAAGCGTAAAAGCGTCTGCAAACAATACAAGGTCGAGGGGGGGGGGGCTTGATGGATCACCGGCCACGCCATCTTGCGGACACTCGCCGCTCTAATCTTTAGAGTATTTCTCGAAAGTTTTGTATTTTTCTGCGGCATTGAAACAATATCAGAGAGAATCTTGAGTACGTGCTTAAGATTTACTGTGGTACTCAGAGTTGTTAAGTGGTCACTTTGGGAGACCCTCAGGGTAGATATTTTGTATGTGAAAGTTAAAAAGCCAGCTAAACTCACTGAACTACAACACTGGGAGTCCCTAATTGGTCACCGAGTGAGTACCTTAGTGGAGATATTGTTGACATTCTGTAAATGCAATCTTGCACAGTACATATATTACTAGGTAGTGTTAAGCGTAACGAATTCATTGTGTTGGGTGCGGGGCGGCTGCGGCGCGTCGGGAGGGGGCGCTGATGGATCACCTCGCCGGGAATTACTTGCGAGGGAGGAAAGCAAATAAAGGTTTTAACACACCGGAGCAAAATGTACCAAATGTAGTCTGTGTGTGTGATAACATATACAAATACATATTTGTCTCACACAGAAAAATAAATAAATAAGGGTTTATGAAATGAAATAAATGGCGATGAGTTTGAAGAAATTTCATCGTACGGCAGCGCACACTAAGTGACAATGACGAAACAGACCACTCGAAATATGTCCTTCACCATAATCGTTCTTTAAAGTTCCCCAAATATAGAGACCACTTATTACATTTATAAAAATATTGACTACTTCAGTGTGTAGCGAACCTTTTGGGATTCCAGAACAAGTTTTGGAGTAAGTGCCTTTTTCATTTGTTCAATATCATAGAATATCGACAGGACGTAGTGCGCA
>JAODUI010000032.1:337425-351329 GCA_027563995.1 Papilio gigon
CGTCCCGTGGGTCCGCCCTCCGTCGGCCCGCCCGGCCCGCCTGCCCGCCGCTCCCGGCGCCGCTAACCGTCCCTGGCTGCCCACAATCACGGTCGCCTCGCCGCCGCGCCGCGCTGCGCTCCGTTTTAAAACATTTAAAACTATTGACAAAACTCGATCGTGGAAAATCGTGTAGGTCGCGTCGTTTTTTTTTATCGTAGCGTATCTCTACATCGGGTCCGTGTCCGTCGGGCCGCGGGCCGCGAGCGCGTTACAGTGTGATGGAAGATTCGGAATTCAGGCGCGAGTAGGAATAATAGTGTCGGGCGTCGCGAAGAGAAGCGACGTGCTCGGCGCGGGCGGGAGTCGCGCTGGTGTAGCGGGCAGCGTGCGCGGCGAGGGCGCCCAGGCACCTCCGACATGATGACCATGGACGTGGGCATGTACGGCGAGCAGCAGGGCTGCGGCGAGTACTACCCGCCGCCCTGCCAGTACGACTGCCACGAGGGCTACTACGAGCAGCAGCAGTTCTACGAACACGCGCTGCCTGCGCCGCTGGACGCAGCGCCTGTCATCAGCACAGACGCCGGTCTCTGCTACACCAACCTGGACTACGGCGAGCTGCAGCACGCGTACCCCGCGCCGCCGCACGCCCCGCATGCGCCTCACACGCCCCACACACCCCACATGCCCCTCGCGCACCGCGAGGAGCACAAGCTGGACGGGCACTACCTTGAGACGAAGTACAACATGCACTTTGTGGAGGAGGGCGCGCCGTACAGCGCGCACGCCGGCTCGCCGTTGCCCTGCGGGGACTTCGACCCCTACCAGCCCAAGGAGGAGTTCCTGGGGCTGCGTGAGGGCTTCCCGCGCGACGCCGAGTTGCACGCGCTGGCGCCTCACCCGCACGCGCAACATGCACAGCACGCTCAGCACGGGCAGCACGCCGCGCACGCCGTGCCCACCTACAAGTGGATGCAGGTCAAAAGGAACGTACCGAAACCAACCGGTGAGTACTTTTAATACTTATTATAATTGTGTGGATTAAAAAAACTAACATGACACATGGCAGAGATGATAGCATTTCAACTATATTAAAAGAAATCGGCCGGCGACCGGGCAAACGGATGTTGATCAGTCCGATGTTTGTCTTACACATTTTGCATTTTTGTTAATCAAATGGTCAATTAGGTTTAGAAGAGTTTTAATTTAACTTACGCATTAATGTCTGACTATCTCGGCTCAAAAGAAATAGAACAACATAAATCAATTTCGCGGCATTCTCTAATTTCAACTTTAAATATGGTATTACGTGCCCTTAACCACTAGGCTATTGGCGATTGATTTAGTTAAAAAAAAGGTTTTTCTCGCTGCGAACAGAAGTTGTGTCAGATATAACATTAATGAGCTGACAGTCGCTAGTTAATGTGTCAATTTGTCAATTAAAATGACTCGCGGCCGGCGCGGTGGCGCAGTGGCGTGGTGCCGGCGGAGTATTGTGACGGACGGGGTCACGAGTTGTGATCCCGGACCCGCAGACCACATACACCTACTGAGAGACCTTTGACACGTGTGCTTGTTTTAAAACTATCAGCTCTCATAATTTTTTCTTAACCTTATGACATAACAGCCAGGTAACAGTATAAATATGTCGGGAATTAAATACACAATTAATGTTCTAGTGGTATCGGAATGAAATCACCTTTTTAGTTTTTATTTTCCGTTATAAAAAATCAAAACAAAACTATTTCCGATCGGTAGCTGCTTTATACAAATAAGCAACAGTATAATCCCAACTTTAGTAGTACCATGGAATGATCAGGTGGTCAGGACAAGTGACAGGCGACAAGATTGACCTAGGTCTGTCGCGTCTATTGAATAAACTGACATGCTGTTAAATAGATGCCTAGTCATGCTTAGATTGGCTTTAGTAACTAGCGTATTAAAAACTTATAGAAACAATAAATGTTGTGTCTATGGCCTTACTGTCTTTGTAATAATCAAAGTTGATAAAATGCAATTATATTGTGTTTTGAAACTATAGTCATACTTGACATATTGACGTAAAAAATGTAGTAAGCATAATATTACTCGTATGTGTTTGAAAATAACGTACATTTGCGTGCGGCCGCTTGAGTCTTTCTTTGTTAACACTAATCTACAAGGAGTGTAACCCAAAAAGCTAATTAGAAGGAATACGCAAAGGACAGGGCTCGTCCGACCGCGCCGCCTCACGCGACCCACCGACAACGGGCTTATCCACCATGCGGCTAAACCCCCGTGCCGCTAAGCCCCCGTGTTTGTTGTGGCCGACACGCGACTCGAGGGTGGACGTATGGAAAAAAGCTAACAAAATCGATAGCAATTAATACCTATATCTTCGAGGACCTTACCGCTCTTATTTTACCAGCTCTAGTCAAGACGAACGACATGCAAGGCCTATCTGATCTTATCTAAGTTACGTCGATGCGTTTCACCATCGTATCTGGACATTAAATTTATTTTTCAACATAATTACATTTTACTATAAAACGCGCGTAAAAAAACTTTATTAGGGCCTCTGTGGTCTTTCAGACTATGTTCTATATCTATGCCAAATTTCATCTAGATCCACCCAGCTGTTCACCTTCCAGAAAACATCCTTCGAAACTTTCGCATTTATAATATTAGTAAGATGTTAATATATTTAGCATGAGATCAAACATAAATTCCTCTTAACAAAGTTTGACGTTCACATTTGAAACCGTACCACAAAATGGCCCACGTCAAAACACAAACAGGTCGGTGTACAAACTGGTTTCATACCAACATATAGGACTGGTACACACGTACTTGGCCACGACACTATTTACACCAAAACCCAGTCGTTTGGTTAACGTTTAGTCACGGTGACGTAGCGACGGCAATATTGCCAAGATGACACGCACCAGCGTGACAGATTGCCAATTAGTTAAGTTTACTCCATCTCGGAGAATGACTGTCATTGTTTAGCGATGTAAGCTTTTTCTAAGCCAAGTAAACTAAGTTGTCAGGGTAATATTGTCTCAGGGATCAAGAATTAACAAAACTAAATTTAGTCAGTTAAGCTTGCCTTGTGCAATGTTATTTACGATTTAAATGAAACTAGTTGTAAAGGTTCATGAAGGGAAGGATTGGAACAAACAGCTAATGCCAGTATCGTACGGAGCTGCCGCGGCGACTCGCTTCCTTCTAAAGTGGGGTCAATATGCAAAGCAATGTTAACTAGTGCTTAACAAATGTAGATAACTTTGTGAACTAACATCGGAGAGAATTAGGATAGTTTAAATTATAATAAAAATACTTGTTTCTACTAGTTATAAAATAAATGTATACAAATATTCTCTTCGTGAATGCGTCAAAACCTAATACACAAGTATACGTTGTGCTTGAATTTCTCTGACAGCGGACGACCTTTAGGGGTCAAGCGAGCCGTGTCCTCTACGCTCCAGTGATAAGGAGTTATATTAGACGTCTTGATAAAACGCAATACATTCGTGAATCATTTAGCCAGCGCGGGCCGAGCGCCGGCCAGCGCCGGCCAGCACCGGCGCGGGCCACACACGACCCGTCAAACTCCATCGATGCTATCTATTGTGCACCGAGCCTCCACAATGCCATCTCGCGGATCCGAGACGCTCGCAAACGCTTATCTGTCGCTCACAAGCCGATCTCCACTCAAATATTGACGTTAGACTGAACGCAAATATGACAGCTATAGATCCTGTCGCGCCGCAAATCTAAATTGGCACTACCGATATCTCACAATGTCATTCCGCGCGAGATCCAACCGTCCTGTGTTCTGTGTTCTCTGCGATATCCTCGTATTCGAAATCCGATCTAATACTTACAGAGATAAAGTTGAAATTAGATAGTTTAAGTTCTCTATATTTGCAGTTTTCGTTTTGTGTGCAGTCAACAAAATTAGATTGTATCGATTTTATTCAACAGTCGATGTATCAAGATTGGAGTATCGCGGATTACTAAACATGTCCAGGGGATTTCATATTGTTCCCTCGTTTCGCCAAAAAGACTATTTGTGTTTCCGTCAGATTCAAACTAAATTACCTCGCGCACACCTTTTGGAACTTCGATACTTGTAACTTGAAGTATTGGAAGTAGTATTTTAGTATAAAGTCGTGTATTAGCATAATGGCTGGGTTTTAGCCGTGTTAGCGTCGGCGGCGGGTGTGTGGTTAATTCGCGAGCGCAGTCATTACAGGCGCGCGGTGCGGCCGCCGCCCGCTGGCCGCCTCTAATGGCCAGCGCCTGCAAGTCACCTGCATTAGCTGGAGCGTGCCGTGTGGTCTAACTCAAACGCTTTTTAATCCATTTTCTTTTCCTCGGTCGTTAATTTCCTTTTCCACCGTTCGTCTACTTTTTAAAATGTTTTTAAATTCCCATGTTGAGTCAACCATCTCATCTCTCAGTCTTAGGCTAGGTCCAGATGGCGCGAGTCCGCCAAAGGAGACTGTTCTAGGTCAAACGTCCAGGCCTCCTATGGATGGGTACACTAATCTAGTCATGAAGTTATGTGACAAAAGGTACCAATAGTTTTGGCTTTTAGACAATTTTCTCGTGAATGCGATATTTTTGAACAGACAAATTAACGCAATGTAACTTATTTTGTTTACGGCCGGTCAGTTCGTGGCTTGTGCCGCGCGACAAGCTAGGCCCAGCGCTCCGCTAGCGAGTGGCGCCCCCTATCGCGACATCTAGCACGCAACGTACAGGGCTGTCACCTGTCACCTGGTACTTTTCTATGCTAAAACTTTCGGTATTAATGATTAAAACAGAAAAGACAAAATTGCTGGGTTATAGAAGAAACATATACCTTTTAGAGAAAAGGAACGGACCATTTCGCTAAGTTAAATATTTACCATAATTTATTTCGAGGCGTTATTGTCAACACGCTAAGAGTCATAACTTCTGTTTACTCAGCAAGTTAACAGTTTTACTTTATTGGATATCGACATTTCAGTTTTTTTTTCAATCTCAAAATGATAACGCAGTTATAGTCGAGAGTGCGGACACAGCCCTGCGCGACCCTCGCGCCCTCGCGCGGCCGGTAATGACCCACCACTTGCCCCATATCAATAATATTATTAGCGATTGTTGTGCCCGACTTACACTGCCCACCTTGTACGTGCACACTCAAGTATTGTACCCTGTAACGCTACCAAACTTTTAACTCGAACACCAGAGTCAATCGACAAAGGATTAGTCAAATAGGACAATGCAATCCTTTGTAAAATAACCTTCATGTATGTAATATCAAAAAAGTATTTGAGTTACTCGTAACGAAAAATCACTTGTGAGATTTTTGTCTGTGTATATATGTGCGCAAGTCAAACAACTGAAACGACTTTGATATGTCTTTTATTGGATGTTAGTAAATTAAAGCGGGAGTGACGTTGATGACGCGCGCTTCAGCTATTCTTTGATCATAATTCAAGTCTACGCCGGATCGTAGGTTCAACCTCATTACCCAACTGCAGTCGAGGACGTTGAACGTCTGACCCTCATGGCTGTACCGATAGGAACGCATTCCGCTGCTCCATTGTCTCCTATATCATAATCTACCGGCTGCCCGCTGCCGGTAGATTATGATATCCCAGACGTGGGCGGCTCACTACACGACGGTATATTAATATTGTTGAATAAGTCATTAATAATCTAAGTTTATAGGGTTCCACATCCCTCGATTAATACGAAACATTTAACTTGCAAATCTTTCTTAAATCTTAACTCTTGGAATACAAAGTTACACTACCGTGTACCATATACGTGTTTTACAGAAAATATTGATGGTTGAATATGAATTGTTTCAGCGTTGCAATATTATTGATAATTTATTTGTATATAAATGTTGTTAATTTGGCAATTTTAGGCTTTGTTTTGTTTACCGTTCATTTAGAGGTGTATTAAAATGGCAGGAAACTCAAGTTGTCTTAGTAGAAACAATTTATTGTTTTTGTTAGTAAGTGTTAAACATATACGGAACCGTGATGTGTAGCCATCGGCTACTTCCTATCACCGAGCCTGTCATAGGATTACTCCATAGATTTAACAATCCGTTGAAAGCTGAACGTTTGGGAGATGTCGTCTGAAGCGGTCGTTGAGCAACAAGTTAAACGTGCTTTCATTTCATTAACATCCTAAGTGATTAATATACCTAACAAAAATGTTGTAAACAAGGGAAAATTTGTTAAATGAGGAGCAACGTTTGTTCGATTGTGAGGAGTCGGGATGAAACGGAACGGCTCAATTGTGAACTCGTACGCGGAATGATTCGCGTTACTCGGATTAAAAGTTTCATGGTTTCGACATGGAACGTTTATCGGGCGATTATCACAAATTGGACAGGTCGGTCCGCGGCGATTAGGCGCGATATCGCCACATCGCCACATCGGCGTAGCGGCGTATCGCCATATCGGCATATCGCCGCTTGTTGCCACTTCACAAATCACTCCTGCTATCTTATCTCGAGCGTGTATTTGGGAGGGACATCGGATTTTTATTACAGGAAATCGACAACAACAATGTTAATTGTGTTCGCCATCATAGACTTGTACTTTAATTCGAATTAATTTCATTATAACGCCACACGCCAGCCGCACGCCTTCTAGGTGATATAATAGGAACAAACACACTTCCTTTAATGAAATACACACAAAATGAGATGTATCTCATTTTTTTAATTGTTATAATTCTGCCTTGGACACTCTGATAGACAGTAATGTCAAACAAACCAACGGGAGCGAAATCGAAAAATTAAATTATTTTATATAAAAAAAGAGAAATAACATGTAAACTAAATCTAAAATATATAAATACAGTAAAAGAAAGAAATAGAAACAGGAATGTGAAATGTGTCGGCAACTCAGCCACACAACGAGAAGATCTCGTAATCCCACACAAGCGTATGTATTATATTCAAACAAATGTAATCTTCAAAGTATCTATGCAATGTAAAATATGCTGGAATTGATTTATTGTCTTAAATATCATATCAAAAGATTTTTGTTGCATCTCACAGTAATCTTGATATTCGTAATCTTTCGCGAGCATATATTGGTACACGTCAGCAAACCGCAGCATATTATCGACAGGAAAATTTATGACGTGGTAGGACGTATCTGCTGGAAGATTTATGGCAGGGCGGGAGATATCGGTCAAGGCTCTCGAGGGGTGTTTGATCGAACTCAGAAATTTTACAAATGTAAACACTCGGCCGCCAGATACGAGATTATTTCAGATTACATCTGACATGAAACATACTTATTGCTTTGTTTCATCACCACGCCAACCTTAGCTCGAAACAAACAACATTAACCAAGCAAGCATAATGTAATTGCTTGGTTGGTTAATATTCACTTCACTCCTTCAGTTTTCGCTGACCAGTCGAATTGTTGTTGGCAAAATTGAAACTAGCTGCTAACTGTACAGTTTTCTGATTTCCTACACATGTTAGTTTTAAAATATACCAATACTATTTAATTGTTTAATTTGTTATTGTATTCAAATATATTACTGTTTTGTTAAAATAGTAGAATACCGTTAACTTGAGCTACTTATTCGTCATTTTTCTTAAATTAATTGAAAAATTCTTACAAGACGTATATTTATTTTTACCCGCTGGTAAGCCCATGTCAATGTTATCAGCATTGGATTTACTGTGATCAGGAAAAATCGTTTTTAGACAGACACGTGTCGAAGTTTTGGCGACTTTAATCCTTATCAACGAACGAACTATTTCTGTTTGCGTTGATAAAAAAAAATCTGTAAGGAAATTTTCTGTACACGTCGATTGTTTTTCTTCCTGGTTAAAGATGATCGTTAATTCACTTACTTCTCAACCTTAACAGAATACTCTCCTTTCTGTCACACCCATACCATTTTTAGATTCACTTCCGTAGTTCGGTCCCCTCGAAGAAGTTTTCTTTTTGAAGTCGCTCTCACCTATTTGAAAAAAAAGCAACGATAGAAGCGTATTATAAAGTAACAAATGATTTAAACGGACAATCGGTGCAATCGGTTTGAACAACAATGCATATGTAAATAACGGTAAATAAACGGGACAATGCGTCCACAATATAGATGTCAGTTTGACATTTGGTGGGCGGCCATGTTGGATCCGGTACAGCTGCAGGGCCGTCTCATCGATTAGGCGAGGCGCGATCGATCACCGCGGCCGCGGCCACTATCGTGCGCGCTTTAATAATTTATTATATTTGTAGTGGGGCTTCCGGAGCACAGAGTCCTACACTCAGTGTCAACACTCAATAAATCAATTAGGCGAACGTAACGTCTCTGTCGCGAGATAAGTGTGTCGCCGTGAGACGAGTGCCGCCGCCGGCGCGCTGCGGCCGCCCTCACTCCATGACTTGACTTTACTTTTTAAGACACTCATACCAAATTTGAACATGAATATAGCACATTTCTTAATATTAAGGCGACCTTGTATGCATTTTTTTTTCAATAACATTATTATTCTCTGTATGCAATTAATATAACTTTGCACGTGCAAAATATTTTAATACAATTTTACTGATTGAAATTTTCTATTGAAAGATGAGATCTACTCCGACATAAATATATCCATTCATATTGTTTGAAAATCAGATCTGAAGTACAAACTTAGCGGTATCTTGCAGATTTACACACACGGCAGATAATGCATTGATAAGACAAGGTGCAGCAGTCTCCGGCCGCAGTCCTCGCGGTCGCTCACGTGGGAGACTATGTTTACTCGTAGTACATCAATCATCTCTATTGACATCATCGCGACGACATGATCCCCCTCGCCACCGGTCACTTCACGAACAGTTATAAATAAAATGTTAGTAATGCATGTCCGCGACCTAGAGTATCGAATATAGATAATGATTTTTTTCACGAAGAAAGTTATAAGAGCGTCGCTTGATTTGTGATCATTAGCAAGTTAACGCATCCGACAAACAGTTACTCTACGATGCAATCTTATGAACTATAAATATTTTCGTCGTCTGTGACGAAATGAGCTGCATACGTGCAAACGTGCATGTTAGTCAGGCTTAGCTTGCTTCTACAGGAGTTACTCTGTTGAATGACATACGTTCTACCTTAGTAGATAGTTAGAAACATCTTAATGTTAGAAGAAATTTTTATACATGGAGCTATGAATATTTAATTCATAATGACATATTTTGGTTTAATTTATTTGTTAAATAAAATTGTTGTTTAATTAATTTCTCACAAGTAGTATTAAAGACAGGCAGATGGCTGACTGTAAAAATTAAGCCAAGACGGCCATGGCGGAATGGAATGAAGGACAGGGAGATGATGAACAAAATGTGTGTGGAAAATCATAGAGAGGTATAAAATGCCAATCTCTATGCGAGTGAGTCACCGGCCCCGGCGCCGGCGCCACTTCATTGACTTAACAATATCTGTGTAATTTTCATATCAATTCCAAACTATTACATCACTGTACGTAATAGTAATTTCATATGTAATAAATCAAATTTGACAGGAAAGTAAATTGTGCGAGAAGTGAAACAAAAGTGTTTTGGTAAATCCTAAGTATAGTTTATCAATGTTATCGTAACTACGCAATCTGAACATTATATCAATTCGTCTCAGCCAGCAGCTGGCCATTATCTGACCTTGTAGAGTACTGCCGACCCTGTAGCCGCGGTACCGACAGTTGGCATCGTAGGACACGAATATAATTTACTATTAAATAGTAAATATAGTTACACAACTTTTAGTTATGTATGATAAATGTACGCCTGGGTACAACTTAAAGTATTTATTCACATTTGCGTGTGCATTTTCTTTCCGTATGTACTGTTGTTACATCAAATGTCATCTTGGTACGCATGAAGTCGTGTTTGTTACAAGACTGAAAAAATTTCCTTAATCTCATTAAAGAAAACAATGACTGATTAATGAGCAGCGAGCAGTGACGCCGAGCGAGCGTCGTAACGCGGCGCTATCGTCGTGTCGCAACACTATCACGAAATCACAGGCAACTGATAACGTGCAGATTGTTGATAGCGTATCGGCGCGTCGTATCCGTCGACTTACACGTGCGCCTGCGCACACCACTCTATACACTTACTGATATACAACGGTAATTAAATAAAAAATCTTTAGCCAAGTAAATAGGCTTTAATGGTACCTTCGAATTCGATAGAAAAGGGAAATTACAAGAAACTTATTTAAACAGTTTTACCTTTATAAGTCTGTGACCACAGACTTATTAAAAACAGACATGGCGATATCTTCAATTTTTATAACCATGAATTTTTTTCCAAATAAATGCCTACACACTTATGATAAATGCAAATTTCAACCAGTGAAATGTATGTAAAATTTCTTATTTCCATTGAATTCCACTGTTCACGAGAAACGAATTTCAGACTGTATAATTAATATGTTTAAGTTATAATGTTAATTAATCTCTTTACTTCTCCGTTGCGAATTATAACAGAACGTAAAGTATGGGACACTCATTCTGAAAGAACATCGATTGAATCAGGAAAGCGAGATCGGCGACTAATCTGGAAATGGCTTTACCATGTGAAAAGGAAAACCTAGCGGCGCTCGGGATAAAGTTGAGGCAGCGAGGGGCGGCCGGCCCGCGCCCGCGCCCGCGCCCGCGCCCCGGAGGCGTCGCCGGCGATTGATCGCCTCCCCCGGGACGTGTTCCTGTCCATCCCAGTTTTATCATTCACCCTATTATTTCTATTACTGTTTATTTTTGCTTTGTGATTTCTTTCAGCCGTAGCTGGCACGTTGGGGATACTTATCGCATTGTATATATTGTTATTTATCAATAAAATAGTGGTAACTTGTGGTGCGTTCACAACTAAACGTCTACGGAATAACTAGAGATCAAGAAAGTTCATAAAGCGATATTGTATCTTAGATCATATACTTCATCAAAGTGCTCTCCTTCAGTACATCTCTTCCAGCAGTCACATCTGGACTTCTTGCTTACACATTTCCTCTTTCACACTTTCCTCTATCTTAATGGTAGGTAGAAGATAGACGTGAAAACATTTTTAACTCTACTAGCGCTCTACGTGTGGTTTCTAAGGCGCCTTTCTTTGGGCGTTTATGTGAGAGCATATAATTCGTAGACATGTAACGTCCCGTTCTGTCCAGCGCCCAGGACGGTCTCGCAACCGCACCCACACTTGAATGCGAAGCTAGGGATTATGCTGGAAAATTAACTCTGAACCAAAAGCATACATCTGTGCACTATCTAGGATAGACGTAATCAAAAAACCTAATTTCTCTTATTTAGAATAATTTCCCGACTAACTTAACGACTTTTACTTTCCAAATCATCGAAGCGACGTAACCAGACTTGTTCAATTTCTTCGATTCGTTTTATTTTCAACTGTATCTCTTACATATATTTATACCGTAACATTTAACAATTAACAAGGCATTTTACGAGAGTAAAGAAAATATAATTTAAACGTTAGCGTGTTAGTGAGGCGGTTAAGTTGTCAGTGTGGACGCGCACAGCGTTGTAACTTTCATAATTCATAGCGTTACACAGCACAGTGCCGTCCGGGCGTAATGCCAGCTCGTAGCTACACAGCGGACACTGCGCTCACTGTAATTTAGACATCAACGAGACGTAATAAACTGCGGGAGAGTGGCACATCCCTGCGCGTTATCTCGCACTACCTCGTTTGGATCGAAAACAAGAACTAAATAAATAAAGGCACGCCTGAACCTCGAGTTGAAGGAAGTGATATTGTAAATTAAAACTTATATATAGTTAAGTGAACAAAAAAAACTTTCACTGACAAAAAAAATATTTTTGACTTTCAGTGTAAAGTTAATTTTATGGATGGTTAAGAGTTTGGATTGGGACCCGGTATAGTAATATATTTGATCGCAGCATACTCCCGAGTCGTATAAAGTTTGAATCATGTAATAGCTCCGTACGTGTTCTCGGCGCGTGCGCAATTATTGAACAATTAGCGAATCAGCATAGCAATTGATATGTGAAGCACTTGAACGGGTAATTATCGTGAACAAGCGTCAGTATGTATCGCGCACAGCGCGGTGCCGGCGACTTGTGTCGCATCATACCATGAGCGATCCCGTCATCCATACTTCCTCGAAATGAAGAGATCGCTGCCGGGGATCGCCAGCAACATTAAAAAGTTTTTTTTTTGTTGTAAAATACTAGCAGATTTTTGTTAATTTACTAATATTTCTTGTGACCATTCCTGACAAGCTTGAAAAAGATTGTGTTAGAATAGGTTTACAATAGTCGAATAGCGGGATTCCAACCCACGACCGCTAGATCGGTAGTCGGTACTCTTTAGGCTATTGGCGCTTTAAAAAAGTTGTAGTAGTTCTTCGGCCAGGGCTGGCCGGAGTAATCTGCTCGCTGCAACCAACAATTGTTCTTTTTCATTCTACACGTACTGCTGACCGGACAAAGTGTTGACTTGAAACTCTATCGTATAGCAGACGGGCTTCTGAATTGGTATCTACATACAGATTTATACATACTCTATACAAAAGCCTAGCAATAAATGTTTTTGATAATAAAAAACGAAATTTCTAATATTGTTTACCTACTCATTGTAACGCACGGCGCCGGGACGGAGGGGCGCGCTAAATTTGCTCTGCAAATATTACCCAAAGTCCTGAATAGTAATTCGGCACAAAATCATCTTATGTCGTTTTTTGTGTTCTTATTAAATTTATTTAAATGATACTTAAAAATAACTTTAGTCTAATAAATAAAAAAATGAATACAGATATATTAATAGAATGAATTAAAATCAAAAGGAATTAGACTGCACTTCGAGAAGTCTTCGCCTAATCAGAATCCTGTTGTTTTAAATAAAGACAAAGTGTTCAATTATTGTCATTGGTACTATAATAAAATAAATTATTTTTTTCTTAAAACAGTGATCTGATCTAGTTTGGCCAATACTGGCCGGAAGTAACTGCAATATTATTTATTAAAAATGGACAGTTTCAAAGTGGGAATACATATATTTCCCTATAAGTCCAATAATAAATAAGAAGAAATGAGCAAAATTCCATACAATGGACGTGCACCACTACACATACATACAATGTATGTATGAATTCTCTCAGAAAATTATTAATAACATCATCCGCGCGCATTACGCCGCGACAGCCAGTGACGGATCACCGCCGCCGCCGCCGCCGCCGTTGCCCGCCGCCGCCCCAACCCTCAGGGTTGCCAAAAAATATCCACATTTATTTATTTAGGGGCTGCGTAGCAGAGATGAGGAATCTGTTATCGACTCCACTAACCGTTGCCTTGGTCGAATAAGCAATCGCTTTATGAAAAACATTAAACGAATGTCCTTTCGGAGGTCGGTTAAACATGTCGGCAGATTCATTACTGGTTACCATGGCTTATCGTTTAGTTAAAAAAATAACAGTTACTTATATTTAATATCGCATTTATATAGAAACAGATTTTATTTAACTAACTAAATTCATTAATTAGTAGGTTGTTTTTTAGAAGCTAATTTTATTTCGAATTCAAGAGTCACTTATACTGGGAGTTTCAATTTTAAGATTGAACGATTCTGGAATGAGAAATTACTATCGCAGTAAATAATAACTCGTGGGCGCCGAAAGTACGCGCAGCGAGGGCTCTAGGTTCGATATTAGTATATTTTCAATATCAACACGAGTTTGATAGGAAGGTAATTTGGTAATTTGTAGCCGGGAGCTGCTATCGGCGGGTATCGGCGGGCATCGGCGGGTGTCGGCGGGTATCGGCGGGTATCGTCGTCGGAAGCCGGGGATTAAAGGATTTGGGATATATTGCTAACGTGTTTGTCCTGCTTTCCAATTACTACGTTATCAACGACTCTATTGTAGCGCACTTTTATTAAAAAAAA
>JAODUI010000032.1:352027-370631 GCA_027563995.1 Papilio gigon
CAGCTGCCCTTGTATACTTTTTATGTAACCAACACCCATTTTTCGGTAAAGAATTTGAGCAAACATGGCCGCGCCACAAAAACGAACGCATCTGCTGCATTGTCCAATTTTCGACCAATCGCATCGTCTCCCGCGCCCCTAGCTGTCACTCAATGACTGACATCCGAATTTACTGCGTACTAGAAGTTGCCTTCAACTATGTTTCACATTTAAATAATTCATTTATTATTATAGTTATCAAAAAAATAATAATACAGGCTATCAAATAATGTTTATCGCCGCTCTCAGAACAGTAGATAAACTAGTATGAGAAATCTGCACTAAAGGACTGTTTGTAATATGGAAATGTCTTATTCGCTGATTTATAGTTAGATACTTATACAGTAGTAGGTGATGTATTGACACAAGAGCTCGCGGCGTCGCTGTAACATGTTTTTATAGTACTGGCCAGTCATATAAAATCGTACAAATCGTCATTGTTTCATCATTGAAATTATCCCGACATTCGTTAAATGGATCATCAATTTAGTTATCTGTGGTCATTGCGAGCTGTCAGGAGGGCGTTAGCGAGGAGCACCGGCACACATACAGTGATTGAATCACACGTAATTGTAAACGGACGGTGACTGTTGTGTGGCGAACGGTCAAAGACATTTATGGATGCCACCCGCATCGAATATAAAAGGGTAAAATTGTTAGTTGTAAACGGCGTAATTACAATCGTTAATTGCCCTATTAAATGCGTTTCCGATGCTGATAATGTAAATATGCAATTGTATATAGTATATTATTTACTATTGTGTCGTAATTACAGCAAGCAGACTACGCATTAGCCGTTTTATGTGTTGCGGTGCAACCATTGATTTTATTAGCTTTAAAGTGAATACTTCAATACTTTTCTATCATTATGCATAGATCGTAATAATTAAAATAATCTACTCATTATTTAATTTAAAAAAAAAAGTATATAGTGTGTTAGGGAACACTGCTTTAGGGAACTTTAGCCTCCATGGAAGAAAGAATAAAGTAGAAAACACCGAAACCTCTACAGCTACACCAGTTCCCCGTGTATACCCATAAGCGCTTGCTAATAACCAACGAACCCACAGAATAGCTGTGCCATCTCAAAACAAAAAAATCCAACAGCTCGCTTACGCAAGCGAGTGGAACCTTACACCGCGCGCTTCGGGATAGAGATTGGTAGAAGCCGAAAACGCCAGTCGCTGCTCCGCAAACATTTGCGCCGGGTAATGGATTAGCCGTGTCGCGGCCTTCTACTGTTACAGCCGGGGCGGCGCAAACACTGCGCCAGCAGGCACAACTACGCCGACTGAGTCACAACTGAGACGTTTTTGAAATCAAATTCGCAAATTTTATTGCGCAATAAACAAGATGGTAATTTTACAATTACACGGGAATCAACTGTTCACTTTTCTCCAAGACTTTAGTTTAAATTGAGTAGAAAGAAAATTAAAAAAATATTCTCCTATGTAATGTTTTGTAGTTTAATTTAAATATTGAAACTTCTCAATATTCAAATCTTCATACATACACAGATATCTGCGTGTGGAGTAATCAAGTTTGTTCGCCCACAAATATTTGTACTAAACCCAGCTTCCTACCCTGCTTACTCGTCGTTTTACTTAAATTGCCTTTAAGTTAAGTACACACAGTATTCGTCAACTATTGTACATAATTAGGTCTATTCTTAGTACATGCGGCAAACGTCTGAGAACATAGTGATGCAATAACCTAAAGTTTACTGACAAGATAGAGTGCGCACACAAGAGTACAGCTTCCGAGTTCCACACTGCATAGTACATAACACATACATCCATCATATATTATATTTTCAGACATAAAATATATAAAATAAACATAGGAATTAACCTGGCTAAAGTTGAAGTTAAACGAAGTCCTAAAGTTCTGACAGTGTGGTGAGAGGAAAATGTTTGTCAGCCACACAGCCGAAACAACCAAGGACGTAATGTTATTGTTATGATTTTTCACTGAAGTATTGAATTTTTGGAGTAGGGGCCGTGGTTGGGAACCAGGTGCGCGAGGCGTTATAATATCTGCTTATAACTATGATTTCTAAATTTAGATAATTACATATGTTCCAAGAACGCGTTAAATGTTATTTGGCTACCAAAATAAAATTTATTGCGCCAACTCTGATTGCTAAAGTCTTAATTAAATCAACATTTATTCTTAATTAATTAAATGAATTATTTAGCTAGAATAGATTCCGATGTGTTCACAAATACTCCAAATTTTCAGAATTTGAAGCGCGTCTTTAAATTAAACAAGGAATCGCGCGTGACGAAACTTTGCAAATGTCAAAAACTATAAAGTTTGTCTATGGTCTTGCGTAAGGATAATATTGATTGTTGTCAGAAGTCACGTGCGGTTTAAATAACATTTGTTTTGTCAGTATTTATACACATTACTGGTTTGTACAAAAACCTATATTTGCGTAGAAACAATAAATATTAGATTAGGATTGACCATTTAAAACAATCCTTTTTTGGAAAGAATGTACCTAACATGCCTGACTAGGAATATAAAACACTACGCCATAATGCGCAACATTTTAGAACTAATTTCTTTGCTAATTAATAGACAATGCAGTAACAAAGAAGGCGATTGGAACGCCTTCATGACAGGTTTTGTAGTTCTCTGTTCACCGCGGAGACTATATTATTAAGGAGGCCACTAAATAAAACATTATTCCATTTTTAAATCAAGTGCAAATACGTTCCGGTCAGTTCTGTGCGGACAAACAAAACGGTTCTATTTGGAGTCAGCGCTACACGCCGTCCCGCGACAAATAAACGCGCATGTTCGCTTGCGAGCTTGCGCGTCTGTTTGTGTTTGCGCAAGGCGAGCAGACCGGTCTCTGCCAGGTGCCCTCGCCGCCGGTCGCAATAGTGTAAACATTTTAGCTGGAACACAAACAATAAGTAAACGATACCGCCAAATTAAACACGCTTGTCCAAGTTTAACCCGTTCTCGTCCAAAACCGCTAAATACCATTTGATGATGTCTTTGCAAGGATTACAATGTATAGCTCTCTGACTAGTAATTTTTAATATAACACGAAGGACCATATATAAACATTCTATTTTTTTCTTAATAAAACAGTGGCTTGAATCCGACAATTTTAGTTTAATCTATACGAGATATGTCATACCAATAGTTTTTAACCGAAATAAAGTTGACTTAACATCTAAATTGTCTGCAAATCTAAGGAATGTCTATGCGGATATCTTTTTCCAAGCAAACCAACTGTTATGGTTTCCTTAAGCCGATTCACGAGGGTTTAAATGTAATATGTTGTAGACATATGTCGTGCCTTCAGTAACATCCCCGCCTCAATTAGCTGCAGGACAGGCGGACGTGACGCGGACGGAAGGGTTACTAAGACTGCTTTATTGATACTTCGCAACACTTGTCCGACCCGGCGAGTCAGACGGCAAATGGTTTCATATAATTTGGAACGATTAATAAATGTAAAGAGGTTATAAATGTGTTCGAACGTGGTTATTATGAACTTGAATTCGATTATTTTTTGGAATAAATACATCTTATTATAAATCATCTTCTTTTCGATTGAAAGTAGAATAGGTAATGCTACGTAGTCATGGGAGAGAATATTTTTTACCAAAAATATTTTGCAATTCACGTGCTTATATGTAGTTTGGATTTTGATTGGAATCAGATATAGTACATGCGCCAAGCGTTCAATTTATCATAGACACGCTGAATACACAAGTCCTCGAACTTCTATGCTAGCATCCGAAGTTATAGTCTTGTACCCCATGGAAGTAAAGCTACTACTGTGACGTCAGCGGAGCCAGGTATCATGTTATTGGCGACGACTGGTTTTCATGTTTAGGTACAAATATTACAGAAATCAAATATTTTAAAGCAAATACAGATAAGATTGGAAAGCTCCGATAGCAGGCGGATAGCGATCTCCGGTAGCCGGACCTGCGACGTCTGTGGTGTACATTTATATCGGAATCTAATCAATTTATATTTTTCATTTGTAATCCCTGATATAATGAGAATTATTTGTTTTGTTTCCGATCAAACGATACAGTACCTCTCGTAACTATGGCTTTCTGTTTACTTTATAATTCTATCAGAAAATTTCGATCCTATGCATTTTGACTACAGGTACCTACTTGTTCCAATTACGTTGACATTCTATTGATAGATGCATTTCTACGTATCTAATATGTGATTATTTTTATTATTTTATAGGATAATCTAAAAACTAACACTTAATCAATGCCATAATTCTTTTACTTGATGATAAAAAGCGAGGAAAACAATTGTATCAGCCGTTTGACACTTGACGGACAACTTTAAATAAAATAGCACAAACAGTCGCAGAGTTCAACAAATGTTCCAGTTGAGAGCCGTCTCTGAGTACAATACCTGTTTACTTATCTGCCATAATGAACGTCGGAGCTTCACTTGCGGCGGTGCGCCGGTGCGGCGGCCGCGCGATGGCCGCCGCGGGGAGCCGCGCTATTCAAACATCTTTTTGTGCGCGTCACAAAAAATGGACACCTGTCACAAGTTGACATTAGACCGGCTCCCATGGACCCAGGGACAGCGCAGTTTACGAAGATTATCCTCGCAATGAGGCTTTGTGTAAACAGACCTGTTCCGCACAAACATTGTATTATTCGGCGCATTAACTCACAATGCTACGTAGAGTCATGTTTTTGTAAAGTCATATAGCATGCAGTACTTGTCAATATTGTATTCTATTTCATTGTAACATTAGTCGAACAAGATAAAGCAATACATATTACAGTAATGACCCAAACAAAGAGAAGGAGTATGGTGTACTAAAACTAGATTCTTCTTTCCAGCTCCAAAACTGATGATACCTCCGACGGAGTTCACGAGCCAGGGCGTGCTGGGCAGCCCGCAGGACGGCCTGCGGACCCCGGGCGGCGGCCAGATGCTGGCCAACCCCTTGCTCAGCTTAAACAACACCGGCCGCACCAACTTCACCAACAAACAGCTCACGGAGCTGGAGAAGGAATTCCACTTCAACAAGTACCTCACAAGAGCGCGGAGGATAGAGATAGCCTCCGCGCTGCAGCTGAACGAGACGCAGGTCAAGATATGGTTCCAGAACAGGCGGATGAAGCAGAAGAAGAGGATCAAAGAGGGCCTTATCGTGGCCCCCGAGACGGGCCCCGGCCCCGCGCCCGCCGCCGCACATAGCGCCCTCGGCTCCAGCGAGAACAGTCGGGAATCTAGTTAAAGTTAATTTTAACGTAGGAATGATTCAAAGACTATTAATACGAAAGTTTATAGAAATAGTGGACTTGCTTGTTCACTTCCTTTCGATGGTTTGAAGTGAAGTTAAATATTGATCGAGCAAGGAATAAAAACTTGAGCACAGATTTGATAATGTGTCAAAGTAACTTGTACATAATTGATGATAACAATATTTATAGCTCAAGTAATTATAAGCATCCAAATGATTTGTTTCATAAGAAAGATCGTAACGAGGTTACTGACGCACTGCGTGTAGCTGCAGAACGTGCAGCTAACGTTACACATATGAACTGGTCTTTTGTATTAGAAACAGAGTTGATCGGCTTTTAATGAAAAATTCAATGATTTTTCCTTTTTATGCTTAATAATACCTCGTGATACATAAATAATAAAAGTGTCCTATTCCTCGCGCCAACATCACGTCAGCCGATGCAACACGTCTTCAAGTTAACACGCAGATAAGCCGAACATAACCCATGCGGTTATAACCTACGTGTTAACCGTAGCCAAGCTTTGCTACCATCGAATTGCGCCGTACAAAGGGTTCGGGGCCGCAGCACCTCTCTTAAACTACGTGTGCAGGGTGAATGTGCAACGTATTCGAAAAGAAACGAACCGGCATTCTGTCATTACGTGACTTTAATTTTCCCGGCATCTCGACCGCTTTATGCTTTTTACTGGAATAGCTGTGTTTTAAAATAATCAACACATATCAATTTAAAACTTTGCAATCGTGTAATTCTCAACAATTTAGTATACTTTATTTCAGTTCCATTGTTTTAATGCTTTTATAATTTATTATTTTGTGATGACTAGGACTATACTAATGTAAAACGATGAGATTACGTAGGCAGGTAGTGTAGGGACTTTTGTTAGAGAAGCTGTAAGAGCAAAGAATGTTCAGTGACCGGTGCGGATTTACAGTGTTGGTCATGTCTGCGTCGTGTCTTCGACTCACAGTTTGTACCGTAAACTGTTTCTACTTCGGGTTTCTCTTTTAATAGTGTTGTAATAAGTTGGAGATATTGCTTTTTGTATGTATTTAATTTTGTACAATGTTTTATTTAGACCAAAGCTGATTTTCGTTGTATTTATTGTGTGCCCACGCCGGGTAGGCCAGCCGTGGGCCGGGCGGGCACTGGCCACTGTGTACATATAGCTTGGCGTGGCAAGCGAATGTGTGTACATTTTTTTATTGTTAGGAACTTTGACTTAATCAATAAATTAATTACATCTATTTTCAATTGTGGTTTTACTGCACGACGGCGCCGTGTTTCAGCCTCGATGGAAGTGACAATTAAATTAATATCAAAAAACCTTTAGAAAGATCTCATTCATCATCTAACGCTTGTTCTCCCTTGTTGTTGGGAAAATCTAAAACTCCATAATTTTGGTAAAGTATAAAAAGTTGTGAATTCCTTTAAAAACAACAATCAACAATATATTCTAACTTTTTTGTCAGCTGTAGCCGCTTAATATGATTCTTTGCAAAATGTGGACGGCAGCCGTCGCTGGTACTCCTCCAGGTGACCTAACTATCTTGAACTCGTCTTCCACGCGAATGATGAAAACGGTTTTTAAATCTCATTTTTTAAATTAGATTTCTTAGGAGACATGGAATGTTTTATTAAACGTTGTATTGTGTTGTATCTTACGAGTTACAATTGGTAGAATAAATAGCGTTAACCCTCCGTCGAAATATTCAATAAAGTAATACAGCTAGTGTGAAATAATTTAAACACACTTGTGCACAGAATAATCGACTCGTTTAAATTTATTTAAAAATCCTTTTCGTTCACTAATGGCATCTCTTGGCAGCATTTCGAGATAATTCTTAACATTTTAAAAGGCAAAAGAATCATTATCAAAAGTAAATAAATTTTGTTTTAAATAGAATCATTGATTATTTTACAATATAAACGATTGTAGATTTCTTTAACGTGTCCATTTATGGTACATAAAATGTTGCTTTGAAGCGCCATCTAGTTTTTTCGATCCGTAAAGAAATATATATTTAAGTCTGTTACAACGGATAGATGGCGCTTGTTCAGTTTGTTTCTTTGAAATACTGGTTGGCATTAAATTAAAGACAGATGTAGTGGAATTATTTTTAATTGGAATTAAAAGGCACATTTAATAACACCAAATAAACTATTCTTTGGTGCGATGAATACTCAAAGTGCGATCACTATATAAAATATAAAACTCATCAAACCCTTTACAACCAGAAGAAAGACCCGGCACATACTTTTAGTTGCAACTGGACAGTCGAATTGTACAATAACTTAGAACTGTACAGTTTAACTGACAGTTATAATTTTACTTACACACGTAATAACTGTACTGTTCGACTGGTCAGGTACCCGTGCAGTTAAAGCTGAACATGTCTTGGCTCTCAGCTAAGACATTTCAGATTTAATGAATTTATGTAATTAATTCTTGTAAACACCCTTAGTCGGTGCAACTGGCATAGTTATTATTAACATAGGAAATTTATTTTTAAAACTTCCGTCTCGCTTGGATCGATGGCGCGGTGCGAGTGCGTATGTGGTGGTTCATTTCTGCACAATCTCAAAGTGGAGGCCGGCGCGGTGCAGGCGCTGGATGAGGCCGGTGTCGCGGAAGGCGACGCCCGTCGTCAGCACGCCGCTGCACGGAGTACACCGAAATGTTACAACACCCGCACGGAGCTCGCAAATTACAAAAGAATTAATATCAGCAGTACGTGTTAGTGCTCCACCATGGACGGACTCGCAGCGCTAGCTATCGTTCTGTCTATTTTTCTTTCTTTAAATTTGATGTTTTTTCTATATGTTTATCATTATATGATTGATATTTTTTTATCGTTGTGTTTGTGTTGCGATGTTTTATAATTGATAAAATAAATTGTTATTATTACAAACAAAACCACAACAACTGAACGCGTCTGCGCGGAACTTGGACCGCGGGAACTGTAAGGTTTTCTTAAACCACGAGAAACAAAAAGTGTTTTTTTTCTTATTAACAACACTTCCAATGAAGTACTTAGTATTTAGAATCCCAGGCAGGCAGAGTATTGAGCAAAAGCGAATATGTATACGTACGGCGGGGGCATCTTGTCGGTGTGGTCGAGCAGGGTGAGCGCGCAGTGCAGCAGCGCCGTCACCGTGGCGCCGTAGCCGGGGTTGGTGCCCGACACCTGCCACATTTGTTGTCATTTAATTTTTTTACGAAGTCAACTACTAAACTACCTTTCTTAGTCAACTAACGTGTTCCTTTCGACTACTTCAATCGCCGTCAGCCGGTGTCGCGGTCAAGCTCTAGTTTATTGGAAGTGCAGCCTGGCCGGCACTCGCTCAGTACGGCGCACTAACCTTGGCGACGACCCGCCGGCGCGGCGGCTCGCTCTGGTCGTCGCGCGAGCCCCAGCCCTCGCCGTGCAGCTCCATGCTGAAGTGAGTGTTGTCCATCACCTCCTTCTTCACATCGTCAGTCACCGCACCGAAGGAGAACACCTTCGGGTAATCTATCAACCAATTTCTCGTGACCTTCGTCATATTGAAAACCACTAGTACGAAGCCCACGAAGACCAGGGCCACGAGGGTCAGGAAGCTCGGCAGCTGGACGTAGACCTTGAACTGCACCGGCCGCTTCTCGTTTCTGGTGAACAGCTCCCGCTGGGTCCTGTACACGATGGAGGCGTCCGCGCCGGGGAAGGGCACGCACCAGCTGCCATCCTTCTTGTGCACGAACCTGCGAAAGTGCCGTTATATGTCATTCTTAGACTTTTGTTTGTGATTAAAAATATGAACGACTATCATGCGTGTGGTTTGTTATAGTCTGCGGTGTGGTGAGGTGGTACCGTTTGCAGAGCACGGGGCGGAAGGTGGGCAGGCGCTCGGGGTACAGCTGCCTGCGCAGCGACGGCAGCTCGCCGCGGTGCGCTACGCTGCAACAACAGGCGTCGCTCGCTGCAGAACAACACTATTGACATTCGTAAACACAAGCGACAATGGATGTAGCCAACATTACTTCTGGATCATCTAACATACGTCCGCCGCCTGCAGCGGCAGCAGTCCTCGTAGCTGGTGTAAGGAGTTACCCGTATACGACGGAGTGCCAGGTGCCGAGGTGCACGACGCCGTGCCGGCGCGCCGCCGCGCGGTGCTCGCGGGCCACGCGCGCGCTGATGTAGGACTCCACCGAGTTCAGCAGCCCTGGGAAACGTCGCCTTGTAATAACTTAGTAATTGAAATTAAACGTTGAGTAAAAAGTTTCTCATGATTCCAATAATTGATACACTGAAATAGAAACGCAGAGCGCCGCCGACGTACTTGTTAGGAGCTTGACCGGACCAGATCGTACTAGACATTTTTCGGGTTCGATCTCTGCTATGTACCAATGTGTTTTTCGTATTCCGATTTTCATATGTACTTTATCCGATGTTGTTACGGTGAAGGAAAACATAGTGATGCCTGCGCATATCGGAGAAGAAATTCAAAGGTACATGTGAAGTCCACCCGCACTGGGCCAGCGTGGTTGACTGTAGCCTGGTCACCACTTATCACAGGGTAGGCTCCGAGCCCGCCAGTGTGGACGTGCAGTGAGCTGATGATGGTGATGAATAGAAACGTTCCAGAATAAATAAAGTGTATGTTTAACATATAGCAGTGTCAACAACTGTAAGTCACGACTCACAGTGTGACGTACTGTGCACACATTAATTACAGAATGCAACACGGTGCGGCACAGTGTCGCGCCGCGGCGTGCGGGGCTGCGCACTCGATTATGTCGTTTAAATATTTACTTACTATTACAAACAGGAAACTATGAACTAATCTTTCGCAGTACAAGTGAACAGGTTGTTTAAAACACAGTCACAAGTATTGTTAATATTCAAACCAAAGATTTGTGTTAAAAATTACAAAAAGTTTATACTGTAAGGTCAATGGGCCATTCAAATTCGTTAAAATAACTAGTTGACAGGTTCCCATAGACATAAGCAATAGCTATCAAATTACGATGATTATGTAAAACAAAACAGTATAGTTTTTTATTGTGTAATGTTTGTCCGTCGTCGCTCGGCGGCCGCGCTGTTGGGCGATAAAAATATTATAACTCAATAATTCATGTAAACGCTGTGTTCGCAGTACTAAACATGATAACTTCAGTGCCCACCGTCAAAGTTCTGCTCCAGGAACACCACGCCGAGGTCGTTGGGGATGCTGTCGAAGCCGCAGGCGCTGACGACGTACACGCCCGCCTGCCGCGCCGGCGCGTCGTACCGCAGCTGCATCGTCTCTATGAACTGGCAACACACGCCAAGCTACAGCACTATCTATAGCCTAATGGTTAAGGACACGGATTTCCTCTTACGTGGTCGAGAGTTCGAATCAGTTGGCTCGAAATGCTCAAGTTCGGTCGTCGAGATATTTAAAAAGACATACTTGGTGGGGATTGAACCTGGACGTTGAGTTTACCGTGAACTCTAGTCAGAGACTTAACAACTGCGCCACCGACACGCTTGAACAATAGATATTTGACTTTTTATTATATTTATGATTGAAACACTACCTGAGGCTCCCCGCTGACATCCACGTAGTGTGTGTTGGCGCGCACCGCGGCCGCCACTACGGGCTCGCCGTACAGCCGGTAGGGCCCGCAGCAGTTGACCAGCACGCGGGCGCGGCGGCACATCGCCAACAAGGACTCCGCGTCGTCTACCTCCGCTATCAGCACCGGGATAGACGACAAATCCTCGCCTGATAACATTTAAAGCCCCAATATATAACGCTAATTGCCGACTGCGACTAGTCGCGCGCGACGTCTAGCATTCATCGTATAAAGTAACTATAAAATAACTTGGTCTCTATTAGACGTGTATTCCTGCAATCCCATATATTTTTTTATGTATATTAATAGATTTTGTTAATCTACTAATATTTCTAGTAACAACTCCAGGTAAGCTTGAAAAAGCTTGTGTTAGGATATGGTGCACGACAATAGTCAAATGACGGGATGCAACCCACGACCGCTAGATCGGTCGTCCTTACCTATAATTATATGGCTAATGGCGCTTATTATGGTACGTCTTTTAATAATTTGGTGCCTGAAGGACATGTGTGGGCACGCGCTGTGCATTGAGCCTCCCTCCTGCGATATCCGAGCCGCCAAGTTGTACCTGGTCTAGAGCGGTCCACTGCGCAATATCAACACTGATAATAACACGATTTCCGGTTGTTTAATTGCTACACGCGCTGTTAAACCAGCAAGTACACTGCACGTGTACAATAGATAGTCAAAGATTACTGAATATTTCATTTCCTTAATTTTAAACATTAAAATTAGATTAAAAAATTAATGTATTCTTAACAAATAATTTTTTAAATGGCAACGGAATATCAGGATGCACTACCGGGGCATGGTAACATGAAACTTTACCGAACGGAATACTAGTTTCACGTAACACATCTGATTGCAACATGTTGGGGCCATACACGGACAGCATGATGCCCTCAGTACCTACAACTTATAGTGGTCCGTCTACATCTGCTTATTCGTTGAAAATTTAAGGAAAATAACAATGTCAAAGTTATTTCGTGAAGTGAATTTTACGAGCACCGAGTATTGCCTTAATGTAGGTAAATAAATCGCGAACAAGTGGAGAACTAGATAAAACTACAAAGCGATTTTTTGTGCTGGTGCGTTATTTATATAATGTTAATGGTCTTCACCTGACCTTTGCCTTGTTTTCAAGTAATTAGTATGTAATACACCTTCATCACACATTTATGTAACAATCTTTGTACATAATCATAGTATAAACTCAAACTATAAGGCTTAAGAGTATGAACTACATGTTGGCATTTAAAAAAACGTTTTTGTGCTGGATAGTATATATATCGAGGAAAATTATAGGCTAACATCACTTTTGGAGCAACAGGAGGTGGCGTGAGTGAAATGTTGCAAAGACCAAAATCCACAGGAACGACGCGCGACACGGTCAATCTGATATAAAAATATATGAAGCGCTAATAGGCTAAATGTTATGGGTACGGACAACCGACCTAGCGGTCGTGAGTTCGAATCCCACCATTCGACTTTTGTCGTGAACCATATCCTAACACTAGCTTTTCAAGCTTACCAGTAATGGTTTTTTTATAAGAGAAGGGGGGAAACGAGCGGCGGGATCACAAGAGCGATCACCACCACCCACGGACGCCTGCAATACCAGTGGAGCCACCGGTGCGTTTCGGGCCTTTGAGAGAGAGCTGCGTGGTTACTAAAAATATTAGTGAATTAATAAAAATCTACTAATATTTAAAACAATAATCATCTGTTGATACGTAACAAAACAAGTGACATCCTAGGGGCATAGGCAGAGATTATGAACTTCATTTGGCACGGTCTTCAGACACCTTTCGTCTCTATTTATACTTGCTCGGTTTCGGTCCCTATCGTTTCGTTTAAAATTCATTTTAAATTTTGAAGCCGTATTATTTTCAATCGTTAGATTGTGATTAATAATTTGTATGTTTCTGGTTAGGAATGTTCGACAAGTCTATGATATCATCGGTCACCTACGCCGCGGCTGTCTCTGAAGGTCGACACATTCATTTCAAGCGTACATCAGGCAGTTTTGTTAAACTGGAATTAGATAACAAACTGTTCGATATTAACAGATAATTTCAGTGGCTTGTACAAATATAGGAACCGATACATGTGTTCGCGTGATTTCCTTGTAAATGGACTCGAAGTTTTCATTTCACATATTAATATAATTATGATTATAACAATTACGGTATAATTTAAACAAACATCAAAAAAATTCTTAACTTTAAAACCAGCATGTTTGTTGAACTATGTGTTACTATTTCTCTACCGTTATAAGATGACCTATAGAAAAAGTCATGAAAGAAAAATATTTGCCCATAATTTTTTTTGGTTGCTTCAGACAATAGAGCGATTTATTATTACTACATTTAGTATTCAAATTGGTAAATACATACTATGGTTAGCACAAAATAAGCTTAATGTTCCGACAATGATTACGACACTGGGAACTTTATTTCACCAACACGGCGCCGAGGAGATTTTTAAATACACTTTTAACAAAAAGTTAGCAAACATTTTCATCAACTATAAATATTCAATAAAAAAAAACTAATTACACTATATTAAAAAAGTTAAAACAAGTGTAATACAAAGTGTGAAGATAAATATATTGTTTTTTGTAAATGTGGTTTCCTGTAACAAATGGTTTGCAGGTAAATTGATACCTCCGTGTCTTATTATGTCACGTATATGTCGTAGTTAAACATAAAGATCTAGTTCCCTTTTACAAAACTAATTTACTATATGCTAAATACTGTGAAAGGCATTGGGAAGGGCCTATGTCCAGCAGTGGGCAGATAAAGACCTCCATGATAATGACATACAAAATAATTATATTCCTTATCAAAACTATAAATATTGTAAAACTTTTACCAGTCTCTTTAGATGCTTCTTGAAGCACAGCATTGAGCTTGGCCTGCGACCGGCCCGCTATGCCCCAGGTGAGGCCATCCCTGTTCTTGGCAATTCTAGCACATTCCATCACAGTATGTTTGCCAGTGAACCCAGTGGCCCCAAATATCACCAAATCTAACCGGGACATCTAAACAAAATAATCAAGAATTCAATGTTAAAAATATTCTAGTTAGAAAAATCAATACCTTATTCAGCATTTTTCCTTCTTATACTCAATTAACATTTTTATGATCTAAATAAGTCTTTGCATGTGACAGTACTTAATGAATCATATGAGAACTTCAGCATGAAAATGTTTTATTTAAATTGTAATATAAACAATTAATACTTATTAGACAATTTCTATTATTCATCAAGGTTTTATTAATCAATGGATTGGTTTTCTTATTTCTTAAAAAGCAAATTTGTTAAAAAAAATGATTTTATAAACCTCACCGTAAAAATGGATTATTCCCTACACCATTATATTTAAATACATATATACAGTACATTGTGGGTACACATATAAAAACCTAACGAATGCGGAATGGGAAATATTTACTAGTGACACTATTACTGGATGAATGATTACCGGTGTTCCGCAGAAATTGCAAATGAGTGTTTTTAATTGTGATCATTTTCTATCGTTTCCAATTAAATTTATGAAAATACGGAAGTTTTCCTTATTGTAAAATATTCCCCATATTGATAAATAAACTAATCTTACCTCAGACAATATCATAGCAAATTTAAACACTTCTAGAATAATTAGATATTTTAATTAATGATCACCAAGCTGATTTCTAAATCAAAAATTGCGGGTAAAACCTACGTCGCAATCTGGCACACTCACAAACGCAAATATCAGAATGACAGCCAAACTGAGCCGGACCAACCAAGGACTATTGCACCGAATATAACACAAAAACTAAAGTGTTGTCTGTTTTCAATTAGAGCCGACTTAATATAAACATTTATATATCTATAATCGATTCATGGATTACGAGAAGTAAATATTTAATATTAGTTCTAAAAATGATTTCGCACTAAATTTAAACAAAGAGGTTTTTTTTGTTTTTTACTGTGTAAAATGTGCAATGAATTGTTTACAGTTGCTGTATCTTAAATTGTATTTGTAATGTTATGATATTAAGAACATGTTATTAAAAAAAATATTTTGTTTAATTCCTACATAATCTAGTAAAGTCTGTGTTCCCATTTCTGATTATTTTCAATATTTTCAGTTATACCAATAGTCAACAGATATAATCGATTTTGAGCTACAAGATTTTTTTTAATAGTTAGTGCTGTCACTGACACCCGACAGTCTGTCGTTGATATCTTTGACAGTGACAAGCTGACAAGACAAGTGGACCAAGTTGACCAAAGTTGACTTTCGACAAGTACCTAAATAATAACCTAAAATACCGATATAAAATATTAGCATTTAAAATGGAACTCAATGAACGGATTTTAAATTATTTAGACAATGTTGATAAAGTCGATACTTTAAAATTATCCGAGGAATTCGGCGAAGAACACCAAAAGATAATAGGAGCCGTGAAGAGTATTGAAGCCCTGGACATGGTAAAGTCTGAACCGTTAAAGAGCACTAAATGGGAATTAACCGAAGAAGGTCAGCAAGTTGCTGATAATGGTAGTCATGAAGCTATTCTTTTTAGAAGCATACCAGATAGTGGAATTTCTCAAGCCGAGATCATGAAAGTAAGGTTTGGCTTATATCAGTGATTATCAAACTTATTTCTTTTACCGCACCCTTTGAAAATCAAATCTTTTTCAGCGTCCCCCATTTTATATACACCTCTAAAACTTAATAACCACCAACCAACGTTATATTTATTTCAATATTTTATTTTCTTAAATTTTAGTTTATAATATAGAACTGTTTCAAATAAAAACTGCCACATAAGCCAGCATTTTTATTATTTGTAATATTTTATATTAAGTAGAAATATTAAACAATGTTCATGTTAATGAACATTCTTATGAGTCCCTTAACGCCCTCTTTAGATTTCAAACGCCCCCAGGGTGTGTACTTGCCCAGTTTGAGAAAGATTGGCTTATATTATTACAGTAATAATAAAACTTGTTTTGAAAATAACAATTGTCCTAATTCGATCACCGCCATGTACCAATGTGTTTTTCAATTTTCGAATTGCATATGTACATTATCCGACGCTCTTACGGTGAAGGAAAAACATTGTCTTGCAACTTACACATATCGGCGAAGAAATTTAAAGATATGTATAAAGTCAACCAACATGCAATGGGCCAGTGTGGTTGACTATGGCCTAGTCACCCCTAATAATAGGGTAGGCTCTGAGCCCCTCGGTGGGGACGTGTGTGAGCTGATGATGAACTCATCTGTTCCTCTAGTATTGTAGATGTCCATAAACACTGATCACCTTTGTGATCTCGCCACTTTGCCCCTTCTGTTTTGACAAACATGGTACTGGATTTGTCAGTGAAAGATATGTTTGTAAAGCTTCATATGTAGCTGTGTTCTAACTAGTGTATTATGAAAGTATGTATTACCTCACAAACAACATCAAATCCCGTGTGTATTTTATAATGATTGCGCAGTGATAACTTTGAAGTTAATATCTTATGACAAAACTCACATTCCACCTCTTCCTTCTGCGTACCTTCTCCCTTCTCCGTCTTCTTCGCCGTTCTTTTCGTTTTAACATCATTCTTTTTACTTCTACTTCTTATGGTTTTAGTGGGTTTTGTATCGGTCTGTTTTGATTCATTTTTACAATTTTCGTAATTGTTTAATGTATCTAAAGTTACGTTATCATCGTAGTCTTTGAAATCGTCGTCAGCCAATAACTCTGATATGTCAATTTCAGTGTTACTTCGCTCACTTTTTATGTTTGAAACAAATTCAGGTTTGATGGCGTCTTTATTGCATTTAATAAGTGTACTTTGTACATTTTCGCATCTCTTTTGAAATTTATACGTTTCGTTAATAAATTCAATACATACTGTACACATTTCTTGTGGTAGCGAATCATTTATTTCTACCTGGAACAAGAAATAAATGATAGCAAAAAAACTTCTGAACTAATAGAACATTTGGTACGAAACTAAGTTTATTTTAATAAATAATTTTAAATATAACTTTTTAGGAGTTATTAATCGTGTACTAGTTAGTTAATAAAAGGTTAATTTACTTTAACACCCGTAGTTGCTTGTATCACATTAGAATATTTTTCACTATGCTCCGATCGTGTAAATATCTGGTGCAAAGATTGCTCGCTCAGACAAAACCTGCAGCAATTCCAAGGATGCGATTTGGCCATTTCACGACATTAATATTATTCATAAAACTTGTTAATAAAATAAAATAAAAACAATAAGTTGTTATTGTTTGGATTGTTTACATTTCAAACGAGTGTCACAGATACAGTAATGTCGACGCGATTGTGACGTTGACACAGATGAAAAATCGGAAACTAAAAAAAATAAATTGGTTTATCATATTTCAAAATGAAAAAATCTGTGTCTTGTATCTGCAAAACAATATTATTACTATTTCTTTCTTTCTTTATACTTAAATTTGACTAAATTTGATTATTTTTATTATTTGCGTGTGATTCACACGTAAATACCCGCTGAAGTTTTAGTAGTCATTAAAATAATAGATTTTATTTCTTAATAATTTAATCATATTTATAATTTATTTACAAACAAATAACATCTAACTCTCCCCGAATTCACATCGAAGAACAATGAGGTGTGCTGGCCAGTCACAATTTCTATACACAAATAAAGTTCTTAATGGCCAGTACTAGTTTTAAATGTATTGGCAGTATCACAGCTGCACCCGGACGATGGCGCTGTGCGTGTCATCGGGCAGGCCGTGCACGCGGCGCATGTGCGCGCGCACCTTGTTGGGCTTCTCGAAGCGGTGCTCGCAGACGGGGCACAGGTAGCCGTAGCGGCGGCCGGTGTGCGCGTTGTGCTTGTGTATCTGGAGGAACTTGCGCGACTTCAGGCGCTTGGGGCACATGTCACACTGGGGGATAATGCACTCTTATGATCCGGCCGCTCGTGTGCCTCTTCTCTTATAACAAAAACATTAGAAAAAAGCAGACTGTGACACCTAATGCTACAAAAATCGCTTGCACAGTCAAGCACAAGTCCAGGTTCGATTTCCAGTGTTAATTTATATATGAATATCCATTGAATCCAATAGCCTAATAGTTAAGGGTACGGATTACCGTAGTCATGGGTTCGATTCCAACGTTCAAATATTTACTTGCTAAGCTTACTTGGAATGGTCGCAAGTATTATTAGTAGTAAATTAACAAAAAATGTAGACGCGGATCGACCTGGAAGTTCTTCTCTGGCAGGTGTATGGCGATGTGCTGCACCAAGTTGGAGCGGCGGTGGAAGGTGGCGCCGCAGTGGTCGCACACGTACGGCCGCTCGCCGGTGTGCCGACGCTCGTGGATCTGATAGCAACATGTAGGCCACAATCATCGATGACCATGAACTGGTCCGGTGCCACCAACACACTCCTGTAACCTTCAACTCATCGGTCCATCAAATAATTAAGTACCTCTAGAATATTCTATCTGGATATGTCAGTATTTAAAGATATGTGTGAAGTCAATGCACCGACAGCGCTGACTATGGCCTAGTCACCTCTAATAGAGTAGACTGCGAGCCCCTCAGCAGGGACGTGTAGTGAGCTGATGATAATTCATAGGGGTATATTTCTCCTTCCTACGTGTCCTCTGCCACCGCAAAATCCCTTTTTTCTCCGTGAAAAAAGGTAATA
>JAODUI010000032.1:389577-401578 GCA_027563995.1 Papilio gigon
TTTACACTTGCTAAATTATGAAAATTACTGTTACGTTTTTTTATTATGGTAAAAACAAACAAAATAAAGCATCACTTTATGGTGTTACACTACGTCAGAAGTTGATAACACAAAAAGGTTTGTTACGTAAGTTACAGTCGCAATCAGAGCCAGATAAGAGTTTCTCCTAGTACAGATTTCTCAATCTAAATTTACACTAAAGGGAGTACTTAGCTACTCTGAGTACAGTTGTCATTTGGAATCACCATACTGTATGCAATTAAATTCGCTTACCCTATAAGATTCAACTATAACGCATTAGGCTAACAACGCTTCAGTGTAGTGTGGCAAGGCACGTGTCGACCCAGCCAACGAATATAATGTCACAACTCTTTTAAGGTCACAAAAAACATGTAACTCTTTTCGTGGGATAGATTACATGTGCAAAAGCAGCAACACTGACCATTGAGCATGGCGTCGTGCATGCGTCGCACGAGGGCGGGTATGACGTGGCTGGACGCCAGGGAGAAGTTGTCGTGAGGCCCGAACACGTTGCACGGCACCACCGACGTGAACATGCGCCCGTGCTGCTCCTTGTAGGCTCTGGCGACATGTTACAACTGTAATAACCATACCATGGCATTAAGAGTAGAGTGAATACGCATTTGTTAAGCTAACGTGTATCATCTTCCGACTACATCACCGCTTAATATTAAGCAGGATAGCGGTCAAGCAGTAGCTTATTCACCATAAATGAAACTCGTTCCCCGCTAGTTTCACATATAATATTATTCTGACAATTTACCTGTTTAAAATGTCAATCATTCTCTTTGCATAGCTGTAACCAAAGTTAGAGGAATGTGGTGGGCCCTTGTGCACCTGGGAAGAGTCAATAATTATCACTTTAACACCAAAATAAGTCGCAATGTTTATTCACTTTATTGAACTATTTTAATGAGGGATTATTGTTAAATATGGATTTCTGAAAGTAAATTTTTTAGAAGTAAGCAAATGAAGAATATAATAAAATTTAAATCCACATACCATAGTCTCATCAATAGGGTATGTAGTCTTTTCAGGAAAGATGCATGTTGAGAGGCAAGAGATAACTTTCTTCGCATTGCATTTATAGCTGGCATACAGGACATTATCATTTATTGTCATGTTCTTCCGCTGCATTGCAACAAACAAATCATTTTTATGACCCACATGTCATTACAAATTTACGTATAGGAGTGAGGAGCCAAGTTTACATGTATCAAAGAAAATCTCCACTGCTCATACTATCATCAAAATTTAATCATTTCATTAAGAGTCATACAAAATTTTACTATAAATTATAACTTACAAAAAAATCCAAGTTATTTGCCATGTTATGGTACAGTCCCCCCACCATAGCAGCTAAGTGGATAACATGTGTGGGCTTATGTTTGTCAAACAATGCCACTGTTTGTGCTTTGTCTCTGTAATAACAATAAAAAAAACGGTTGTAAGGAAAGCAACGTTTTGATTCTTTATAATAACCGACAGAAAAAAAATCAATTTATCAAACTTATTTACATTGGGACGTATCAGAGAAAAAAAAAACGAGCTAAATGATAATGTCTTAGAAATGGATGAGTATTAGTTTATTTTGTTTACCTTAGATCCGCATCTTTGGATCCACAAAATATCCAACTCTCGCTAGCAAAACGAGAATCATCTTGACGTTCTTTGTCTACCACTTCTTTTATAGCTTGCCCGACTAGGCCGGAACCCCCAGTAACCAAAACCACTTTCTTTTCTTCGCTCATCTACAACAATAAACAAGATTACTCAAACTGATTATATTATATTGAAGTCAGAATCAGTGTTCAACAATTGTAGCATTTATAGTTTTAAAGTATATAATTTACATCTTCAAATATACGTGGCGACAAACACAACTTTTAATATAAGGTACACTCCGGACAATCTTATTTAAGGTTTTGGGCAAATGTTTTCAAAACATATATAGTTTTTATATAAATGTGGTTTATTATCGTAGAACTATTACTTGTAAATCCAATCGATTAAAGCCTTTAAAGTAATTTTAATCTCTTTTAATATTTTTATCGATTACGTTCATATGACGTTTGAATGACACAAACGAAACTGTCAACCTGATAAGCAAGATCACTTTAAACCCAACTCGGTATTCAAACCAAAACCAAGATCTTTTTTTATATATTTCAACTTTTTTGTCGTTTACAACAATTCACGCTAAACCATATAATGTTGATAAAATAGATCTGTTACTGAAAAAAAAATCTTCCTTACCTTATCTCCCGACAGCACGATTTTTGGAGGCTTCTTAAAAATTACACTTAACGCTTTATTCTTGATAATTCGAAATGGATTACATTCTAAATCTGTGTTTTATTGAATGATTTTTGGTAAATAAGGATTGGGAAATTAATTTTGATGTTTCGGTTATTCCAAAATCAAAAAGACAAGTACCTTTGACGACTTTGTGGTCCAAGTCGAAATTGCAATGTTTTGTTTTCCTGCAACCAAGCAGCCAAATCTATTGGCCAGTGTCTTTTAAAAGTAAACATTATTGTCTATGCTACAATTCCTTGCACATGATTGGCCAAGAGTTTTTCTATGAGCGTTCATTCTCGCTCTGAAAACGCCAAATACGCTTTCAAACCAAAATGGAGGATTTGTCGGTCGAGGTGTACGGTGAAAATGGTGCTTATTATAAGGTTTGTAAATTGTGAAGTACGTTAGTATTGTTTGTAAATTATATAACATAAATTTGTGAATTATGTAATGTGTTATAAAGAAGCTCTGGAACTACGTTTCGTCATATACTTACAAAAATATTTTTCCGGGAAGATCATCGCGGCTGGAATGGACGCCATGTCCGTCTGACAGGGCGTGAATTTTCCATGTGTTTTATTCCTGCCGCTTTTATATTTTTAGACCCCGATTGCGGCACCATACTCGAGCAGCATTCGATACGTATTTCCATTTGCACGTTAAAAAGTGAATGACCCAAAAATCCATTTATTTCTAGCATATTACAAAGATATTGGATCATCACCATATAATAATTTCTTATATTTTAGGCCATTGTCACCGACGTGCTCGACAACGAGGTTCTTGTAACCTTTGAAAATGAGTAAGTTTCCTAATTGTTTAATATAGTTTATGGTAAGCTAAAGTAGACGCTTATTTATTTACATGTAATTTCTATTTTAGCTGGCAGCCGGAATCTAAATTTCCTTTTTCTCAAGTGTTCTTACCACCTAAAGACACCGGCAAACACACGGAATTTGTGGATAACCAGGAGGTGGAGGTATTTGCAAGATCGAACGACAAAGAAGCATGTGGGTGGTGGACAGCTAATATCAAGGTATATAAATATTTTTTAATCTTTCTCACTCAATTATATAAATATACTTTTTTTTCATTAGAAGTCATAGATTTGTCTCAGTCGCGTTTAATTTATTGTAATGTTATTTGCAAATGAAACGTTTTTCAGTAATGTAATGAAATCAATATTGGTATTTGATATATGTGCAACTGAAGTTTTTGCTGATAAAAATAGTGATTAGATTGTAATTCTAAACAAAGGAAAATAATATTTTTGTTGTTTCATACCCTAAATTAAGATTTACATACAATAAGGAAGCTGAAGGGTTTTTTTTAAATTCAAGTGTGAGGTAATAACATTTTGGTTGATAAATATTCTACTGTCCCCTTTCAATGTCCAGGTGGTTGCATAAATTTGCACTTTTGTGTCTTTTTGTGTGTGCAGTTTAAGTTTTGTCCCCCATAGTGTTACATTGTACTTGCAAATCCAGTTTGTTTCACAAATTTGCTCTGTGTGAATTTACATCTAGTGTATTTGGTATATGTGTAAGTGCACGTAAATGTGCTTACAATGATCATAACCAGAATAATGTTGGTCATTGTGTAAGAACAGCATTGAAGCTTTGCACCCTTTTATAATAAAACATTGCCAAGATGTCACTGAAATGCAACCATGTTAAAGATAATGTGGAAAAGTGCATAAATATATAATTAATGATGAATTATCACACAATTTCAATTAAATAATGACCAGTAGAAATAATTAATATTTAATTTGTTGTTGTTTTAGAAAAGCTTTAGAAATCAGAGAAACATTTCTTATGTTACAAAGAAATGTATAACTCGAAATAGTAATACTTACTAATGACACTAGTTTATTCAGTAAAAAAATTAACCACAAATAGTGTATTGACATGTATTTCTGCTTTGTACAAAGATCGTCCACACTGCCCAGATATCACTTTGAACATCATCCCTGGCAGTGGCAATGAATAATTACAAAAGTTACTGTTGTCAAGTGTAACTGTTGCTTTACTTATTCTGAATTTGTGCATTTCATAATGTTCCACAAAGCCTGTAACTGTCTCGTGTAGTTTTTATTCATGTACCCTCGTTTTTTTATATATCTTACTAGAAATGACGCAAACAATGTTAGATGCTATTACTATAGTCTGCAATCTGTGTATGGACAATTTTCGTTATAAAACTTTGATTTAATATCTGCAACATTCATCTTAAAAACTGCTAAATTATATTTTCGGCACATTGATACGTATTTACTTTGTAGACAAATTCTGAACGTTATTTGTCTTAATTTGCAATAACACGACAAAGCAATTCATGAGAATACGTAAGTCTTGTATTTTCGTCAAACTAACGTCACTTAACTTAGGAAGTGCATTACCCCTTGCTCAGTGTGTGTACTTGCAGTTAGTCGATATGTACAAAACTAAGTAAATATGCAGCAAAGTAGTGCGCCTGCAATGCAGGATGTATCGCCTGGCCCACTACTTACATAAACTAAATCGATATATACGAATTTCCTTGGGCGCGTCGGGAAATTGTTTACTTGGTGAAATAAATGTTAAAACCGTTCCGATGTCCGTGCTTGTTGTTTTGTGTGTGGTTGGAGATTATTACATTGCATTCCTTCTAATATTTGAGTTAAAAATGTAATCATAAGGACGAATAAAGTGTTACATATTTATTAGTTAACATGTTGGTTAGCAGAACCACTCGTAACTTGTGTGTGCTCCATTCGTGCAGTATTTGAACTTTTCCGGTTAGGGTTACCACATTTTATATGACGGGAAGAGAAATGCGTAAAATTATCGCGCTTGCCGCGACCAAGTAGATGTAGGTAATCTGCTTGAACTTAGTATTAGGATACCGTAATGTCATTTGAAATATTTTTCAATGTTTACAAATAATATGTTTATACAGAATTACTAATGTTTTGTCAAAATGGCACAACTACATTTATTAGTGCAGTGTTTTTGTGGCGGGGAGTTGTGTATTGTAGGGATTGTCCGCGAGGCGTGCGTGGTGCGGTGCGCTCGCAACCGACACGGGCAGTGGGCCGACCGCCTCGCAAGGATCGTGCGCTAATTGCGAACCTACGTGCCGCCTCTCCAATAACTTGGATAAACAATATCAATTTAAATACTGTAAAGTTGCATTTAATACCGATGTCTTCACTCCTTGTACTGACATTTAAGACAGGCTCAAACGTTCCAGCTCGGCTTGGTGTAGGTACGGAGCTGATGTCAACTCTTATTGACTAATCACTCTTCACGTTGTATTGCTTATGAAACACGTTAATCTTAGATGTAGCGTCGAAATTTATGTTTTAAAAATTTGAACATAAACGGATACATTATGTAATTAAACTATTAAAAGTTTCGAGAGACAGGTGCAGTTAGCCGTTTTTATTAGTATTTGAATTTTTGTAAATTTTGTATGGCAATAATTGTGAAGATATATTTGCTCGCACGACCCAAATACCGTCGTCAATAGCTTCCGATGCTACCGCGCCGCAGCTCGCAACGATCTCACACCAAAATACTCATGCTCTTTCCCATTTTTAAAAAGTCATTAATATGTCACGGTGATTAAGCCGTTCTGAAAGTCGATCAGTCGTACTGTCATCTTAAAGTGTCCTACCTACCTTTACATAAATTGCGAGGATAGTTTTTTGTGAGTGTCGGTTTCAAATTGTAACAGGATTGTGTGTCCGAGCCGGCGCGTGAAGTCACTGTCCCGATATTCGAACGTGGGTGCGGATTCATAAAAAAATTCGCGCCGCTGACCCACTTTACATTAGTCGGGCGTTCTGTGCCGGCGTCCCTCCGAGACAAATTTATATTTTTAAATACTTTGTTTATGGTATAGTAAATAAAAGTTCCTAGCACAGTACATTACATCTTCACGTAAGTAATATTCTTTTGTGAAATAAATAGCAATGTAAAAAACATAACAATATAAAACTGTTTTAACAACTTACATGGACGGAAAGATATTTTTTTACCGTCGCATGAAATACAAAGACCTGATAGTATCTCGGTCGCGAATTCTAATAGATGCTCGTCTAATGTTGCACTCGCAGACTGCGTCTTTGCTCCCTCTCCCTCCTTTGTCGCAATACGCCTGCGCGCAGGGGAGTGGATTCGAATGCAAGGAGAACACGCGGCGCTGCCGAGTGCCACTTGTCAGCCGCCAAGCCAAATACATTATACAGTCCACCCCATTGACGCTTCTCAGCTTCGCGTAATAGTTTATTTATTGAATGGCTCCCGGTAGGATTTTTAAGTTTTTTTCGAGGAACAGCAATATCTGTTGTTTCTTTTTATAAAACCTACACAGTCTGGATTAATATCTTCGGTTGCACATTGTATGGTCATAGGCTCGAAATATCTCAATGATAGTTCATGCACCGGCCTCATTAGTGGTTAATTCTTCTTTACTATGGTGCTGGAATTGTTAAATCATAAAGAATAGTTTAGAACTTCTACCGTTAATTATAAAACACTAAAATATTTATGCTGTAGTTAAAGATACTTAAAGTTAGGCGGCTTTGGTTTCAGATATTAATGAAATATTCCAGCACAATCCTTCTCCTTTGTATCAATTGTGAACTTCCGATTGAGTGCTAATCTACAATGTCGTGGTATGGTATCGTTGCAGATGATGCGGGGGGAGTTCCTCGTGATAGAATACCTGGAATGGGACAACTGTTACTCGGAGATCGTGCCCAAGGACCGGCTCCGGGTGAAGACTCCCAAGACGCCCATCGACAAGAACACCTTCCACAAGTTCGAGATAACTGTGCCTGATGATCTCAAAGAGTAGTCAGTATTGGCTATTAAAAATTTTTAACTTATATTGTTTCCTACTGATACTTACAGGGGATGTTTGGATGGTTGGATGGATAGATTGATGCTTGTTAGCAAGTAAGTACAAAACTGCTGCATAGATCTGGATGAAACTTGGCAGAAATGTAGTCGCAGACAAAAGCTAGTGTTGGTGTAATTTAGTCCCAACAATGCGCCTTGTCCCCGTAACTAAGCAGGCAGAAAGTATAGAGTTTTTACCTCCCCCTTCTTATATTTATGTTAATGATATGTTAATTTAGTATGAAACGCTTAGCATGACCTCTGCTATATGTTGGGGTTTATTTGCTTCAGATTTAATGTCCGAAGGATATTGTGAGAGATTTGCTAAAAAAGCCATTTTCATAGTTCTGTGAGGTTTCTAGTAACGATTAGGTTGTATCGTTTTTAAATAGCGCAGATCCCCAACTCTGATTGCGCTGTTTGTCTGGGCGACCCAATGAGTAGACTTATAGTTAATACAATGTATATTAGTCAATTAATTTCATCTATAAATTATTACGCCGTAAAGAGGAAATAACGCAAACATTGATGTAACATATTTTAATGTTTTTAATTGTGTCCGCAAATCTTACGCTTGCGAGAAATCTCTTTAATCATATATGGACTAAGTTACGGAAATTGGATCGTGGACGCCTTCTTTAATATGTAGGGTTTATTTTAAAACGGAGACACATCACCCAAATGTAAAGGAGTTTATATTAGTGCACAGTATAATCTAGGCTAAGCTACAAACATCAGGTTTTGCACGAGCGAGTTCCATAGTACACATGAGTGATGAGTGCGCGAACTTTGTGCAGCGCGAAGGTGGAGAACGCGCACAAGGAGTTCCAAAAGGCGATCGACGCGGCGCTGGTGTGGTTCGTGCCGGAGCGCGGGGCGCTGGCCGTCATCTCGCGCTGCGAGACGTCACAGCGTCGCGCCACCATGCTGCAGGAAATGCACTTCAGGTACATTCAAAGAATTCAATTCAAACATCTCGTGTGCATATCTGCTATCTAAGCGTATATGGCAACGTTAAGCACAACACACAGCACTTAATTGGGATTTCAATTGTTAAGTATATCTTGAGGTCTGGTTTGCGAGGAGCGGCAGACTCACCGCTTTGTCAGACATAGTGCTGATATCATGATGGAAGACACAGGGCCACCGGCATTTAGATTCGTGCACGGATGGTAGTGTAATTTTCCTACAGTCAAACAATTACAATTATATCAAATAGAGATTTTCGATAGCATTTTTTTTATCCAAAGGTGCAAAAATGTTTTTTGTTATACATTAATACCTTATAATTGTATACAAATATCAATTGTATAGTCGTTTAAAGATGCACTATACTAATTCAATTACTGGGATAATCAGATCCATCCACGTCTTTTGTAGAAAGTGAATCTATTCATTACACTCGTAGTGTAACACACACACTACCGACACTAACCGACAGATGTTCATATGTGCATGTTCCGCCTAGACATGATATTGAATTCTTAAATATTAATAAACTTCAGTATGCAAACCCACTACAGAGTTGGTTTATACAATAAATTGAAATATAGAGTGTGTGTGTAGACAGTGTGTGATAAATGATTGCTAATATTTGTTTGTGTTTGTTGTAGAAACTTAACACAGAAGCTGCTATTATTAAAAAAGACTGAGGAGGCAGCTCGACAGTTGGAATCGACGAAAATTCATAGTCAAGGGGGGTGAGTACATTTATTTTTTATTGAATTGCAGCTTTAACAGATGTACATTCGAATTCAATAAAAATGAGAAATAATATAAACATATTTTTACTGACTGACTACTTTGGAATGTTTGTTTTTAATTTTGATACAAAAATGATTGGTTTTTTCAAAGTTTGTGATTGTAGCTTTACAAATGTAAAATTGTTTAGACAGATTTGACATAATTTCAAATTTCCATTGCATTCGACTGAAGCTAGATGCGTGTGACAGGTACACGGACGAGTTTAGCGTGCGCGAGGAGCTGATGGGGCTGGCGATCGGCACGCACGGCGTAAACATCCAGCAGGCGCGCAAAGTGCCAGGCGTGACCAACATTGAGCTGGAGGAGGTGACGTGCACCTTCAAGATCTGCGGCGAGTCTGCGGAGGCGGTGCGCCGCGCGCGCTCGCTGCTGGAGTACGCGGAGGAGTCCATCATGGTGCCGCGCGCGCTTGTTGGCAAGGTCATCGGCAAGAACGGCAAAGTCATACAAGAGATCGTCGACAAGAGCGGTGTCGTGAGGGTATGTACACACTCTATGTTCCTTCTATACTTGCTACTAGGACAATTATTTCCTTCATCTTAACCATTTTGAAAATGAATTACTTATAGAATTGTTAATTGTTTTGTAATTGTTTCATTGCCATTATTGCTCTGCTCAAATATTTTTATCTTTATTAGGAAATATAAGATTTTTAGAGTTTAAAATGTAACTAACTTAACGAATTAAAGGTGTTTGCGAGCATGTGCTGTAAGTATGTTTGTCTACGTGTGTAGGTGAAAGTGGAGGGCGACAACGAGCCGCAGCCGTCGGCGCCGCGCGAGGAGGGCATGATGTCCTTCGTATTTGTAGGCACGCGCGAGAACATCGCCAACGCCAAGGTGCTCGTCGAGTACCACGTCGCGCACCTCAAGGTAACAATCTGATTAAAAATCTATTATTACAGTACATGATTAAAAAACAACACTTATATAAAATGCCACATAGTACTGTAATATTAACTATTATTTTTTTTGTACAGGAAGTGGAGCAGCTGCGCGCGGAGAAGCAAGAGATCGACCAGCAGCTGCGCGTAGTGTTGGGCGGGTCGGGTGGCGCGTTCCCAGCGCCGCGCGGGGTGCCCGCGACGCGCGCGCGCCGCCCTCGCCCGCCGCCGCAGCGGTACCCGCCAGGTACGCCGTGTCCAAAATCGACTAAAACTTGTGTTAATTCTTCCGGTTAAACGTTGCACGATTGAGGCAAGTAAGCATAACCAGTGTAAATCTTGTTCTTTCTTTTTCTACATCATTGAAAACCAGATCCTGATTGTTGTGAATGTTAACTTAAATGACTCCATTTTTGTTTCTTTGTTTGTCTTGTGCAGTATTGAGAATGCACAACTGAGATGGATATTTAGGAAGTGTGTTTGTATGTTCCAGGCGGCAGACGGACGACACCGGAACTGGGCGAAGAGCGCGGCGACAGCGGCGGCGCCTACCGCGGCCGTGCGCGCCCGCCGCGTCCTAACAGGTAACGTGAACCAATTATACTCTGCTTAACCGGAATTATTTATTCTATGTACTAGCCATCTTAAGTTATGTTGAAGTTTATTTGACTCAGTAGTGGTTGTGTCTATTAGTGTACTTTGAAAACAGAATGTACAAAATTTTTCTTGAGTTCGTGTTATAAATAGTCGTGTTTGTGCTACAGGTCTAGCGAGCGTCGCGGCGAGGAGCGACGTGTGCCACTGGAGAACGGGCGCGCGCACCCCCGCCCGCCGCGCGACCAGCGCGAGCCCAGAGAGCCCCGCGAGCCCCGGGAGCCACGGGAGCCTCGCGAGCCTCGCGAGCAGCGCGACACTGTGAGTACACTTGCACACACCAATGTATGCCGCGTCATACCTCACAAGCCCGCCACAAAATTGGTTAAAATTATAATATACTGGATAGAATTTGGTTCAATAATTTCTGCAGAGTCAAATTACAATTATGGCAAATTAATATATATAACAATATTGTGAATTATATTAAATTTATATACTTACATTCCTCGTAGTGTTTCGCGATGGATTTAAATGTTTGTTTTATTTGTTAACGATTAATTTAAAACACTAGATGTTATTTTGTAATGCAGAGCGGGCGGCGGCGCGAAGGCGCGCGCGAGGAGCGGCGGCGGCCGACTGACGAGGACGCGGCCGCCACCGACGCACAGGAATCCAGCGCGGACAGAGGTACGCACGCACGCACACACCGTGCACTGTACCTTCCCTACAAACTTCAACTTTAGCAAAAATGAAAATTGTAAGGTGTTCAAATGTGTGCTATTTCTTCGTATATACTAAACTAAACAGTCGTCACGAAAATGGCTTTGTTTTATAAAATTAATATATACACGCACACATTGTTACAAATGTGTTTTCTTGTACGTGAATCTGAAAATGTTACACAATGTGCTAGTTAAAATGTAGTCCTAGTTTATATGTTTTTACTATTATGGCATACGTATATGTATGTATGTATGTATGTATGTATGTATAACATATGTAATTCGTTAATTTCAATGTTTAACTATAAGAATAGAGTACAATATATTCATTTATAATTAAAATGAGCTGTCAAACTATGTTTACATTTTAATAAGTGCATAAGTATTGTATAGTTGTATGTCGGGTGTATATTGTGCTGTTTAGCTGTACTGCATGCCGCGTAGCGCAGTGCGCCGCCGTGTCTACACGTGCGCCTGCAAGTATTTATATAAAGTTTAAGAATTAACGCATTTAGGGAATATAGTAAATAGTCGAGATGTCTGTTAATATCAATTATTGAATATATATTGATGGGATTTTTTTTACTACATTTTGTAAATAAATTTGTATTTTAGGTCCAAAGTCACAAGGCTTGTTGATTATATGGACAGAGGCGTAGTTGTATAGATGTTGTGCATGACGTAGGCGCGTAGGGGCAGGGCTGCGGGCATGGTGGATGCGTAGAGTGAGCGGCGCGTGTGTTGTAGAGTCGGCGTCGTCGGAGGAGGGGCGCGCGGCCAGCGAGGGCGGCGCGAGGAGGCACCGGCGACGCCGCACTGGAGGT
>JAODUI010000032.1:430218-446217 GCA_027563995.1 Papilio gigon
ACGATGGAACACATAAAAGTGTGTCGAATATGCCTCGTAATGGATGTAAGCATGCACAATCTACAGGCTTATCCTCTGGGAACTTATTTTGAACATGTTACAGGAATAAATGTAAGTTCAATTTATCTGAATGCAAAATTTAACTTTAATAATAGGAAATGAATATGAAGGAGGATTGGATGAAACAATTAAATTTACCCACGTATGTATTAAATATGTTTATAGTTCGTATATGACAAACTAGTCGGGTTCCAGTTATCGTAATAATATTTGTTGAGGCGGGTTGCGCGATGTTTGCGCGAGGTTGTCGTGTTAAATACATGTTTCTATTTAAGCGAACGTCCTAAACAAATTAAGTTTTACACTAACGTGCTTCTTTATAGGACTATTTTAATTTGTAAATTAATATCAAAGCTCTATATATATTATTTTAATTTGTAAATGAATATCAAAGGCTATTGGTTTACGGAACGGATTTCCGTACAAATTTATATGAAATATTTAACATCAACGTTTTAAACTTTACGCTTGTAAAATACTACTGTAATAAATGACCTTATAACCAATGAATTAGAAAGTTGGAGGAAAGTTGCGTGTGGTTTTTAGTCTCGCGGTCGCAATTTGTATCTCCATTGTGTTGGTAAGACGAAGTAAATTTATCAAAGTAAGAATGAGTCTGAAAGGGATATACAAAAATGAATTTTATTTCCCTTTGTTATCGCATGAGTCATCACCACCAGAACAATATCACTAATTCTTTTTTTGGTTATTAAAATAAGTCGTATATTAAATATTACTTTGATACTTTTATACACATAGAGCTTAAGTAAACCATTACATAAGCCGCTACGCAGTAACGAGCTCGTAACTTCATTACAGTAATTGTTTTATAAATACGTCGTACACGACAGTAGCTCCATCTCGCGACGCCTTTAACCTCTATAAAATCCTTTACGGACACTTTACGGTTTTACAATAAACGTTCATTTTTCAAACGTATCAATATAAAAATGAGTTATTACAAAAGTGTGGTGGCAGTAGAATCCCATCGTTGTACTCAATTTTTCCAACATGTATTCAGCCAAAGTAAAATATTTACCTTCACTCTATCGTTTCCTGTTGGTACGATGCACAGAGTGGCGCAGTATCAAGATCCCGCGGGAGCACCGGAGCGAGGAAATGCAATCGGCGCGGTAACGTGTGTGGGATCAGCCGGTGCGACGGCAAACATACCCCGGTGGATAACAGTTTAGCCTCTACTATTTTCATTGCAATTGCTTTTCGATCTAAATTGGTTTTCCTCTCATATCTAAATAGGGTTTAGTGTAACAACTTTATTGTGGAAGCAACATGTATATTGAACATAATTTCACATCAAGGCGGAAGGTCAACGCCTGATATTGGTGAACGATATCCTTAAATATTAGCAATTTTAATATAAAAATCTACTAATATTTAAAATAAAATATATTCAATACATTTTTTAATTTCAGGTTACTATAAACCGTGAAGTAATTGAAGAACTTGTAATTACCAAAGAATGTAAAAAGCATATACATATAATTTATCGACACGTTTAAAATATCTTGAACATATTACAAACGTTTTCACGCGACACAAAATTAAAGTGGAAGATATGCTCGAGTAGATATTTCAAAGTGGAAATTGTTAAATCGCCGAGAGAAATGTTTTTACACACGAGCGAACATTTTAAGCTTGTTGTAGGTCTCTGTAACAAATTTCATGAAGAAAATGATACTTACAACTTGTCCCGTTTATCATGAGGGTTTTCTTTAAATATAAGTGGAAAGTTTCTTTTCGTGTTCATTGACGGCGACGAGAGACAAATTGAGAGTAACTTTAGAAAATGTCAGTCATAAAAAACTGTAATAAAATTAAATACTTGAAACGTACGCCATCTCTGAAAATACATTTCAGCAAGTGATAATTTTACTTTTGTATAGTATAATGACCTTGTTTGACCAGGGAACCCTAAAAGGGACAAGCCTTCGTTCTCTCATTATTACAGTAAGGCTTCAAAGAGGCAGGAAGGGCCTCGCTCCGAATCTCACGGTCGACGCGGCCGAGCCTTATTGGTTACGCTTCTTCAAGTTAAGGGTCAAATGTATTCAGGATATGTCAGCATTTTATTGAGTCGACGTCCACGGCAATATTGACTCGTAGCTTCACTTTTGTTCCACTTATATTATTTGTACTCCTCTAACTTTATCGAGTTTTTTTTAATAGAAGGTATAGTTGTTTGTACTGTCTATATTAGTAATCATTAAAAAATCTAAACAAAAAAATAATTTGTTACAATTTTTGAAAACTTTTTACATAAAATCAGTTCATAGTTTTATATATGTGTGTGTTGCAATATAAGAAAGTATTAGGAAAAAAAATCGTTCTCAAAAGGTATAATAAAATTATTATTTTACTGCGAAGTGTCAAAGGGCAGCACATAAAGACGCGGCTCAGGTGCTACGGGCAAATTGCTTCCTCTGCAAACAGCTCTCGTCAAGTTCCCCCTGCAGATACGAGGAGAAGGTCGCATAAGAAATTTACCGCCTTTAAACTCGATGAGACTTTACAAGTACAAAGAAACTTACTTTCAGAATAATAATTATTAATTAATAGCCTCGGCTATGTCTGGTAGCGACAATCATACTTGTAAATTTAAATTAGGGTAATGTTTATCGATTATCATGTTTCTAGGTAAAGATTTAAACAACCTTAAATGTAAACTAATCAAATTTACTATTGATATGGAATTAATAGAAACAATGCTTGTTCAGTGCTCACTGTTATATTCGCGTCGCCTAGACATGACAGGACACATGACGGGAGCCGCCGCCCGGTCGATTACAAACAAGGTGCATGTGCAAACGTAACAGCTATATACTGTTTTTATATCATAAACCTAGCTTGAGTAGAAATTGGAATGAAAATGTACCTAATATTTTTCGCACCTCTTACCATCACCTTGTAATTTATAAACACGATCCGATAGATAAGAATGTCGCGAGGCGTAATGTAGCGTAACGTAACGTAGCCTTATAGGATGTTATTACACTAATCGAAACACCTGTAGTAATTATCATGGCTTCATTAATCACAGATCTATTATATGCCTACTCTATGTAGTTCGATCACGTTATATACGGAAAATATCCTCCATTGGAATAGAACATTATTATGTATTTCCTACATGGCCTTACATTGGTATTTACACGTATGCGTGTGTTTAGTGATTACGTTTAAGGTATAAATAAGCCTTTACAATATACTGTTTATGAATTTCTTATTTATGGTCGCCCATTGTTCGAAATTCGAACATAATTCGTTTTGAAAGAGTTTTGTTTTGTTTAAAATAACTTTATGCACTCGGTATCAACTTTCAAGTTCATTTGTTCGGGGAATATCCTCAAAAAGGGGCATAAAGTTGATGAAATGATTAAAAATGTAATAGGCCGACAATTTCATTAAAATTTTCGGCCTATTATATAAGGCTATATAGAAGGTTAGGCGCAGTGTGTTCATCGTGCCTTATAGAGAGGAATATATTATTCCCTACATCGTTAACCTCACGCATAAGTCAGAGCTTAATTTTATATTTTTGGAGGACAGTTGAAGGTGAATTAGGCGTGTCAGTGCACTGGAAGTGAGTGTGGGCCTGTTCTGTTGACTTAGGCCTGAGGCTTCGGCTCAATATCTCACATGTACGAAAATCCGATTGAATAAACTCATCTCATATTTTACAAACAAGTTCGGAAAATCTGCAATTTTCTCTCCACATATATAAATAGTAAGTTAGCTCGCTAGTCCGATCTAAAAATCGTCAATCAACACGTGACACGAATACTTCATTCCCTTGTTAAGGAAACTGCTCGAAAGTATGAAGCTGAGAGATTCAAATAATTCATTCTTACTCTAATATCTTAAAATGTCCTATATTTTTATAAAACAGCGACCAAGGCTTTGTAATCCTATGCTATCTTACATTTACAACTTTTAAATCTCCGCGTGACGTCAGCTCCGGACGTCCGATGATGAAAACAACAAAGATAATTTCTGGTTAAGGTTTTAAGAGTAATGAAAAAATTTATCAAATTATAAAATCATATTTCAGACACTTTTTACTTCCTCGAGAACAAAAGGTAATCACTCGACTCTGTAATTTTGTTAGGGGAGACTCTTTGAACACACAATTTTGTAGAGATGTTATGACAAAAAGTCAAGTACCAAAGTGTCATTATATGTGTCGCAATCATTTGAATATTACGAATTCATTTAATGAATCGACACGAGTGACTCTGACAAATTAACAATTGAAAGAACATCGTGACAGTTTTATAAAATTGTATGTAGAATAATTTTGCTTGAAGTTGACAGTGAGTTTATATAAACCCTATTATGCTATTATTTTGTATGCTTTTATGCTATGTTTTTGAAACGTGAATGTCACGGGTCATTGTTTACGGCTCGGCTTCGTCTGTTTGTTCGAGCACGATTTTCTCGTCGCATTGTAACACACACAAAGTAAATACAAACTTTATATTCCCGTACATTTCACTCGCAGGAACATTCTCTGCTGGATGAAAACTTTGGTTTCAAATATACAATCGTTTTGTGTCAACTAAACTGTTTTATATTTGCGCTATTATTAGCTTATTTGAACAATGAAAAGGTACTTGTTCAGCGAAACAGCGGGACTACTTTCTTTCCTTTCTTAGTTCAAAATGTCCAAACATACCTAGTTGTAATTATACTATTACTAATATAGTAAAAATATTGAACAATAAGTAAATGTAACGACGTTTTTTCATCGATATTTCATTATCAGCATTCCGCACTACCACGTACCTGAACACTCGCTTGTCAGTCGCTTTGATTTCTATTTAGCCTGTCTTCAATAACTTTGGAGAACATACCTGAGGAAGAAAATATAATTGTTATTCAAAAATCGGCATGCTTTATCAAAGACTTCTACTAAATTATGTAAACACACTTGTAAATGTATAAAATATTGTGATATTCTTCCCGTTCAAGATAACAATCTTGTACAAAGTATGATATAGTTGTTTAATATCATCATAATCATCATCATCATATCAGCCACACGTCGCCCACCGCCGAGCGTTGGTCTTCCCCAAATATCGCCACGACGATCGGTCCTCGGCCGCCCACATCCAGGATGCTCCCGCAAACTTGACCAGATCATCGGCCCATCTTGCGGGAGACCTATTAATAATAACTGTTCAATATATGAAGTTGAATTTAGTACAAAATTCTTGATAATGTTTCGAATGAAGTTGTTTAATAAACTTTCCTAACATTTTCTAGTCCGAAGCTTTCAAATATTAATGAAACTTTTTGCAAATAATGTTAGAAAAGGTATAGGTTCAATTAGATTGTGAGCTTCACGAGAGATATTATGAGAGTATTAGCTTTTTTGAAATTAAAAAGCTTTTACCATGTCTCCTTCAGGACGGCCAAAGGTTTTATTAATGTCAAAGTAAATATCCAAATAAGTGAAAAATATTTGATTGTTAGTATTTGACGAATTTAATCTAAAAAATATTACAGTACATTGATTTCGTATGGACTAATATTTTTCTATAAATATTAGATAAAGCTAGCTAGCTTAAAGCTTACCACACAACTGAATCTTTCAGTTAAAGCTTTGTTTGTGAGCTAAATGTTACCTATATTTGATCAGTTTTAACCCAAGGTGGTAGTAGTAGACCAGACTTTATATTCCATCATACAGTGCTGTGAATTTCCGTCGTTGTATCACTTGTTTAAGATCCTACAGTCTCCAGTCTACTTCTTTTTGCAAAAAATTAAGGTTATTTTAACATAAGTTTTTACGTTTAGTAACTTTACAGTGACCGTAATGACCCTGACCTGTACTGTACACTTCAAACTGAAAATTCATTAAAATCATCCGGATTGTAGAACTTCAAAGACAACGAATTCTCATTCTCATACATTTATGCACGATCATACATTATACATACACACATTCGTTTGAGATAAGGCACATTAACATTTAACAAGGCATAAAATTTCGATTCCGGTTTACCAGTGGGATTGAAACCATAATGGAAGTAATCGTTCCTTGGGCACTTTCTGATCCCGTTTACCTACAAGTATTTGTAAACTAGGAAACAGTATTATTTTAACTAATTATAAAACTATTGCTTATTAATTTTTTTTAATTCATTTTATAATTCTCAATAAAAATTACCTCTAAGTTAAACTTTGAAAGATTATTTTACATTTTAACAGCGACATCTATATTCCAGTTCGATTTAACAGAAGGAATATCAAGAACTCTTTCGATTATTAGATTTAGAATATCAGATATGGGACGTTTCTCGCCGCGTCAGCCGCGCTGGCGTGTGAGCCGGGCCGTGAGCGCTTGCGTGTTAAATATGTTTCTGATTTTATCATTTGAAGAAAACTGTTCATTCCTATTTTTAAATTTTCTTCTATAGATTTATTTATCCGAGATTTATTTTTGTATAAAATTACTCAACAGCAACAATATACAAATCAATCTGGACATTAAAAAAAGTAATTTGACATTAAGAAATCCTAAACAAGATTACAAAAACGCCCCGAACATATTTGTGCCTAACCATGTAGCTTTGAAGAGTGCTACATGCGAGCAGTTCCGATTAGACCAACCTAGGCGAGCGTTCCTCAAACACTTCACTTGCAAACCAACTCATTTCATTGATTTATTTTATATTTACTAACATCTATCTGGATAATTTAAGACAAGAGAAATGTTTACTTACTACATTTAACACAAAATTAAGTTTGACTTTGTTGTAGAAATAGAAATAATTAAAATCGTGTTTGAACAATAAACTTGGAGTTGTTTTAACGAAGTTAAACATGGCATGTTAGCTGCTCGTAGAATAATAACGTAGACTTGACTATACCGTAGACCGTGCTACGAGCTACGACAAAGTGCGACGTCACTATGATTTATTAGTCTTCGCAACCACTCTACGAGCTTCCGTAGCATTTCTACGAAACTTAATATTACAATTCGTTTTAATACCGCCGCCATAAGTTAGACGACATTTTAATATTTCTGGCGTTCAAAGAGCGCTGAATGTGTCTTTATTATCAGAAACTTTTACAGTATGTAAATTTTCTAAATATACGCTTTTTTTATTTAGTGCTAGTCTATTTGAACTCGATATAAGATCTCATAGTTATGAATATAGTTACAAAGCCTAACAAAGGCTCTAGTTACGTTTTACTGAATTTTAAAATATCATAAACTGCTACCTACTCATGAGTAGATATAGCATATTGTATGTAAATGATAGGATATTGAGTTATACATTATCAACGTAGTTACGTGCGCTATGTACACATTATGTCTCAGGCTCGAGGCGGGCTGCAGGCTGCAGCGCGCCGCAGTAATCTCGCGGCTTAATTAAATTAATTCCACTAAGCTCACACAACTTGCGCTAACTTAGCAAAGCGGATATAATGCGTGTCAAGTTAGTCCAGACTTTGTTACAATTTTAATTAATTAACTTCAATAGTAAATTGCTTAATTTATTGATTAACATAAGTTACTAAGCCACAGAAGTGTACAAGATTTGTAATGTAAATTTAAACATTCGAGGCTTTATTAAAACAGTTTTCTCGTGGTTTTATCATCTCGCGTGGGACGAGCAATAACAAGTTACCAACAAACATGTAACGAGCCTTCTAGCTTCAGTTTATAAGTTACAGACTATATTAAATACTTCATATAAATTGGTTTAGCCTTTAAAGTGCGGTTTAAATTTTGTTATGTTATAGTATACCGCAAGACCTTTACTTAAGCAATAATGTCCGCCATGTTGGCTACATACCAAACAAATTGTGAAAGTTTTTCGTTAATCCTTTATTAATAAAACAGCGTTGTAAATTTATAATTAAAGAGATTTGCTTTATATAAATATCCGTGAATGTGTAAAATTCATTGTCTTTCCAGTGTTGACTTCTTTTTTTGTTTAAGTTATAATTAAAAATACCGTTTGCGTCGTTTTTGTTCGTTATTCCTTTTAATTGTTTGTCTATACAAATGAACATCTGAACTGCTTACAAATATTTCATTGGCAATATTAACGAAATTATTAAGTCAATATAAGTTGTTACACTTAAGTTCAACGACGTCGAGAGTCAATTACCTTCGCGTAGACAAAATGCCTCCAGTTGACTGCGCCGTGTCACTGTGGTTGTGTTCTGATCGTAATTTAATACTCTACATGTAACTGATAAAGTTGTTCAAACAAGTAACTTCTTAATTATCAATTAAATTATTTAAAATTTCGTGAGACATTTTTAAAAACGGCTGATCTCACGTGTAAATCGGTTTCGGTACCGACTAGTCTCGAGCCCATCGGGGGCTCTCACTGAGTGAGCGACGGATCGCGATCACGCTACGGTACCAATCCCACTCACCCTGAAGAAGAGCTAACTCCTAGATATTGCCCATTTTTTTTTGTTAACTCACATGAAATGTTTAAAACTGCAACTAAAAAAAAAGAAACACGTTCATAACATAGTCGAATTTACCTTCCATTTCTTCTTCATATAAAAATCTTTCACACGACAATTTCTTTACTATTTTATGTTACAGAACCTACTTTTATGAATGAAATAGAAATAGTTTGCCACAATAGGGTTCAGAAACGTCGAATAATGAAAGAAGGATATAAAGTCGGCGACGCGGGCGACGGCTAAATTGAATTTCATATAATCTATGAGCCGCACACGTGTGCTCCGCGCGGGCTAATCCCTGTCACCTGTCACTTGTCGCCTGTAACCCCTGGTCAAGATAAGCTTTGGTGAAAGTTTCATGAGGTATACGCTACGTGGGTTATCAAATAATATGACAAGGTTTAACATTCCGTCTAAGATAAACAGAACATGAGTAAAATGAAAATATGGGCAATAATAATTCAGAGCGTAAAATAAATATAAAATATAGAGATGGGAACAGAACGCGTGCAAGTGTAGTGCAGTTGGAATTGGAGGCGAGTGTTTGCGGCGCGCCGGCACGCGGCAGCGGGCAACAGAGGAAAATTGGCTCGTTTATTTGCGGCGCGGGAAATGTTACTCGTGGGCTGTCGGGACGAGTTTACATGAAGTACGAGTTGAAGTTTGCGATGATGTCTGCGCGGAGTTAAAAAAAATAAAAATCAGTCCCCTAAGCACGTTTCCCTGCACTAATCTGTCTTTGTGGCAAATTTCATTTATATCCATTTAGACGTTCTGAAGTTACCTTTCAACAACCACACATCCATACAAACTTCTACATTTATAATGTCAGTAATATTAAATAATCATCAAATTCCTTCGCTTCGTTACAATTATAAAAAGAAATTAGGTTCAATCGACCAAAATGTGGTTTTATTTTATTTTACACTGATATTTTAAATTTATTAAAATAATACAAACGCTAGTATGTTACGTTACAGTAAAATCAATTATTATAAGTGGGTGGAGCTGACGTGCGGACGGCCTTGGAGAGCAGTGACGCAATGCCAAAGGAAAATTTAGACGAGCCGCGACGGATAAGCTGAAGACTTGCTCATTAACCTAAGCTCAATTAGCTCACTTCAGCTTTCACGCTTTGAAGACTCTATTTCAGCAACATTTTCTTACTTGTCTGTTACAATTTTGTTATAAAAGAAAATGTAATCTCAATTATAACAAGAAATTAATAATCGATATTTCGTAGTAGCGATTATTATTACTAATTAAACTTACCTCAAGCTAGTTTAAAGGGATAGTTTGATGCATATGGGATTCGCCCTCTCTTGTAATTTAAAAGTACACAGGCAGCAGTGATGAAAATGAGTTTTACGCGAAGGGTTATTTATATTTGAGTGTACAATGTACGCGGGAAGCCTCGGATGGAATCGCAAATGACGTTGTAAACTTAACGAGATTTTATTGCACATATAAATCGAGTTATTCGCGAAGTAAAATGCCGGCAAATCAGACATTTGAATATTCATGACGTTCAATTCGTTAACCTCTCGTGAAAATGTAAATGTCGCGCCCGTGTGTACACAGCGCGTTAATTATAATGAAAATATAAATTTAGATATAACAAGTTGAAACCGCGCTCAAATGACACAGCTGTTATATCATCAGTGTAAAGTACGCCGTACTCGGACTGTTCAATTAAAATTTACATATTTGGCAACCTGAGCAAAACTGAGAACTGTACAGTTTGACTGACAGTTAGAATGTTGTCTACAAAGGTAAGTTTTAACTGAACAATCTGACTGTTCAGTGAACTATGAAAACTGATGGTGCAACCAGCTTAAGTATATATAAGTATCAGTATCTATTCGCCCCTATAGAGCCTAAATTTGAGATGTATTTCGAACACTTGAAAACTGCATTGCCAATTTGTGTTATACAAAATTTTTTTTTGTTAAACAACATGTAGTTTTGATAATATGTTGAACACCTAGCCAAAGACAAGACATAGTAAATTGTTAACATCGAGTACGTACTTATCATTCTAGATACGGTGTTACAAAGACAAAAAAATAAAAAAGATATTTTAGCTCCCTCTCAAAGCTACCGGTGTTATCTATGTAAACTAGGTATGTACGAGGAGTTCCAAAAATTCAAATTTAAAGTTGAAGTATCTCGCTCTTGGCTCGCGTCGAATTTTTGGCAGATATTTGATTGTGAAGCTTGCCGACTTGACCTGGATAAAGCGAATTCACATTCAAAATTATTCACTAATAGAGTAGTTATAATAAACATTTCAGTTAAATTCATCGGAAACAAATTCTAACATATATTGTTTTCCACTCAAGCATAAACGAAGTCCTAAGCCGCTAATCCATCATCCATCCATCCAAAATATGCATTTATAATATTAGTAAGAAGTATTCTATTAAACTTTTGTTCATCAAATCAAACGTTTCATCTTAAACAATTTAATAACTTTCAGACTAAAGATAAAAAATGCTATTACGAGTTAAGTGAATACAAAAGAGAGAGCCCTTTGATGTCTGACTTATGATAAAGAAGGTTTTAAGCTCAAGAAAAATTGTTTTCATTTAACCTGAACGGTTCAGAACTCGACCAAGCATTCCTCTTGGATTTCATTATTTTGTATACTTTCTATTCCGTATCTAAGATTCAATTTATCTGTGTTAACTCAAGTGTTGTTGTACACTAGCTGTTACAAGCAACTTCCTCCGGGTGGATTTTATATGGCTTATATTATTTCAACATATATAAACTACTATTTGTTACACGTCGCTTCGGAGACTATCTGGAACAAACGAGGACAGACAGACATGCAAAATTTTCGTTGGATTTTCGTTACTACTAATATTTTTTATATCTATTGTCGGCTAGTCTGTCCGTCATACGTGCAAAATGTTATTTAGGTTGTCACGATTATATTAATTATGTAAAGCCTTTGATAGATGGATTGTTTGTAATTGTGTTTGAGTGAATGCATCGTGTAATGCATTGTTCACGTCGGCGGCCGGTTACCGAATTAATTAGTTCTCTGGATGCATGTGGTCGTGGTATTGTATAATTTATTGTCATGTGCCATAAATAATAATATATAAAGAAGTACATTATGAAGGTTATGTCTTGTATAAACATACACGTAATGTAGACAGTGATAATTACTTTTCAGTACCTTTAATTTTTAAGATAACCTTAAAACGTTCGCTCTTCAGTTACTCTTTTAATGTTTTGTCTATTCTATATATCTAGTCTATATATTATTTATTTTTAAAATGTAATATAAAGAGGGATAATCTAAAAACGATCTTAACTATTCCATTTAGTCAGATCTCGTGAAGCGGCCTAACATAATAGAGATGAGAATCTCTTTGTCCTCATCTAAAAGCTCTTTGGTGAATCAAAGAGAACTAAGTGTCCAACGGATTACGAGACACGCGTTCTATCTTTATCAGATAGTCATTTGTTCTGTGTAAGGCAGAACGAAAATTAAACAATTATTTTTCATTTGTAGTAAAAGTTGATTCAAAAATGAATAATTGAAATTGTTTTACAAAGTTGTGTTTATTATTTTCCTCGCTTTGTTCGTTTTCGGTAAACATCTTGAAGTTTAGGTTAATTAACAATAATTAGATAAGAAAGTAAAACAATTTTTATTAGATCAATTTTTGAAGTATGTTTTAGTATTCGCTTTCAAAGATAATATCTCAACGGACCCGCTTGAAGTAAAAGAAAATTGAGACAGGGTTTTCTTGAGCTGTCATCGTCAATTTGGTAATGACAAATGCCTTTAATTAAACACGCACAATACAAAAATCTGTCACGGCATCGCCCTCGTTGGGGTGGGTGAGTTGAATATTCGTAATTCAACTAATAAACATTCGATTTTCAAAAATATATTTATAAACAATGGCACGAGATAAGAAGGAAGGAAGATTGGAATACTCTAAAAAAATGTCTATTGAAATAAGAAACAGTATAATCAAGTGAAAAAGTGCTTCAAACCTTACCTTAGCCGATCACGATGCGTCCACACGACCGCGCAGACGATGTGTTTCATCTGTTATGTAAGTCTAGACAATGACGATAGTTATAATATTGGTATACAAAAGGTTGTACTCCAAGTTTATTGTGTAACGGTACAAGCGAGTAGACAAGTACGTATTTAAGAATCGTTTAAAGTAATTGCGCGAGAGTGCGGCCGCTGGCGCCGCAGTATTACTTTTAATGAGTCTTGCTCCGATTTAGCTGCGAGCTTTTAAAAGTGCAATCTTAAAACAGCTTTGAATTTGTATAAACTGTTTTCACTTGTCGCCCGGTTTCGTTATAAAAATAGTAAGAACATTATTATAATAAAAGTTTCACATAATTTGAGAATTCAGGCACATTTTGTATTTCATAACAACACTGCAACCTGCTCGGTTATTATAATAAATGATAACTAGTGCATTGACTCTTCTTTGCGCGTCAAATATTGTTATGGAACTTAACCTCATTGTAATAATGACTAAATTAGCGTAACCCTAAGCTTCTCACTATTTGTTACACACAAGAAAAATATAAATTGCTTTCAAGGGTTATCTAATAACGATATAAAATGCCATCTCTTTTTTCTTTTATAATTTACCTTTGATCGTACACTGAATCAAGTAGGTATGTTGACGTAAGCCTAAGTAATGAAATCAATTTGCTCAAGATAAACACAGCCAGGATGATTATTTGTCTGTAGGTACGATGTTTCATAATAATATTAGGAATATACCTCCAAGGACGACCCGAAGTCGTTGGGTGATGATGGCGGAGGACCACAGATACACTCGGGCGGTGGCAAGTCCCTTTAAGACCTCGCAAAGCATGTATAACTTAGACTATCATGTAAAAAAATTTGCAAGACTGTTTGTGGACTTGTGAAAGCGAACTATACCTCTAATTAATATTAATTGCGGCCACTTTTCAATGTCTGTGGCAGTAGTCTGAGGCTGGCGCGGCGCCAACCAGCCCCGGGGCTAAGTACTACAGAATTACTGTCACTCAATTACTTTAAAAGTCTGCATGTTTTTCAAGTCTTAACAATTTGGTGACACACTCAATTATGGATAAGTCTTTTATCAAACAGAGGTAAATACATTTAAAGGAAAAAATATTATCATAATTGATGTCAACGCCATCTAACGGAATGGAAAAAGTGTTTACATAAATCACTTGGTGGCATTGACATCGTCATATATTACGGTATGTTTTTTTTAACCATAACAGTTTTTTTACCCTAAAATGTAATTCTTATCTGTTACTCGAGCAATAGATAGGCCAGTGCGTATATTAAAACATTTGTATTATTTAATTACGATGGCAACAATAATGTTTTTTTTTTTAAATAGCTCGTTTTCTTTAAATCAAATGAACTAATATAACGCTCAGCTGTGAAGCTCGTCTCATCTGCGCGTTCCGGTGAGACCGGTAGCGATCTCATTTGCATCAAGCTCATCCCCAAGCAATTTATGTTCAAACACGCGACAGATAGAAAAAAACAAATTAGCCCTGTACGTAGACGTACTTTGCCAGAATCGACCTTGAGCTAAACTAGCACGGATTATGTTTTTTTTTTATTTTTCATTAGAATGAAAACGATTGTAACACGTGCAATCTTTTAATACATGTATGCTGTCAGCGGTAACCTGCAGTAAGGTTACAAGCTATGTGACACGCGGTCAGCTTGCGCAGTGACCAGACACACCTGGCGACCTGCCAACTGCCGGCTTCGCAATCTATCAATATGTCATCTGCAAGATAACACGAATTATCGATTTTCGTTGCTCAACTTCTTACGTCAACGTTGTTAGAATCGTTGCAACTTTTAAGACTGCCACCAATTTGAAAATACGTAAAATCATTGGAACAATTTGTGACTTTTTTAATGGAAAACATGACCTTTATATTTTTTCAGTACATGGACATAACAATATCAGCAAGCGTGCTTGTTATTTTAACACAATTAAATTTTAGTATTTCATCAGTTTAAGCAAAATTACAATAAAATATTTAATTTTAACTTTCTCGAAACTTATGTTTATGAAAGCTAACATTTAATCTTTGAAAACAAATAGAAGCGAGACTTTGATCCAAAGTAGGAACAATTTGCAAAATTAATTCAGACCAGAAGGCTGGAAATAATTTCCCTCAAAGTTGTTCGGCTCAAATATCTTAACAATTACCTGCCTTCAATTCAATTTATGGCCGGGGATAAATATCTTTAATTCATTTGCCTGAGCCTGTGCCCCAGTGCCTCCGTGCCTCCGTGCCTACGTGCCTCCGTGCCTCAGTGCCGCCGAAGTTATTGTTAAGAGAAAATAATTGCGGATTCAAATCTCTTCTCTTACAACATCTCTTTTAACAGAAATTAAAGGACAAGGAAACTAATGAAGTGAAAGAAATCAAAGTTTGAAATATCTTATCTTACAATATATTTATTTCATCAAAATTCGACCACAATTTAAAATCTAGCATTTTTAAATCCTAATTAATTTTCATTTCTCACATCATAATATGCATATTCACAAAAGAAAACAAAAATAAATTTATACGAAAACAGATAATTTAGCCAGCAAGATGTGTCGTCAAATATTACGTTAAACCTTTCGCGTTATACCTTTAATAGTAGTAAAGTTTTCGTTTTAAGTATTTACATAATGATAAAGTATAATAAACGGTTAAAGAAACAAGTTGAAATAGTAATCTTTTATAGAGGTTCTCTACTTATCAAATGGTAATACCGTAAGTTAGACGTAGAGTCGTAGCGTCGTACATCGTAGCCTCGTAGCAGCGTAGCAGTAATAGTAGCGTCGTGGACAGCGTCCAACAAAGTCAATATATTTTTCCAATAAAAACATCACGTGCATAAAAATAAAGCCCCTCAACTGTCGTTGGCTCTCAACGAATCTGAATATTCAACAGCCGAGTCATTTTGTTGACCTCTCTGTGAAATGTAAATGCTCATCCCTAAATATACAATAAATAAATAAATTCTTTGCGAATCGAGATAAGAGATAAGTCCCTTTGCGAACTAAATCTCTTTTGTTTCTTTGTAAAAGCAATTTATTTATCATTGAAGTTCAGATACTTAAGCTTCCTAGCTAACATAAATATTGTTAAAGAGAGGATTTATTTAATTTATAAATTAATAAAATGAAATTAGTATATTAACCGTGGATTTACACTTCACCTTAATACTGTACAAAATTTAATGTGCACTTTTCAAGACGTATTTGTTAGACTCGGCAGCGAAAACCAACGCTTAGTAACACGTACTCCTTTAATATGCAATGATGTGTGAGGTGAAAGTGTATGTATTCATTTATCCAATATAACATTATACATAATAATACATAAAGGAGGATCAATATCGCAGCACCTGAAGACTCACGGGCCGTCACGCCGTCACGCTCCTGAGCGTGATCCATTTCTGTAATATCG
>JAODUI010000032.1:450330-466152 GCA_027563995.1 Papilio gigon
AAAATTGAATGACGCGAGCTCATTCGCTACAACAATGGCTTGCGCTGGTCCACTCGGCCGGAAAGATAAATGGGCAACGAGAATAAATGGTCAATGCTCAAATGAAAATTAGTTATCTACTACGTTTTTCCTACGACTGTGCCTGCGCGGAAATAAATAATATAAATATAGCCTTTGCTATTTCATACAGTAATCTATCTATGTGCCAAATATCGTCCATATCTATTCAGCAGTTTTTCGGTTGATTCCTGCAAGTAAATGTCCATCCGTCTACGAAACTATTACATTTATAATATTTCTAAGATTGTAATTTTTATAAGACAAAAGTTTGCCGAAATTTTTGAAAAAATGAACTATTTAAAAGATACTAAATAATTCTATGGATACGAAATTCATTAGAATGTTAAAAATATTCTATAAATACATTTCGAATGAAAATAGCAAAGTGAATGCATTTCAGAGGACAGGCGAGCCTCATTAAGACGAGTTGTATCGGCGCCGCCGCGGAGTCCTACGGCATCCTCTTAATTAAATTTATTCACAGCCCACGAGCCGCACAACAAGCACTGAATACAGCGTGCGTATTTTAATTAATATTTTTATAAAACGCGCTGTAGTCTCTAAGCTAAGCGACGAGACAAGACACTGCTTTGTTTTCAGGCTTAGAAATGTTTTTTTGTTGTTAAAATGTTAGCAGATTTTTATTAATTCACTGATTTTGCTAGGTTTTAGGTTTTAGGTTTTGCTAGGTTATTGTTTACGAGGATAGTCCAATGAAAAGATTTGAACCGACCAATTCGCTACAAACAATAAAACATAACATGTAACAAATCTCTTCAAATCAATCACTTTTTATGTAGGTCCTACAGTTTAGCCTATATGAGACGATTAAGCCAAATTATTCTATTTTCGCCAATTTTCAATTAGTAGTAGTCAAGTAGTCAAAAAGTCGTAGTGACGAATAACCCTAAAACTACTGGATATTTTTTAATTAAAAAAAATGGGACCCAACTGCAATCTTTCGATTAAAAAAATTATCATAATCGGAGCACCAAGGGCGAGGTTCTGTGTTAACACACATAAAAAAAAACATACAACAAAGTGATTCCTTGACCTCCTCCTTTTTGAAATCGGTTAATAATTAAACAAAATGGAATTAGAATCGAAACTTCACTTTATAAAGTGACGAATAGAAATAATACTAGTATTAACATAATATGTTAAAGCCATAGCAGACCGCAACTAGTATGTCACAAAAGAGATAGCGATCTCCGAGAAGTGGATCTCAGTGGGAGCTCTTAATTAGCTGGTGATGTTGATGATGTTATTACGGAAAAAAATGAAAACAGTATTAATAAGTGATTATTATACTCAGTGAGTAAATAACAAAAAAAAGGCCAAACGATCAGCATGTCGCCTAATGTTACATGATCCGAAGCCCGGAGATATATTTTGAAATCCCCTTCTTACTCCACAGTATATATTCTTAATATTACTTCATAAGCGTATAATGGATGTAAATATTACAGTTTGTTCTATGTAATTATATCCCATAGGCACTAGCGCCATCTAGTTTAGTTTAGGAAGTTGAAGCAACTCAGAATAAATCATAAAAGCTGTAAAACAAACAGGCTTAGATCGAAACATGAGCAAAGTTTTGTCCAGTAACCGCGAAATGCCCCCAGCACACCTGGCGGCTTTTACAACTAGTATTTTAACATTATATAACTTTTATATTAGTCTACGAAAACATGTTAATACGTGGAACGAGAACTTTTGAAACGTGGAACGAAATTGCGCGAACTGATCAACGTGTTTGACGCAGTTGTTATATAGAGTTCATAGAACTGCATTTCATAAAAAAATGCATATATGAATTTTCGACCAATAGATAAAATAAATTGGTTACAAACACAATATTTTACTCTCAACCTTTTCACTTTTTTATCTATTTTTATGTAACAAAATTTTACACCAAAATTTTACTTAAGAAAATTTAACAGAAATTTACTGTTTAATTATTAAATTATCTAGAACTTTTTAGTATCCTCTCCAAGGAAAAGGTTTTACGACAGAAACTTTATTTCCTTTATTCTAGTAGGAGCACATCTACAATAAAAAGATATTTGAAAAGGTTGTAAAATATAAATGCGCATCGTAAACTTCTTTTGTGTCTGTCACATTGAAATAACTCTCCTTACCTTTTGTTCTTATTTTCATTTTCTACTTTTACACTTTCAAAATAAAACTCTTACATGCGGTGACACCACGCTTGTGACCAACTCAATCTAAACATGGGATTTATTAAAAATCTTAACAACATAGATCACTACCCTACATCCCTTCTTACTCATTTCACTAATTGTTCGGCAGCGGACACCCTTTTAAACACTATATCTAATTAGCGTACCCTTGACACAAGGCCAATTTGTCGTCATCATAATAGCTAACCCACGTCGTCCACTGCCGTGCTTTGGCCTCCCCAAAGATCGCCACGATAATCGGTCCTCGGTTGCTCTCATCCAGGATACTCCCGCAAACTTGACCAGATCGTCGGTTCATTCCAGGACTTTGTGGCCCCATCGGCAGTCCGTCGTATATAGAAGGAAAAATTTAAAGGCGGAGGAAATTATGTTGATGTAAAAGGTTCGGAATCATATCATATAATATAATCATATAATCATCGGAAGCATATATTTAATTTAAAAACGTAAAAGTTTAGAATATTAAAATATATGAGGTAAATTTTTAATTGAATTCTACTTTAATCTTGCAGCCAGCGCGCCGCGCGGCCGCGTCAATTATAAAGCAGCGTTTACACTGTACCTTAATGTTACGAATAATGAGGCATCTGTCGATGTTCCGAAGCTTGATGTAAGCGAGCTCATGAATTATTGAACGCTCTGTGAAACTTAAACTATATTACTTGACGTGACGTCACTCAACTTGTCCTCTTACCTTGAGCAATAAATATTAACAAGATTCCAGGCTGTATGTTAATCGATCTGTAACCTGCATATTTGCTTACTTATACCTGAAATCTTCTCGAAGTTTTAAGAAGCCAAGTTAGTTGCCTGACTTCTAAACATGTATGTCCTTTATAGTTCACTTCATCTCTGGATTACCGAGCTGATCATCGGCCGCCAAGGACATCCGCAATACAAGAAGAACTGCTGATTTCGCCGGCCTTTTAGAAAGGGTTATGCTTCATTCATATTTACTATTATTTCATTATAGTGTCATAGAATTATAGATAGCAAAGCCTACTAGCATCATTTTATAAATTACTACCTAGCAGGGTTCTACTGTCGTTTACGCACTAGTATTTTGCAGAAATAAAGCCAACAAGATTAAAAAAAAACATGAAGTTGATATAAAAGTATGGATATAAAATATCGACTTCTAAAAAGTCCTAATGGTGCCAAGTTTCGCTTCTTCCTGTCGGCGAGCTAAGTGTTGCCAGAATAAAGAATATAAGTTATGACAATTTATCATTCATTATGAATGGGACCGGAGTCGCACATCTGTTGCGGCCATTGTGCGCCGGCACCGCCAAACTTTCCCCATGTTTCACGAACTTAACACATTTTAATTTAAGCCTACTTGTTTTATCATTTGTTTAAATATCTCTAAATACAAGATTATACATGTATATCTAAATGTATAATGAATATAATCTCTCTTATAAAGAGGTAAACGAGCGGGGAGATCACAATGGTGATCGTCGACGCCCATGGACATCTACAATACTAGAAGAACCAAAGATGCGTTGCCTTTGAGAGCTACGCATGCTTCTTGAAGGATCCTTTCTATATAATGATTTAACTGACGTTTGATATAATGAAAACAATTATTTTACATAAAATAGGTAAGACATGTCGATAAAGTATTAAAGACTCTGTCTTTTTTAAAGTTTTGAAACATAATAAATCAAATACAATAAGATCGCAAGTAATGTATGTAGCCGCCCTCCGCGGTCAGAACCGTCCGGAGAGAAAGAGCTCCAATCGAAAACTCATTCCAATGTAATATGATCTATAAAAACTGTTCGAATCAAACGAATGGATATTAGAAAACAAGCTTTATACTAAATCTAATATCGTACAAAAACTCTTCCATTTATGTTCTTATAACATTCCACCGTTCAATAAATATATCCCATCGTATATTATCACAGTAACAATTTGAATAATGTTCGTTTGTTCAGTCGGAGCACGCTACGCTACATTTATATATTATGATATATTTATATGAAGTTATACATCAATAAAATAGATTATATTTCCTTTGAAAATATTACCAATTTATCTAACATTAGCAATTGTAACGGTTTTGAATTTATGTTTCATAATTATATTATAAAACAGTGATAAAACTTTCGTGATTTACATCTTATAAAATTACTTTCACCAGTTAGTGGTCGCTTTTGGTTCGTTATTCAAACATAATTCGTACGTTTTGATTTTTATTAAAATAGTTACGTGCACGTCTTCTCCACATTAACTGTGTCAAATTTTACCTTCATCCGTTCGAGTTATTTCCTTAAAAAACTTACAAAGTTTTCGTTTCACTTATTAATAAACATCTTAAGACAATTTCCTCGTTTATCATTACTCTTGAACTAAGAGTTTTCATGTCCAATTAATATATTTGCGTCGACACAAAAACTATTTATAATAAAATGTTCTAACATCCGTTTGGTTAATAAAAAGGACTCATACATACACTAAAGCTTTATTCTTTCCATAAACTTTACAATATAAAAATTTCGTTAACCTTTAAGGCATAAACGTATTCACCAATTTTAAAGTGAGACGAGAGCGCGTGTGCTCGCATAATATTGGGATATCTGACGGATACGCTTCGTGGAATTGTGCGCCGAGGCGTGCGCGCGGCTCACTGCAAACAAGCTTTAGAATGTTCTTCAATCATTATCGTCCTCATTTTTCCACACAAAAGCTCATTTGGATACTGGAATCTATTACTAAATGTGCTTTATCGATTTTCCAAGAAACTAGGGAGAGTGAAATGTTCCGATTATTTATAATATTATTTCAATGATGATAGTGTTCCCTTATATAATGTGTACAACAATTCCCAGGGCAATCTGACGGCTCACAATGTATATAATTTTAATCAGCACCCGGCACTCGCAAGCTTCAGTTAATGCTAATTTAATACAAACAATCGTGTTATGTCGTACGTTTAGTCAACTTCTTGTTGTCTTTTTATTTCTGACTGAAACGAAGAGAATTACATTTTAAAACTACGACTGACCAACTGTCTCTATTGTGTCGGCTATTGTTCGAAATTCGAACGTAATACATAAAGTTTTTTTTTACTTACTACTTTTTTCTTTGTATAATATATTAAAAATTATTAAATATTTAGATTTTCATTAATTCACTAATATTTTATTACCGCCCCAACTAAGCTCTAGGCTTGTGCTGGGATATGGTTTACGTCCGTAGTCGAATGACGGGATTCGACCTCTGGACCACGTGATCGGAAATCCATACCCTTAACCATTAGACTGTTGGTGATTAAAAATAGCTTTCATGCGATTTTATTAATTTACTTTAAAAACTTTAACTGTGTCAAATGTCACGTTTATCGGTTAGTGCGAATTTCCTTTAACATTGATACAACGTTTTAACTTAACGTACAAATAATAAACGGTTGCAAGCTGAGCTAAGTGTCCAGTATGTGGCCGGTACGTTTTTCTGCAAGTCATCAGACAGTGGTAACCCACGGTACCAATCTGAAATTCAGAATGTTCTAAGAAGGTTGTATAAATAAAATATAATAACTTGAGTTTCATCCGCAAGGCTGGTCGCAAGATAATCCTCTATTATTGTTCTCGTTCACCCATATGATTTGTTTTAGATTACGTTTATATCAACGTGCTATCTTCAAAAGGATAATTTGTTTTTAGGCCATTCTAATATTAATTAATTTAATAAATGTAGTAAACTAATAAAGGACCACTAAGTGTAACCACGTTAATTGTAGTGTAACTTTACACTCACGTTTTATCTAATCGCAAATACTATCAGCTTTAAAACGTCATCACTTCACTCTAGGCGTAGAGCATAAGTCTGCAACTAAAAGGAACTTTAAGAATAACACTTGTTTATATTTACGATCACAATCTCAGACTTAGAAGCGACTAGCTGTCGCCTGTGGCTCCGTCCACGCGTAATTAAAAAACGTTAACCAGTAGCCTATACGTTACGCCAGACTAACTGTAATCTATACCTGTTCCAAATTTAATTAACGTGTGTTCAGCTGGTCTCGAGTTCAGTAATAATTAAAATCATATACATTCGCATTTATAGCATTTCTAGATTTTATTAATATGCCTGGATGAATTATTTATTAATACGAGTACTACACTCTTTTCAGAACAAAACCTTTATATTAAATAAAATATTTTTTTAATAAAAAAGTCACTTATAATACATAATTCGGGTCCCAAGTCTATTTACCTGTTTTAACAGCATTGTTGTTGTTTGTGCCCGACGACTGGCTGAAGAAGGACGCGCCGGTCAGACCAGCTCGACGCAGGATCCACCACATTCTTACTTAAAGCTCACTTGCTATACGACAAAAACTATTTAAAACAGCTTAAAACTTGATCAAAGACAAGAAACTAGACGTGGGTATTGTACTTGTAAGAATTAACTTTATGATTTCAGTCACTTAATGAAACACTATAAAAACTTAGTACTGACTTAAGAACATACTTCCTCCACACTTCGATTACGGTAATCAAAAATATGAACAACACTACTACATGCAATTGAAGGCTTTACTAATTTTGATAACGTTTGTTTTATTCAAAGAAACTTTTCAAACTTTGTGTAGCAACGATATACGATACACTGAAAGCTTCAGAAAGCACTCTCGACTGTTTATTTGAGCGCCTGAAGCTAGACTGATCGCCTCCGAAGCCTACACATGCGCACAGCTCTCCGTTTGCCAGGTAAATTTATGAAAATGTAAATTTGACCGCTACTCGAATTTATTTCGTTACCTTTACAACATTTAAATTTATTCCATAACGCTCAGATAATAATATACTTAGTAAATAAGTGGTTAAATTTTTGCGATAATGCATAAGCCACTATAAATTAAGGCATAGATGAAAACTTCATCATCATCATCATTAGCCATTGTCTGCCCAATGCTGGACATAGGCCTTTCCAATGCCATCCACAGTATGCGGTGCTCCGCTTTCAGGCACCCAACGATTTTCTGTCGTGCCCACTAAAAAATAAAAAAAAGCGATGAAAATTTAATTGATTAAAATTTGTCTACCAGTTTTCCGTTAATAATAAATAAAATGGTAACGTTATAAGTACAAAACATTTAGTATAAGATAACAAAAGAATAATAAATCAACAAGGTAAGTTCCGAGTGTGCAGATGTTACGACTCTTTCGGGATTTATATATCATCATACTTCTAACGTTTGCTTTACACTTCAAATATATTCCGCGAACATTTTCTCACTTTGCCAACGTACCGAGATCAAACGATACGTAAAAATAAGCTTTCAAAGTGGACCTGTGCCTTTACAAGTCATTATAGAATACAATGAAATCCTGACCGACATTACAAACCATAATTTATTACAGCCTCACGTTGTATCGTAAATATGAAAAAGATCCAACGTAAAGGTAGCGTTTATTTTAATGGCGGAATGTTGCGGCGAAAATGGGATGTAGAAAATACATTTTTATATCAAACAACATAGTAAAGATTTTATGAAGGAAGTTATCGTAAATATACTTGACATTTATAATAAGGATGTAGATATTAATATTTTCGCTAGTAAGGAGCAGCTCTTAATATCGCTAATAACAAGGAACAATTAAACATAACTAATTTAGACCAAGATTGGAAAATGTTTAAGTGTTGCTTCTGAGGAACGGCGAGAAGATAAAAACATAAGAAATACTGGTAGTATGTAAAAAACACAATATCATTTTATTTTTCTACGACATTTCTCTTTTTATTTTATTTTTTTACAAATTACATTGTAACTTCACATGTGTCGTCATTCCTTGAAAACATCGCGTTGCGTTAAGCTTCCTAAGGGTCTATGTTATTGTGAACGCATTGCACTACTAATCACGTGTACTTCAATCTATAATTAGTCGGTTTAAAACGTTTTAAGGTAAAGTAAATCTGTACCTGAGTTCACTTTATATTTCATTAAATTCTCATTAGTGTTATCGAGGCTTCACGAACACATAATTGCCTGCAAAACCTGTCCTGAAATATTACTGGCCTGAGTCTGACGTAAAGAACGATTTTCAACGCTTTTACATTTAATAACTGACCTTATTAAGATATATATTATTAAAAAAATCAAGTCGAAAAATCCACTTCTTTCATCCTTTCCATATGCGAAAAGTGACACGTGAATTAAAAATTACCCCATGAAATACAAATTCTTCACACGTAACGCGAAATCCTTTATTTTCATTCGCTTCCAATTGACGCTAGTCTTTTCTGTGGTCACGGTATTACACCGTGGTTTCGGGGAATTCCTCTAACAGATGTTGCAGATCCTTACATTGATAAAAATTCTTCCACTCAGCGTCCCTACTAGTCCTATTACTTGAATGTTTCATTTCGAAATTAGTACGAAGCTATGAGAGCAACCCGGTCGCGAAGGCAATTCATTACTATAAGCACTATCATCGCTCCCGGTGCTGTTAATAAACGTAAGTTGGCGGGAAATGGGAAGGGATCAAAAACCAATTTGCCGGAGATCGCTGCCGGCCCCGCTCGTAGCACTGGAATCTGATTAGACAGTATAACTATACATAAATCTTACATTTATATGCCTATCATTAATAAATATAAATTACTACTTGTCTTGCAATAAAGAAAGCGAAAAAAAAACACTGTTTCGTAAGTTTCATTATTGTAAAGGAAACAATCTACAATCTACAGTATGAAATAGTGTAGGCATAAAAATAGGAATTAGCATAATTGCACCTATTTTGTAAACGATCTGAATATGAAAGATTGATATTAGAAACCTTAGGTAATTCTATAAATCGGATTATTGCCATAAACTTATTACTACAAAACTAAAATTATATTTATCAAAGTTGACACAGTGTAAATATGATTTTTTCATTTGTAACTTTTTTACCATAACTAAGAGCGACAACGGCGCCTCCCTTAAGCCTGTCGCACTATAATTACGTCCTCTTTTGGCGATCGCCATTTGAGTTTATCGTATCCCAATATGTGTGATAAAGACATTTGATACGTCGCGTGAAGGCGCGGCGCGCGGTCCGTCCCCCGGGGCCGCTGAGCGACGAGGGTCGCAGGACATTACAAATAAACCCGATTACACTTTATTTTTAGTGTCGATAAACTGAAATTGGAAGCAAATGTTTGTTTTTGAATCAAACATATGCCGAGACTGGGAATTTATATTAACAAAACCAACTATTTATAATCGAATCAACTTTAAAAAGCTATTGACAACTTGCTTATATTAAAACAAAGCTTTTAGAACACAAAGGATGTAGGACGCATTACTCAGTTGTGGCATAAACAAAGAGACCGTCTTTTGTTAAGAAAAGTAAGAACAAGATTCGTATAAAGTCATGGATTAACATATTCTAGGTGGCTTCGTTTGCGCAACAAATGTAGCGCCCCCTTGCGTTGCTTATCTACATTATACAGTCTTGAGACACTTTTCAACTTCAACGTACAAATTCGTCACAAACAAACACTAGAATGTACGTGTGCGTGTTGAATTTAACTTGTAATCCCTTTGTCTAACTCATTCATCACCATATATCTGCACGCTCGTAGTATGGCGTCGATAAATGTACATTTTTACAACATGAAGACAGTTAACCGTGGGTTTTCATTGCCGTAAACTCTATTTAGGAAATATCTTCCATCATCAGCTCATTATCATTAGGGGTGCCAAAGCCACCGTGGACTACGCGGGCTCAGTGTAGGTTGGTTGACTTCGCACACATATTTGAATTTCTTGCAGGATGCATCACGATGTGTTACTTCTCCGTAGGAACGTTGGACAATGTCGAGTACGGTCCTGTCCGGTCAAGCGCTAAACCACTGCGCCACCGACTCTCTCAAAATAATACTATCTTATTAATGTCATAACTGCAAAGAACATCATTTACATGTTTGTGAGCACGTAACTCCAAGACGGTGAAACGGGTGGGGTTGAAATCTGTCAGAGACACAAGTGTGCATTCAAAGATTGTGTCGGTCATACTACTACTACTACATCTATTAAAAATAAATCTTTTAAAAATTTACAATTCAAAGTTATGATTCGAGGTGGCAATAAATCCAACAAGGCTGGAATTGGCGAAGACAAATTGACAAAGTTCTGTCTTAGATAACTTTTACGATATATAACTTACCTTAAGACGGATGACTTGTGACTTTTTCTTAAATCTTCATTACATTTTAACTGGTATCTATAGTTTTTGATCATATATTTAAGGGGGCCCGGTTCATCACCACCACAATTTGGACACCTAACGTTTGCCCGTATTTGATGTGGGCAACATCAATAGTTTTCTTTGATTGATTAATAACTCATTTTCATCCCTTGAATTACTCTTGAACAACACAATACTATCATTTTTGTATAATGTGCTTATCCAATAAGTTTTTTTCTTCACAAACTCGTTCGCTATTTTTCGACAAATTACAAAGATCCGAGACATATTATTTCTTATTAGAGCTCAACAAAGGCTTTGATGTTATAGAATCGATATAACAACATGAAATTACATTCCATTATGTTATGAATAGAATCCATTAATTCTTGGACCCTTCGTTGCGCGCCCAATCCGCCGCGGGGCGCATTTTATGATTGAATACTGAAACGACATTGACCAACAATTATTGTCCGAAATCAATACTCGATCCAAAAGGCTGATTGAGTACAAAATTACCATCGAACTCTAACAGAACTCGCTTTCCGTAGATAATCTTAGGATCTACAGCTAGCTAAGATATACAGTAATATCAACTTATTAAACAAAAACTTAACATAACTAAGTACCACAGGAACCTTCGGCGAATCCAAGTTCTTAGTCGCTCTATTTAATTAGTAACTTTAACTAATAAGTTAATAGTGACGTAAAGAAAAGAAATAAACAAGCGCTGAGTTCTCCCTACAAGTCCCCGCGCCGCGATATCAAATTAAAGTGTCTCCCTCACCGACGACGCGAAAACTTTTCCACGACTTTTTCTTTCATATTCATCATCCAGTTTCCCTTATCTTGTATTCGATAGTACTACGTTTTTTTTTATTAATTAAATAATAAAAATTGAAATTCTTACTAACAATTAGCAGCCTTTTTTTTCTTGTATGACAAGTCATCGATATTATACAGGTCACAATTGTAAAAATCTTCATCATTCCTCGTCTTTGGCCCGAGCGGTTAAATCATTATTGTTTTATAATACAAATAGTGTTAGCGGCTCGTTTCAAAGATCAAATGTATGCCGTCCTAATACCCTTCCGTTGAATAATTTCACGCCTGATAGCACTTTAATTAATTCCAACTGAGCGCTCCTCGTTCAAAATTTATTTTCAATTCGATTTTTACTAAAGTTTCAATTATAAAACTCATTAACCCGTTTAAATATTAGAAAGGTTATTTTTAAAGCGTTACTTGAAATACATACGATATTAATGAGATTGAATGTTGATAACTACAAAGTTGACTGAAGGTAGCAGAAAGTGGATGGATTGTGTGAAAGCGGATAAGGAGAGTGTGAGTTCAGATGTAACGGTTGATAGATGCATGGAGTACCTACGTGCTGCGCCGTGCCTCCGTAGGTCAGGGCCAGGACGGTCGTAACGTAAATTATTTGAAACAGAAATATAAAAGTTTAATCATGACAAAATTAATAATGGATTGAATTCGTAGACAAAAGGTGAAATTAATTCGGCACAGTTTTGACTTGAGGTATAGAAATCCCTTATTAAGCGGATTTGAATATGAAATCTCCAATTGGTGAGGGCTTAGTGCCACTCACACAGGCCGCCTGTCACCTCGAGGGCTCGGTGTCATTAAAACTTCGCACTGTCTAAGTCGAAACCTCATTGTCATGGACCTTTCGCCCCCCTCGTAGGTGATCCTACTTGAATATTATTACATAGTAAAAGATATCGATTTTTTACACTTACGAATAAAAACATGCAAAGGATTACAACTTAATAACATGTTAAACATTTGCTTAGTTAATAGGTTTCGGATTTTTTTTTATCCATTTATAATAATAATGATTTAGCGCCAAAAAATCTGATGTGTGGCTCTCATTCGAAATATTTTGGAATTCTTCACATTGTTATGTTAGTTTCGCATCAGTGGAAGTTCGGCCTAACCAAGACCGACAGTAGTTTCTTTAGAAGGTAGTGACGTGAACGATTACGGTCGACTTAATTTCGATATTAAATAGGGCGTGCGTTGCGCGGGGACCTGTGTGAGAGACGGCGACCAACTCTATTCAGAGTGAGAGTCTAAGTGACTGATCCGTAGGATAAAGTATGGACCAATCTTTATTTAATTCGTCAATTTCGTTTCTTTATTATTGCCTATTTTTTTAAACGTATTGGATAGAGAAGCGTGTAATGTTTTTCTTTCTTTGAATTTGTACTATATGCAATAAGTTACTTGCATCACAATATGTTAATAATAATATAATAATTCACATAATTCAAATAGAAACCTATGCTTAATGTGTTGAAAATGTAGAAGTTACGTATCGAATAAACATTCAACAATAACATGTAGCTGTCTGCCTGTCCCCGGGCAGCGGCGCCTTCAGGTCACCTCTCAATGTTGCCGACCTACAAAACTGCAAATTCAAAAAACATTTATTCAAAATTTTAAATTCAAAAAAACTAAATTAAAATAAGACAATATTACATTGTTATCAAATTACTTAATTTAAAACTGTTTATATATACGTCCTACCTAAATCATTCTATCAACTATTCTTTGGGCTTTTTTCCATTAGGATAGGTATACTGATGATTGTTAAAGTTTACGTGATAGAAAACTATCTAATTTATTTAATTACAAAAGTGTTTTTGTTTGTGTTTTATATAATAGAGTTATATGAATGAATCCCCGCGAGGTACTCCTGCCACGAGAAAATATTGCGTGTGAGCAAGATATTAAATTAAAATTTGTTATTTCTCACCGGGATAAAATTTTCATTAATGTAGCAATTCTCTAAAGGCCCGTCAAATCCTTTTTTGCTTCACCCTCATTTGATAATACTGTGAAGGTTTTTTATAAGTTTTACAAACGAGTTCTTGTAGAAGCAAAATTCAAATACTTTTAAATCTTCCATACGTGAATATATCTTAACTCAAATACTTTGTAGATTTCGTTAAATAATGTAACCCGGTATCTAAAACGAAGACGGTATCACCGAGGTGACCATCGCTGACCATAGACTTATTTAATAAAAGATGGCGATTTTCGAACTGAATTGAGAGAATTCCATCGTTCAAATAACGCCTCGTTTGTTAATTGCCGGAATTAGAATCCCCCCCCCCCTCCTCCCCCCTACCTCGCTGTGTGGCGATGGCGAAATAAGCGACTTAATTACAATGAAAATTAAACGAATTTCTGTTCCGCAAACTCCTCATTTAAGCTCTATATCAAAGGATTATTACTCATAAGTAATTAAAACATTCATTTATATGATCAGCCAGACAGCTCGGGGAACGGACCGGGAGAGACGGTATGCGATGTCTATGACCATAGATTAGTCAGTGTAGAATAAACAAAGTGCGATAAGCTTTACTTTTCCGGTAAAAGAGGCGCTGAAGTCGCGCTAATTCTGTTATAAAATGAATAAAACCTACACTGTATTGAAGTTAGCCAATATAGGGTGACGTGAGTGTCAGAGTGGCGTCAGGGTTTTCGTAATTGAAACGTGGAGTTTAAAAGTTAATAAAAAGTACAACAAACAATATAATGTTTTTTAAAATAATAAATAAATAAATACAAAACAATACAACACAGACATAGAGAATAACATAAATGATATAGAACAAGGATCTTGTCAGACTTTTTTGACATAGGTGGCGCTAGTGAACTATTATGATTTAGTTTCATGTATGCCCACCGGATAAGTTTATAAGTCTATAGCAATGGAGTAAACAGCATAGCATAGCAGTGGCTAGCTGGAATCTTCAGCTACAGTTACTGATACTAGCTCTTAGTATTTATTTTGTGATGGATTTATTTATGACAAGATACTACTTGTAAGCAGTTTCTTGTGACTTCAAACATTCCCGTCACGGCCTAATCAAATTACATTCCTCCGCAAAGTAATTAATTTGAAGCCTAAGCAAATGGAATGACAAAGCGGCTGACACGAGACGTCTTTACTTCACAAAACATTTGTTGCTTCATAATTAATTGTGTATTATTATTTGGCAAGTTACTGTGAGTAAAACTCAGCCTATGGGTTTTTTCTAGACTATGTTCTACATCTATACCAGTTAAGCTGAATTTCTCCGTGTTGTGATTTACAGGACAAAATGATATATGGAAAATTGACTTACGTTTAGACGTCAAAAGTGTATAAAACACGCCATCTTTAGCTTTTAAATCTATGAGTTTAACAACAGCTTATAGTGAGCATCATCAACCTGCCCCTTTCCCCACGGAGAGTTAGCACAGTATGTGTATCTTTCACACATCTCTATTAGCCGTCATATCTGAATTAACTCCCGTATTATGCGTAGCTACGCCTGTAGCTGTTCAAATTAATCTGTTCACATATCAATAGGTCTAATCTAATCAAATAATATTTTGAACTTCGCTGTCCTCGATATTGAAAAAAGTCGTTATACGGAACACAGTAATAAAAACCATAACGTTTTATGTAAGGGTTATTGTCACACGCGCTATGAACGTTAGGAGATTCATATGTCCCGGCTTTATGTAGAGAAAGTTATGGAAGTAGGTACAAGGAATGTACTAACATATACTGTGAATGACAATGCTTAATTGTCAAATATTTTTTAAACCTCTTTAATTATAAAATGCTAGAAATATTTTATGCGATGTAGCTCCCTGCGTGTCTCTACAAATCTTTATGTAAATTAACTGGACCTAGAGTTGTTTTAAACATGGGTCCTAGGACAGATATTTGTACCATTTATCAAGAAAGTTAATTTATAAAAATAGAAAATAAATTGTATAAAACGTTGTTTATTATTATCAGCACGAGGTCGGCTGACTAGCCGCTCAGGACTGTTATCTGATTTTCCTTTGAAAAAGGCCGCAATTCAATTCTGAACGAAATGTTGACTTTCCGACAATCTCACAAAATTTAAGGACTAGAATGGGAAATTAGATTGCGCCGTTGAACACCGCTTTCTGTCACCTCCATTCCTTTTTAAATACATTTGTTCTGAATTTTCTTTTCGTAAAAAAAATCCATGAAACAATAGTGCTCATTGGAATGTAGATAATAAATAGGAGAGGCGTTATTAATGAATAAATTAGTAAAGTTCGGCAGCGCGACGTGCACGCGCGCCCTCTCTCGGAACGTCGAGACTTCCAATTATAGAATTCCTATCGTCTGAGCCCTAGATATGAATCAAAAGGAACGTAACTACAAAAGCCTTAAATCGATCTGCTTCAATATTTTCTACAACTGGTAAAACTCTTTTCTTACATATATTTGTACAAGTGTAGAGCGTCGGTGGCGCAGTTGTTAAGCGCTTGACCGGACCGGACCGTACTCGACATTGTCCAGGTTCGATCCC
>JAODUI010000032.1:466252-504127 GCA_027563995.1 Papilio gigon
GGAGTTGTTCAGCGGTGGTCTCGGTCGCTTCACGGGCGGCCAGGCGACGCTGCGCGTGCGGGAGGGGGCGACACCGGTGTTCCACCGTGCGCGGCCACTGCCGTACGCGCTGCGAGAGCGCGTCGACGCCGAGCTGGACCGCATGCTGCGCGACGGCGTCATCGAGCCCGTCGAATGCTCCGACTGGACATCACCGTTAGTGCCGGTAAGTAAAGCGGACGGATCCTTGAGAGTTTGCGCGAATTACAAGGCTACGTTAAACCCAGCGTTGCAGATCGATCGTTATCCCTTACCGCGGATAGAGGACTTGATGGCCAAGTTAAGCGGAGCCTGCTTCTTTTCAAAGATAGATTTGTCACAAGCGTATAACAAGGTCGAGCTAGACGAAACAAAAAATATATAAATATTAGTTCGGTCCAAGGTGTGTCGGATTCCGACTCCTTTGCCAATTTGAAATGCGAACTCTTTGCAGAATTATTTGCTTCACTTAGTCATGTCTTTTAGTATAGTAGCAAATGGTTTCCAGCTTAATCAAATACGATTTAAACAACCAAAATTTCTATGAAAAACCTTAAAGATTAATTAATTGTCCTTTTAAGGAACTAAAATGTCTCGCTGTAATTATATAATAAGGGAAAATAGCCTAATATTTAAGGGTACAGACTCCGGCCATTCGAATATTGTAGTGGACCATGTCCTAGCACAGGCCTAGAACTTAGTGTATGTAGTAAAAGAAATATTAGAAAAATATGAAAAAAAAAAACTGTTAATATTTAAAAAAAAATTATACGTGTTTTTTGAATAAGTAGAGTAGCGGTGCAAACTAAGTAGCAAGTACACTATAAATTGTTACATTTCATATAGATTTAATGAAGTTTTTATCAACAAAAATATATCGTCATTTTGTAGAACAAAGCGCTAAGTCGCCATTCTTCTTGAAAATATGATACACATATATTAAGAGCTTACTTTTGTGAAAAATGATTACTCAATGCTTTGAGCCTTATCACGATAGCAATATGGTTGATATTCCATTGATCGTACAGTGTTGGAAAATGATCAAACATTCATATTGCTAAGTGGAGAGATCGAATGGATTTAAGCTTAATTGAACAACGAATGAAGACAAATGTGTCAGAGACCTTTGAAGCTAAGAAAGTATTGTTAAGTTTTATTTATAAAAATTGCAAAAAGAAATATCTTTTGAAAGGACAAAAAGAAGACACAAAAATTCCGACTCTATGTACATCGAAAAACAAATAAATTATTCGCGTTTTATTATTGATAACCTTTATTTGTACTTAAGTTATATTTTTGATAAAACCTCAAAATAAGTATTGTCCAACAAACTTCTACCTTATTGTACAAGTATAGTAATAAAAATTGTTCTTTATTTGTAGGCTTTTCCCCTCAGGACATTACCTCTGTCGGACAAATTGCTCGTGTGACAAATTCAAGTGAAATAACGTCAGTTCCCTGTCTGCCGGACTTTGTTTTATGTAATTATCTTTTTATTATCATATTTTGGGAACCTAGGAGATTTACTAACGTCTAATTGTTTGAAGATTACATTGTGACAGATGTGAGAATTGTCCTTTAAGAAAAGCCAAATATTGGACAATGTATTTTTCTTTTTGTTGAAGTAGCAACAATATTCTTGATAAATATTTTTATTAATACACAGATTAAAAAAATATAGACAGTTTAATTCGTATACTGACAGTATGCAAAGTGATGCTATGTATAATTAAATTTACTAAATTTTCTTTAGTTCGTGATGTGCTCTTAAGTTTTGTAATACAAAACTATTCCATTTTTCTATCTCTCTTTTTTTTAAAGAGAACGAGTGAATCGACAGTACGTTTTATAAAAGTCAGTAGTCAATGAATTGGCAGATAGTGTTTTCCGAGTTATTTTAAGAAGAGTAAAAGAGATGTCAATGCATTGTGTACGCTAGTCTCGACAGAACCACGGCTCGCATGCCACATTTTATGTGTTTGTTTGTAGAAAGATTAATGAAAGCGGTATCAGGCATATGTCAGTGTCAAACGTCACAACGGTTTTTTGCCGTTTGATATAAATTCATCCATTAATCCTTTGTGTGCTTTAATTTTGTATGGGCGAACAATGAAATAGAAATTTTAATGTTTTAGTTTTACTAAAACCAATTGAAAACAATGTCCTATATATTACGTATCATTTGCGCGAGCTGTCCAATCGTAATTACATTGACAACAGATCAAAAATAGTTATTAAACAGTATTTTATTCAATGTATTTTATTATCAAAGAAACAAATCTATTAAATATTAATTCAGAAATGAAGTAATTACTTAAATAAATTATAATGTACTTAGTTCATCTGTAAAATGTGAAGTTAAACTAAACCACGCTCAACGTCTGTTTTGTACAACTTCTAATGCTCTGTAAGAAACTTTATGTTTGAACTTAAATTCAATTTTAAGGTTTTAGACGCGAATTTAAAGAACTATTTGTTTCATATTACCTTTCGTCTGAGGCTTCGACCGCGAGAAATTAAAAAGAATAATTAGTACCCTAAGTGTCTTCCAGACTATGTTCTATTATGCATCTGTGCCAAATTTCATTGAGATCCGTTAACACGTTCCCTGCGAAACGAGGTCTAAATCATCCCTAAGGCAACTTCCTAGTAGTGCGGCAAGTAAAAACGTTTACTTCTCTGTGGCGCGCAGACCATAACTTAATTATAGGAGACGGGGTCTAATGGACCGCGTGTCGCACTAAAGTCTACTCATGGTGCGGGTCGAAAACACCTCGTACCGCAGGGACGGAAAGTATGCAAAAAATGATACCGCAGCGAACGTGTTAAGCCATTCTGAAGTTACCTTATGACAAACTGATTTAATTGTAATAATCTTCAATAAAACACTATTGTCAATAACATGTTCCGAACGTTTGTTTATTTCACAATTTAACATCGAACATGTGCAGTCCGGGTTTTGTTAAAAAAAAGCGATTAAGGGTAAAATATAATAGTGTTGACCATAGTGTTGATCATATTCATACTTAACACAAATGAAACTGTTTTTGAACTAAAAGATGAAACATCTGATGTTATTATCGGTTATTTATTGACACAAATCGATAGGCGAGTGCCCGAAAGTTAAGCTTTCAATGAGTTAGTGCCAGCGTGTTACTGAGTGCCCGCTGGCAGACCGAGCTCGGGACACTTCTTTCTTATCGCTGTCTTTGAGGAAACAAATATCCTTTTCCCTCATTTTGTTTAGTAAATAGTTGATAAATAAATTATAAGCCACTGAAACTTTGTATAAATAATAATGAAGTGATTTTTAGTTGCTCGTAACTTCAGTTACAGGTTAATAAATAATTTTCTTTGTATCAGACAAAATACACTATTAAGAACTTGTTAATATAATAAATGCGAAAGTTTATGTGGATGGATGGATGTAGGTCTGTTGATATTTCCAGAATAGGTAAATGTAGTCTGTTTTTTTTTTATTTCCGCACGAACGGAGGCCCGGGCTACAGTAAATCCTTAAATTGGTATTTTAATAGTATACTATAAAACAATGTAAATATTTCAATGCTTTAAGTTCAATATAATTTATAGACACTAAGCTCGCTGCTAAAGTAATTCACATCAAAGCCTTCACTTTGTTTACAACTTGTTTTTGAGTTAAGTATTTAGACAGCGGAGTAAGTTTGAGTTGAATACGAAATTGGTCTGTACACGTAAAGTTTAATTCCAAGATTCGAGCACAAAGGACTGAGACTCGATAAAATATGATGCTGTTAGCAAATTAAACTACACAATTAATGAAAAAGAGTGTCTATATGTGTGTCGCGAATATGAGACTAAGGTTCGACCGAACCGATACTTGTAAGTCCGAGCACGCAACGATAAGTATCACATAAAACGATATCTGCCATTTAATATGTTAGAATTACAGAAATAGAGCCTCAATACCATTGAAAAGCAATCAGCGAAGCCATTATTCTCTTTGAAGAGTTCATTTGTTTTTAATTACAAACGCGTTGCTCTTTGTGCTAGTTCGTAGCGCCGTAGTCCTACGGCGTACGCCGCCGAAGCCATTATGTCGTAGCACTTTTCTACGCGAACTAATTGGAAAAGTCCGATTTTAAATTCTGACATTGAAGTTAAACGGTTCGTTTACCGAAAAAGACTGTTTGGTTAATTTACTTGTTGGACGCGGCACGGTTAGTTAACATGTTAACTTTCAAATGAATTTTTTCTTTTATTTTATAATAGAATATAATAAGATATGAATTCAATGTAAGATATTCCCAATTGGTAAAAACTTCTCACGTAATATTCACAAAGTTAGAAATTTGCTACCGTATTGGGAGTAAGTTATCATCTAACTTTAAAGGTTATGGACTCGCTTGTTACATACATAATTTATTACTAGTACATGCTTTCTCTAAAACATGTCTAATATGTTGCTATATCGAAATAATTGAATGAATTAGTTACTTCTAACAAATGTATATTACATTTTAGATGTTAAATGTTTCTCCATCTTGGGAATTGAGACATAAAAATGTTGCCACTTAACAGGATTATGGGCGCCTCGACGCGGGAGTGACAGACTGGATATGAGATCTATTTCATGTGGGTGACTTAAGTACGTCATTAAAATCTATGTGTCCTGCATGGTATATTTTTTAATGTATTAATTAATGAATTCGAAGTATCTCTTCTTTATGTAGCAAGACAATTTTAACTGAGATGAATTTTAAAATTGCAATTCTACAAGCAAAGGTAAACTACGAAACAAAAAGTTAAAGAAATTTAAGCCGTTATTAAATTATGTCTTAAGTGAGATCTTCAATTCAAAAGTCCTAATTAAGGAGATTTTGGACTTAAGTGTGTTGCTGCGCTCGGCCAGGCGCCGTTACAGAGGCTTTTAATCGTTGAAAGTTTTAAGTATCTCTCCTTTGACTCCTGTTTTATAGTTTGGTTTTATTAGTCGGAGTCGAACAGTACCTCCACGTCGTTATCGCACTCTGAAATTGACGGACCAGATTCACTTCAACCGCTGTACCCTTTTTAATCATGTCATTTCCCACGCAATCTTAGGCTCTTTTTAGTTACACTTCTGCCGATTTTCCTTTTTATATTTAAAATAAAAGGATTTTTTATCTGACAACAAAATGTACTCATCATTACAGAATATATTCCATTTAGATACTATGTAAAAGATACAATATGATTGAGATAGTTTGAGTACCTATGTGTAACAAAATTCAATTTACCCCTCTTCCTAACAAAGCAAGTTAAAAAAATGTAATTAAAAACATTAAACACAAGCAGATTGAAGCACGTAAAGTGTTAAGAAACGTTTACAACAAATTGGGGGCAGGATCAGAAACCAATTTGGCGCTGGTCGTAAAGAGGTCCCGAGGGACCGAAGCCGGGGAACGTAATTAGCCTCCAGCTGTGAGTATTTTGCCTGGAGGCTGTATACGCTTAACTATAGTAATTGCTTACGAATCAAAAAAACGTTCAAGGTGAGTTCAATGCCATCACGTAAAACTGTGGAAACAGCTGTGCGGTTTTGTTATCTCTGATTATTCAAAATGATAAAGAAATGAGCTTGTTTCGGAAATTGTATATCACTGTAACAGTAGAATGGAGATAAAAATGTTTTACTTATTCGTGCGGTAACTTAGCAACAAACATTGACATCAGTCATCGTCATTATTTGTATAAAAAATAGTTTAATAAGAAGCGATGTGACCTTTCCGATTAAATGAAGTATATTCGACCTCATCACATCTCCGGACCGGCGGGTAGCAGTTTGTGTAATTAGAAATTTTCCCATTAGCCGCTCCTCCCCGCTCGCTTCTAACAACGGACCTATCTAAATGCGGAGCGCGAAAGGACGTAATTGTTGAAAGATGGTAGGCTACAGACGTTTCAAATCAATTTACTTTTGGAACTGATTAAATTGTGAAAATAACACTTGTAAACAGATTGAATTACTTATTAACAATAATTAATTAAACATTTAAAAAGAACATCTTTAATTCAAAAAAATACAAACAAAAAAGTAGTATCTCGTACACACCCGTACTTTGTACTTCAAGTACCCCAAGTACAAGATGTGGAAGTCTAGGGACTATATTTCAGTAGGTAGGCTTTATAAAACGAGGCAACAAATAAATACTTTTCTCCTTTTTGACACAAGTTCACAATTCCAAGCTTTTGTAATTCAACCCATAAATCACCAGCGAACGGCGGGGCTTTGATACATTTGATATTTTGTACGGAGACAGGTTGGCGAAATGGATAGCTTTCCACAAGGAAGGTCATTACAGATTTGTTGTGAATCTAGTTGGAACTATTTTGTCTAACGGTGTGACGTCTTATATCAAACTTAAACTGACATGAACGCTTGCTATATCTTCTTAGTCTAAAAAAAGATCAAATAAATACAATTGAATTAAACCGCAAGTCTTTTTAGAAAGAAAAATACAACCAGTCACCCATAGGGTTGAAATAATTACTTTTTTTATTGAAATATTAGAGACTTTTGTTAATTTACTAATATTTCTTTTACCGCCCCAACTAAGCTTTAGGCTTGTGCACATGGTTCACCATTATGGTCGAACGGCGGGACTCGCATTTTGGACCTCGTCATCGGAACACCGTACCTTTAACCATTAGGCTAATGGTGCTTCAAAACTGATATATTTGTTGAGGTATTAAACATATTTGAGGTGTATATTTAATTTTAATTAATCCTATTTACAGTCAACAACGTTAATTTATTTTAGGGAAGACGTCCAGTAAGTTAATTAATTACGTCGCAAAATCTTTTCCACTTTACGTCTAAGTGTAATTGAGTCTTTGCTCAATTAAGCTAAAGGGACTGCGGTCGTTTTACGTATTAATTTTCTGTTGTATTAGTTTCCTATCGGCTAAAATGTATGTTTCAAGTTAGAATTAAGTTAGTTTCCTTGGTGATCACAATAATTTGTAACCAAATGATATACACACGTATATTTTAACAAATTACAAAAATTTAAGCGCAAATATCTTAATGGTTCGTAAATCATATCCAATATTGTCTTTGTCCAGATTATATGGATTGGTTACAAAATTTCTATGTAGAACATAATCTAGAAAAACACTTAGGTTATTATTTTTTTTCAATTTCTCCCTGACGGAGTCGAGAGCAGAAGCAAGTAATTTACTTTAAACCAAAACGTAAACTATGTAATGTGTTAATTTCTAATTTTATAAAGTAAATCACCGTCTTATAAGACACACGTAGTTTCCTGTACTGGAACTTGTAAGACGTGCGGCACGGCATTTGATATTTTTACAAAAATAGTTTTCTTAAAAGCATTTCACAAAGTTGTCCCGCCTGCGCTCCAATACGCTCTACATTAAACTACATAGAGAAAACGAATTGAATAGTTCAAAGAGGAAAAATATTCTTGTGATTGCTTCGTGTAAAATCCAATAAACTACTGAAATATCTGATTCATACAATCGCGTGTCCCTATTTAAATGCAATTTCTGCACTAGATTTTGTTTTTAAGAATAAGTTGGCTAAGAAGTTACCGGATTTCGACGTTGTCTACCTCTAACCATGCTTTCCTCACTCAATCCACTTTCCTCTACCATCCTTTGCTTATAAGGAATGGGCAGATAGGAGTGGACTAATTGATTGGATTGGATTGGATTATGTATATTTGTTGCGGAAAGACAATAAATGACGCAAGCGAATAGAGATTAACAGAATTATGATTTCTTTGTACTATATTCCTTAATCCTGTTCTTAACGTTATCTCAATCTTTCCAGAGACAAATTACTCGAAAAAAATTCAAATATTATTGTGTTGTTCGTTTATAGGTAGCCTTTGTTTCCAAATGTATAAAGATTAACGTTCAATCAATTATAACAATCTTTTTTTTTAAACAAAAATATAAAGGATCGTTCTCCGAAAACAATCCCGACGCTCTGTTCTTTTAGAAAGTGTAAATTAAAGTCTATCTCAACATTTAATATTGCTCGCACTATTTATCCTGCTAAAGAAACAAAAGAAATGTCGGACGGATTTGAATAAGAATAGAGCAAAATTTAATTTCATTGTTTTTGTGAGCAGTCAAAAGGCGTATTTACATCAATCACATAAAATTGAATGGAGGCACAGAAAATTTCTTTCCTCCATATAGCACTTTGAAGTTTGGCTCCTTTGAAATGCAATTTCTTCTGTAATCTCTGCGTATTTACCTTCGATTCTTGCCGTTTAAATGATCAGAAGTGTTACCTGGCGATATTTATGTTCGTTGACGATGATTGCTTAAAAATATCATTTTAAATTACACCTTCTTAAGTGTTGCTTATATTGTGTGTTCTCCACGTGTGGTGTATATGAGTGTTGCTAGATACGCAACGCAATTAAACATATCCTTTGTCTAAGCGATAGAATTACATAACAGTTTACCGCTATTTCAGAAATATCTGCAGTGTGATTTATGTCATAAAGTGCATACGTATTGGGCCGTGTTACAAATACATTATACATACAGATTGTTCAGTCGACGTCAGTGCGAGCGTAAATAATGAACGATTCAATTAATTCTGCATCGACACGCCGCGAGCGCGGAGTCGACTATGGAATCTGTAATGCTGTCGAGCCTTGCTCATGTGTTAATGGCATAAGAACTTTGTATACGTACATATAGCTGTGTATATAAATTGAGAGGTTAGAACCAAGTAAAAAAATCAAAAAATGACATAAATGCTCCATCTACCCAAAAATATCTAACAGTCAAAGAATGGACATGCAGTTATTTTAAATGTATCTCTAAATACATACCGAGCAGCGATGTCACGAATAGCGTAACTACCACACTCAGAGCCATTAAAGAGAGTACCTTTGTGCAAGGTTAGTCCGAGAAATCTTCTATTTACGCAACCATTAAACTCTAAGTCTCGCTGTAAGCTCGACCGTCAACTGCTCGTTTAAATTCCGGAGAAATAAATAATAACCGAAAAATGTGGTATCCTCTTTTAAATCAAAATCGAAGGATCGGCAGAAACGTATGGCTTCAATGAAACCGCAAAAATTGTCGACGTAGCTCGATCCCGTGCCCGACGGCCTCTTGAAACCTTTTCTACTTATAAAAATGACATTTGAAATATACTTGAAAAGGCAAATTTAATACCTGACTTTCAGCGTATGCTTCATCTATACATAAACTTTTCCTTTTACCGTTAAGTTTGTTGAAAAACAGTGAAACAAGTTACAACAAACTGTAGCACACGCTGGCTCGCGCCTGCTGCCGTCGGTGGCTCGGATACAACCAAAGGTACTACAATAGACAAGACTGACTCCAGGCAACAGTGTGTCTATCATAGTCACATACACTTCAACAAATTTAACCCTTGTAATAATGATCTTCTTACTAAGGAAGTTTTCTTTCGCGTATAACAATGTTCACAGTTATCTGTTATTGATATTTTTCCCGAGTATTTACACGTAATGTATTTAATTCGATGTAAGAATCGTATTTTAGTACAATCTCGGCTTAATGTAGCGTATCCTTTTCAATATCCCCGTATGATAGCAATCTACGAAAATGGACTGGAAATGTTACCTCTTTTGAAACGAACAGATGGGCTCGGCGTTCATTGAGTGCTTGCTCACGACTTTTATCGGCACAATTTTACAAGTGAGTGGGCCTCTGTTTGCTGTACTTTACAAATCGCTAAAGTACTTTAGAAGACAGTGTCTAAACGTTTTGTTTCTTTTTAGTAGAAGGCAACAAGTGACCTAAGTAATCTATAATTAAGCGATCGTTGCCCATACACGTTCAATAAAAACAAATCCTAAGAATTTTAACCCTAGGCTGTGTTATTTGAATAAACCAGAGCAAATACAGAAATAAAAAACGCGATATGAAAAAAAAACAATTTCAGATGTTTAAAGGTTTAAATTCTTTTTAAATTCAGTTTGTTTGAATATGAATTTAAAATGTCCACTAAGACTTCGTGGGCAAATGTGCTGCCTGTAAACTTGTATTTTGCCGACAATCTAACTATTTAAATGTTTAAGAAGTTAAAACTTCTACAATTTAAAGAAATACAACTTCCAAGAAAAACTTAATTTCGCATTATTTTAAAATAAAAACATGATGTTTAAAAAATATCAAAACATTTTTATTATAATAAATCAATAAATTATTATAAACTTTTGTCCGTCGAAATACAAAGTGGGCCCAGTCTTTATAAATATACTTGTAAAGTTATGACATGACGTGACAAGTTAGGCCGAGGAGCCTCCCTTGGCGGCCTCCTTCAGCCGACTGTTCTCCTCCACCAGTGCCTTAACTCTCAGCTCGTATTTCTCTCGCAATTCCTGAAACGAAAATCGTAGAATTAACTTGTAATTTGTTTCAAATGAACTACGTGTTACTTTACATATAATTCTCTGAGCAAAAATACGAATCGATCAATCTGATTAGGCTAACAGAAGTCACAATGGGCGTACATTCCCAATCTCCTTCCACACCTATCACTTGTCCCTTGCCTCCCCAGCAGGCTACTCATAGTCTTACTTTGAAGATGGCGAGCTGCGTCTCGTACTCCTTGCGCAGGTCGTCGTTGATGGTGGAGCTGGTCTGCGCGCGCTGCAGCACCAGCGCGTACCGCTCCTTCTCCGCCTTGAAGCGCGCCTCCATTGCCTGAAAGCGCTCCTGACGACAAACAATTAGAACAAATGTACTCCGTTGCTTCGAAGAGAAGACGGTTGTGAAGTTTAAATTAAGTCTAATGCATTTTATCAGAGCAGATTCACGATACAAACGTTCCTTCCATCCGATGTCCTCCGCCTGTCTTCAATGTCAATTAGAGGTGTACATACGAAAATTTTTAAATATTGCGTTCCAAGGTCGGTAATCCGTGCCCTAAAACATTTAGTTATTGGCGCTTTTTCTGTCCCTGTGACTCACCTCCATAGCCTTGACCTCCGAGTTCCTGATGTCGAGCAGGTCCTTGGTGATGACATTGATGTCCTTGAGCGACTGCACCTGCGTGCTCAGCGCCTCGATCTGCAGCTCCTGGTTCTTCACCATCTTCGTCTTGTCGAATATCATGCCGCGAGCTTTGCTCAGCAACTGTACTCCGGAGAACAGAAATTAAATCAGGCGTCATATGGAAGCTGGTTTAATAGATCAGAATCCACTGACCACGACTCTGATGGCGATGTGGTCAATATTGTTACCTCTTCATGTTGCTGTTTGATTTTATCGATCATCTCCTGGTTCTTGCCGCCGGGCTTGGCGAGCGCGGCCTGCAGCTCCGTCTCCAGATTCTTCACCCGCGCCTTCAGCAGCTCGATCTCCTCTCCACGGACCTAAAGCCAAAGTAAATCATACAAACTCGCATTTTTGTCTGTTTTTTTTATAAGTTACTGCTTTAACAACCTTCAGTTCGAGTCGCAGGCCGTCCTCGCTTCTCTCGGTCTTCACTTTCTCCAATTCTTCAATTTTTTTCAAGAGTTCCGTTTCACGTTGTTGCCAATCGTTCTGTAAAAGGAAACGAGAGAAAGAACTTTATTAACATGAAAGAACGTCTACTTTATCAAGTACTGAAACTCATTAAACTTACTGATGGTCTAGGAACTCCGCTGCTCTCTCCTAACTGGTTTATGTCTACAGTCTCTGCAACTTTGACGGCTGTATTTCCTTTCGGAGCTTCATCATGGGAGTTAGGCTAAAATTCATACTTCAATTTTTAACACAATTTTTAAATTGAAACTAGGAATGTCGGTGTGCGAAAATACTAATTAATTTCTTGTCTATCGTCATGTATACAACTAACCATAGTTTTGGCTTCTGGCAAATTGTCTTGTGCTACTTTACTGTCTATTGCTTGTTCATCACCTGCTCCAGATTCTGGGCTTTGTGCCACTTCCGCCTAAAATGTACAAAGACAAGTATTAACTTAGGGGTTAGGAAATCTCTTCAAAATAATTCAGCTTATCTGATCTAGTAGCATTTTTACATGTTATTCCTTTTGGTTAATGTAGTTGTTTATTACATACGAACATTCTATCCGTAAACAATCGAGATACGATGCAATAACCGTTAAAATTTGAAATATTCTATACGAAAATCAACTAATCATTAGTTGCATTCAGAATCTTGCTGTTATAAAACTATATACAAAATGTTACTTGTGGGAAACAAATACTATAGAAGTCAGACCCTGATCCATAGTGACCTAGGATCAAATATCTGGTAATTGATCCTGGGAAGTGATCTCATGGCTGAACTGTTGCCAAAGAGTATAAATAATAAATCTGTCGTTCTATTTTAAACACTAAATTATCGATGTCAGGTAAAAAGTCAAGTTTCAAAAGTTGACATTTGACAACTTTTTTTTAAAGTACCAGTATTAAAACTTTTCTCTTTATTACGAAATTCGAATTCTATTAGATTTGAAGGTTTACTTACTGGTTTCACGTCTTGAACATTTTCGTTAGCTCCGTTTAGAGGCTCAATCTGTGTTTCACTTTGAGCTTGATCTGCCTAAAAATGAAATTCAAATCGTTTTATCCTTTTTTATTCATGCAAAGGTATTGAAAGTATTTATTAAATAAGATTCCTATTATGCGAATGAAATTCACTACGGTGTAAACAATCGAGAAATAACAAAATGAAAAGGCTTTAATAAGCTAAAAGTATGAAATAAACGCCTTGAAGTAGTACAAATCTCATTGAAATTATTAAAAAAAAGAACCGGTGTTATTTTTTGTATTCAATCATTTTAATCGCAATTACACGTGGCCTAAATTTGAATGACATGACAGAAATTGCGTCTTCATTTCATTGTGAAAAGTTATATTGATTTGTATATTCCATTTAAGATGTAATAGAAATATGCTTACCATTGTAACTTATGTCAATATCTTATAGAAATTTACGAAGAGGAATAATCTCTAATTTATTTAAGAGCGCAAAGAAAAGCACAAATCACTCTTAAAACTTGAACATCAGCTATTTCTGGATTGTGGATGCGACGGGACCGAAATAGAAAACTGTACTGCGACGTGAAATTCCAAACTTCCCGCTTCCCGTTAAACTTGCTGTGGCGCGTAAATTCGTTTTCGAATTATGAAAAACCTTTGAAAGTAAACTTTGTGAAATCTTAAAAATATTTCGTATGAAAGGCAACAAATGTAGAAAGCCAATATCTTTACTTAATAACTTTATAATTATCGATTGTAAGATTGTAATGGACATTGCATGTGTAACTTTGATCAATCTTTTCTGCTGACCACATACTTATCTGAATTGATTTAACTGAAACTTCAATATTTGCACCTTTTTTCTTAATTTTACATGAAACTTGTGAATTGGTAAAAAAAACAAACATGTTTATGGTAAACCAGAAATTAGGCATGGTGACTTTGACAACTTGTCAAGTCGACATCTGTGCAATAATCATTGTTGACAATTTTAGAAAAACAGGCATCAATCAACCAGTTTCAAATAATACAAGTACGTTTTATTTAGTTGTTTTATCACATTTTACCTCCGTTTTGGAATTTGTAACTGTATTATTTATTTACAGTACCAGCAATGACGTCAGAAAAAAATGTACAAATCGGGCAAGCGCGGGAAGCGTTTCAAATGTTAAATCAAATATCGCAACTTCTAAACACAGGTCTTGATCAAGAAACTCTTACAATTTGCATCAGACTTTGTGAACTTGGCGTTGACCCGGAATCGTTAGCCCATGTTATCAAAGAAATCAGGAAAGTTGGGGAGAGAGAAACACACAACAGAGTGGGTAACACGCAATTGTAGGATGTATATTGTGACTTTTGAACTCTTAAATCTGGCAATCTCAGTCTACTATAAAAAAAGGCGAAATGAAAACCTAAAAATGTAATACTACTATAGCTAAGCATCAATCAACTGTATAGTTCTTGAACAATAATTATTTATCGAGTTATTCTGAGTCAAGAACTCATTTTGTTTTGTTGAAAACTTCCATATGCTTGTTAAATCACTATCTATATTTTGTAAAATTTGCACATGTTCTGTTCATATTATCTCCTTAATTAGGTCATAACTAGTAGGGTAATTTAAGTCAAATAAAAAACTTTATCAAACCATTTTTTATTACTAATTAAAAAAAACATCACAAATATGGCATATTGCATGCAATTAGTATGTTCTCATAGTTTAATAGAGCTTATGTGATATCAACTGCAAGATGGAGTAAATAAATCTTCACAATTTTAATCAACATGAAACTCTTATCTATAAGACATACTCGATTAACAATATGGGAAACAAATAAATATGTTGAATCTGTTGCTTGCAATATACCATAGGTGCTTTTTGTAATAACTATTCAAATGTTTACCATAAACAATTATGATAAAGTTGAATGTTCACAGAGTGAGCATAGGCATCAGCTGGCAACCGATAATATCACAGAAAATAATTCTTCACTCAAATCTGTTCAAAATGGGCAACCACATAACTAAATAATCTCATGTCATCTGGATAATAATTATATTAAAAACAAACAAACCACAATCTATCCTTTGTTTTGCTTTTTTGTGTTAATTGTGAAATCAAATAAAATCCACCCTTCGAATGTTCTTTAGAAAAAACAAAAAGTAAGTCTATTATAAATGTTTTGAAAACCGAATTAACTTGTGATACCTTACCAATAAGTTAGCTTTGCTGGTAAAACAATTATCTTCAAGTAATTTAATTTTTAAACATATTATTGATAATATTCAAGAGATTATATTGTTTACCCATTTTTACCTTCCATTGTACACTTTAATTAATTTTAAACTATTCAAATATTTCCCTATTGAAAGGATTGGCTTTGCCCTTGACTCTGTCCTAATATTGAAGGATCTTCGAATATGGGCTGCTGGGGTTTGAATTGCTCTGCAGAAAGTCTGGTAAACATTATACCAATGCCTTCAATTAAAGCCAGTAGAATCCCTCCCACTAGAGCATGGCCAGCCATTGCAGGTACGCCTGAAAAATTTTAATGTTCAAGTATTCCACACTTATCATGTAATTTTATTCATAAGAACAATAAAATATGAACAAGACCTTACCATTTCTAGCCGCAAGAATGCCTCCAGTTAGGGCCCCACTCATTATTGAGTTCCAAGGGTCCTCTTTTTGTCTTAAGTATACAAGAGAGCAATCTATAGTGGAGAACATGCCACCCCATACTGCAAAGTTACCAGCTACAATTGGTGATCGTTCCTTAATTGCAGCTAAGCTTCCAAGCTGAAAAAAACGATGTTAGTTATTAATTATAATTGTCTGAACTCACAAATTCATTTTGTTGTAGATGTCCATACCATTTTTCTGTTGAAACCAACTGGAGCATTTCTAAAACCTTTAATAGAGTGAAATATGCCACCTCCAATAGCTCCCATGATAAAAGCACCACCGGAGTCATCTAATATACGCCAAGGACAAGGTTCTCTTGTATACTCATTCATTATTGTAGGTTATGCTCTGTAAACTGTTAGATAAGAATGACCTCTGAATAAAAGTAAAAAGAGTTTACTATTAAATGAAATTAGTTTTACGTACCTTACTTATTATTGATATGTTTGCTTTGAATTATCTAATCAAATGTTTTAATTTCAAGTAATTTCACACCATTATTTAATTCTGCACACTCGTTTTGTGCTGGTTACAATTCCAAAGACCAATAAGTTGAAGCTGAGGCGTAAATAGCGAAAGATCTTGGGATACAGATAAAAAAATTAAATAAATGTATGTTCAAATCCTACAAAACTAAATTTGGCAAAAGTAGACTCCTATTTTTAGTACATAGAAATGTAAATGTTCGTTCACATAAAGCTTGTGCAAAACAGTCTATCCTATTTTTTTATAATAATCAATTTATCAACTCGTTGTCGTCATTGTTCAATTTGCTATTGCTGTTTACTATCAACTGTCAGTGTCATTTGTGACAAGTGATAACTCGAAATAACTGAGAAATAATAGAAAATATCATACACACATAATTATTTATTTGTATTACTTTTATGTAAGTCTAATAGTAACATATAAACTTTGATTAAAATGACAATCCACAATCTTTATATCTTTGATCGTTATGGAACTTTGCTATATTATGGGGAATGGAACCGATCAAAGCAGTCTGGTATGTCTCGAGAAGAGGTAAGTAATAAGTGTACCTTGATGGTTTTTGTATTAAAATGTATATATACTATATAAATACTGCGTAATTCAAAATCGGTGGAAAAAATATCCAAGTTTACCTAATTTGTGCCCTTGAATTCTGAACTTGCTAATATGATGAATGTAATGTCATCTAATTATTCTATTTTTATTACAGGAAGGAAAACTGATGTATGGAATGTTATTTTCGATCAAGTCATTTGTTAGTAAAATTTCACCTTTGGATCCCAAGGATGGATTTCTAAACTATAAAACTTCAAAGTACACTCTTCATTGTTTAGAAGCGCCTTCTGGTCTTAAGTTTGTAATGAACACAGATAATCAGGCTCAAGGTGTTAGGGATCTGTTAAAGAAGATTTATGGAGAGATTTATGTCAAATATGCTGTAAGAAACCCGCTATGTGAAATTGGAGAACCAATAACTAGTGAATTATTTAAGAGTAAATTGGATTCATTCATTAAACAGACTCCCATCCACGCTGTAAGGGCTTCATGAGAAAATCTTGTTTTGTCAATCTTGATCTAATATTATAGGGCACATCCTAACATCTACACACCTAGATCTAGATATCTAGTTTCTATTTGATAGGCATCAAGCCTACTTCTATGTTAGACATTAAGAAATGTATGTTGATGTCATAGTGTCTTTAATTTATATGTTAGTGTATATATTATTGGCTCAGATAATTTAAGTGCTGGGTAAAAGCTTCCATGATTTCTGATTGGTGTATAATCAAAGTAAAATAAGTGTTTTAGTGCTATGAGATTGATTTACATTGGAGCGTTGATTGTCTGAACTACTATTTACACCTCAAAATGTGAATCATTACTCTATGCAAGGACAAAATGACTTGACGTGTAAGCTAGTTCACAGATCTGCTGCACACATGCTAACTGAGAAATGATCTGCATGTGATCAGTTTTAGCTGAGTTACCCATGCTCTCCAAGTAGTTCAGATAATTGACGCTCTATATGCAGCTTGAGGCCATTCCCACTCTGATTAATGATAATTAATGTATATGCATTTTAATTTTTATTCTTAATAAATAAATAGTTAAACTATTACAATAAATAAAAACGTATATGCAAAGTAATATGGAATGTTTTATTATGCAACTAAATGTTACCAACATCACTAATTGTAGCAACTGTATTGTTACATTTTGAGATTACTTTGTCGTTTTTTTAAATATAAACTGATTTTATTTTATTAATGTCGGTGATAATATAATATAGTAGTTTTTTTTTAGTAAATTATTTGGAATCTTAAATTTTATAATCTATTTCCTTTAGAAACATTTTTGTGTTATCTGTATGTAATGTTCATGGAAAAATGATCATAGACAAACAAACTAATCACAACAAAACTATATTGTTGCGTTGATTTGATTGTTTATTATTTGTATAATTTTGAAGCCTTCGATTGATTACACTAATTGTTATTTTTTAACATAATAATTTATAATGGCCCGAATTCTCAAATATCTAGAACCGTACAGACTTTGTAATGAGTGAGACAGACGATACTGACGTTCTTCTGTTGATACCGCCGAATTTTTTCCTGATTTGTAGTTCGGAATCTGATGATTCTAGACTAGAATCCTCGAGAACAGTTGTGCATAAACCGGTTTCTCGAACTGCACAAGTACTAGGCAAGTTGGTCGACCAAGTGCATTCGTTGGAGTCTAGGTTAGATACCTTAGAATTAAACACTAGCACCACGTTTTCCAGTACAAATTCTATAAAAAACAAAACCTGTAGCGACAGCTACAGGAGTCTCGATCGTAAGTGTTCAACGTTTCCTCGCAGACGTCGAAGAAAGTATTTTAAACGAGATAAGAGCTCAGATTTATCTCTAGCCAGCTTTGATTGCATGAGTTTGAATAGAAATATTCCTAAATTAAAGTTACCAGACACCACACAGAGTCGTATATCTGAAACCATAAATGATTCACTAAGTATGGATGGCGATATAAGCAGTATAGTCTCAACCCCAAGTAAGACTAATGATAAACTGCTTCTCCACGAGATAGATGAGTTCTTAACGAGAGTCGAGTCATACGAAACACCAGAGGCAAGATGTAAGGGTGCAGATAGACTTAGTCCTGAAAGTATTATTGAAGCAACAGGAACTTATATAGCACAACAGCTAGAGACAAAAAATAAAGAAAACGAAATTCAATTGCCCAGTGGAAGAAAAGTTACAAGTGAAATTTTAGATAAATATATTTATTTAGTTAAAAATAATGCTCATTCTGACAAAGTAGCTAGTACAAAAAAGTCTGAACAGGTTGATAATTCAAAACATTCACTGCAAACAAAACAAGACATCACCCAATCAAAATCTCCTAGTGTTAGAAAATTGAATTTTAATGAGAAAGATGCTCAAACTACATCTACACCTAAAAAATACTCTCATACTCCAGGTTATTTGGAAAACTTTAAACCGTCATCAAACAAAATATATGACCGAGCCTCTAAAGTGTTAGAGCAATATAAGTCTCAGAGTTATTCACAAAATGCTCCATCCTCGGTGACAGACACTAATGACTATTTATCAGAGAAAGGAGATTTTAAAATGCCACAAATGAGACCTTTTGTTAACACCAAGGACAAAATGACAGCTCTACAAATAGATTCCATAGATACAGATCTTTTAAGTCTAAGTGAACTGTGGGGGGAGAAGGGGGAGCGGCTAGAGAGAGCAGATAGCTTGAAGCTGGAAGAAGAAAGATTGAAAAGAGAGGTAAGTTAAATATTTGTATGTCAAAAACAGTGACTAGTCTGCTTTAAAATTACCAACACATTGTAATAAGATGTACACAGGACGTTGTGGTAGCTACACAACCCTATTCACTCATCTTATGTTTAAATTCCTCAGCATTGTGAAGTAATGATACAGCAACTGCAACGGAAGATTCTGGAACAACAAGAGAAACTAGCGGTTGCTATCAGAGTGGATCGTGGTAAGGACACGGCCATCAACAAGCTACGGGACGCCTGGCTCCGGCTCACACATAGCCTGGATCGAGCAGAGGAGAGGCACCGGGCTGCTCTGGAGAAAATGGTCAAAGAAGTTGATAATTTTAAAATGGTTGCTAATGATGCTCAGAAGGTGAGATTATGGATTCTTTACTTTTTTACAGTCAACACCTGTCTCTCACATCAGTGATGAGAGACTACTCCCAATGAAGTACACATAAGTGTCGCTGTTTCTTGTTTAATTGGATTTGTTAAATTTCAGAAAACTCGGCACTTTGAAAGTGAGTTGTACAAAGCTCTGGACTTAGCACATGACTACCAAGAGAAGTGTAAACAAATTACCCATGAGAAAAAGGAGCTGCAGGACAGTACTGATAGAGTAATAGCAGAGAAGGAGGAGGCTTTAAGAAGTAAACAGAACGAAATAGAAGTTGTCAAGGACAACTGTGAGACAATAATGAGACTGAACAAACAATCTGCTGACTGCGTCAAGAATTTAGAAGATGCATTAGAAAAGGTTAGATAATTTAATGGAAAAAATTGTTTTGGTAAAAATTAATTGAATCAACTTTTTCGATCCTTAATTACACTACTGATCCTATAAAGTGATAATTTCGTACCCCTTTTTAAGGAAATTGTACAATCGGATGAATATTGAATTTGATACATATAATTTCTATGAAAAAGTGCTATATTTAGTAAAAACTAAATTACTACAAGTTTAAAATATTCAAAATAATTAAAATATATTTTGCAATGTGACTTTTTAATGCTTTATCTATTAAAATGTAGGAAAGAAGGGAACATGAACTGACGAAGAGTAGAGCGAGTGAGCTGACTGACAGGATACAGTCGGAGCAGGACGAGGTGCTGCTCGCGCGCCAGGAGACGGACGTGCTGAAGGAGAAGGTGAATGAGGAGAGATCGAGGTGCAACCTGCTCGAAGGGCAGTTGGCTGAAGCTCAGAATTTGAACAGCGACCTTGTGAAGAGATGTGTAAGTATGGTTAACTTACTCTGACTTAAAGTAATATTTTAATTAATGTTCTACTGTCAATATTGTGTATTTAAATACATAGTTGACAAAGTTTATCCATGGTGCCTGCAGGATTCATTAGAGGGTGCAGTGAGATCAGTGAGTAAGCAGCTGGAGGAGCAGAGGAGCGAGGTGCGGGTCCACTACCAGCGGCAGCTAGAGGCGGCCGTGCTGGCCAAGCTGCAGGACTTCCAGGCGCAGCTGCACACCGCGCAGCACGACATGGAGGCCGAGGCCCGCGCCAAGGAGAACGCTATAGTCGACACGTATAACGCTCAAATCGCCAGGATTGAAGAACAGTGAGTTGTTTTATCTTTATAAGGAACAAAATAAAAGTTCACTGTAGAAGGCATTAGGACAGGCCTATGCCTAGGCCTCCAGCAATGAGTCAGCAGAGGCTGATGATGGTGATGTCCAGTTGCTAGGTACGTGCCATCTCGGTCTCCGTCACCGGCCGCTTATCGACTTGGTGTATGTACTAACGTTGCTTTTATGATTTTTGTTTATCTTTATCTCACATTAGATTTGTCAGTGTGCTTAATAGTTGTACCTGTGTAGACACAAGCTGGAGGTGAACATTCTAGAAGAGAAGCAGAAAGAGGAGATGAAGCTGTGCCGGCTGCAGCTGGCGCAGGCCGCGGAAAGGATCGGCTTCCTGGAGGTATTTGTAATATCTGTCTAGCATGGTTGCCTGCAACTGCACAGAATTGATTTTTTTTTATTGTGTAATTAGAATAAACTGGAGACGTACCGGCGCCGTCGCGGTCAGATAGCGACGCAGCTGCACAGCGTGATGGAGGCGCAGTGGCGGCAGGCGCTGCAGATACTCACCACAGGCCAGCCGGCCAGCCAGCCCGCCGGCCAACCAGCCGGCCAGCACAGTAGCCAGTACGCCAGGCTGCCGCACAACGCGTTAGCTAACGTTGCTAACCATGGGTTCGCTTCCTTAGACTTATCGCGACCGGAGAATGGTATGTTGTTACAATAATTTTAATTTAACTATTCAATTTATACAACATCATCACGTTAATGTGCGACTGTTCCAAGTATCAAAGACCCGCGACTAAAAGTCAATTATAATGTCATATATTTAAAAGCGATATTTACACACAGTGTTGGCCGCGAGCTGCAGCAGCAAACCCGCACAGAAACTGGCAACAGACGGCCTGAGCGACACCGAACTGCAGCAGTACGTTAACATGGTGAGGACTGTCGTTATTATATTTTTCTATTTTCGATTTCTTGTGTTTTTTGTGGCTTCACACTTGTCCATGTTCAAGATTTTCATGATGTCGCACAAATTGAAAAAAAAAACGTCATTAAATCAACAATTTTGTCTTTTACTCCTTCCATTTAGAGATAATTTAGCACTTTAGTCATATTTGTATTCCAGTTGTTGTCGAAACCTGTGAACTTCGAGTGCAACTTAGACCCCGAAAGCTCGGAGCTGCACGAGCCGCCCACCAGCGACCGCGCGGACAAGCACGACCGCAGGGACAAGACAAAGAAGTCCTACACCGCCAAACCGCCGTGGAAAGCGTAGATAATCTGCTTTTGTTCAAGTGTTGCTTAGGATATAAGCTGGATCTATAAGTGTAGATTATGTAGGCAGAGATGTGCCGGAATGTCACTGCCCACCCCTGCAGAGTAGGCATATGTTCGGGCAAAATGGAAGAATTGTATTAAAGAGCATTTATTAGATGATGTTATTTACCTCAAGGGTTAATATGTAAATGTATAAGGACTAATGAATTTGAAGACACGGGAAGTTAAAACAATTTGCATTTAGCAGTTTTCATCGTAAAGTTCTTAAAATAATGAAATTGTGTGTTTTTTATATTATATTTTGATGGAACGAATCCGCCCAAAGCATGTCCTGTGTAAAAGTAAGCTTAGTTGTTTTTTATAACATATTTTCATGGAATATTTTATCGTTATCATTGTGTAGAAGTTTTAACTTGAACGTTTTGCTGAAATACGTGAATGTGGCAAATACTAGCACCCTAACTATTATTTTACAATAAACTGTTTATTGTTCACATCAGTGTAAGGTATCAAGATGGTAAAAAACGATATAGTTTCCAATACAATAGTTCAAATGATTGTTTTGCTATTTAATAATCGTCAATATTCAAAATATGTTCAAATTTGTATAACATTAACAATATTTAAATTGGGAACACCATTTTGTATTGTTAAAAAAATATTTAGTTTTTTTTTCTTGGAAAATAAAAGCAAATTATGAAACAACGATTTTACTTGTGATAAATGCGATCTAGACATAGACAATACATATGATACTACAATGGCAGCGCGGTCTCTATACAATACTAAATAAACAATTTACACTTACTCATAGTCACATTTAAGGCAAGAACTTATTCAATATAATTTCGAGTTACATTCGACTGCTCACAGACGAACACAACAAACAGAATATTATACAATAACAATCAAATAACAAAAAATATTGTTCAATTCATAGAAAACTATACATACTGTTCAATATAAAATATACGCTCAAAATACATACGTGTGCGTTATCTGTTTGTCGGTCTGCTCTGAAAGTTCCCATGGCAATATCGTCGAATTCAATAGAAATAAGGAATTATTATTTTATAACAAAAAATATAGCGTCTTAACAGAATACAACGCTACATAAAAAGTGTTTTAAGTTTACACACGTCTAACGATGTCTTTCATTGAGTACGGACTTATTTTGGAACGTTTAAATATTTTAAAAAGGTCTGCTTTTAATATGTCTATGGATATAGACTCACAAAAGTAAAATTGTTTAAATGCGTGATAATTTCTCGATTCTATTGAATTCTACTGTACATTGGAATAGTGAAGAGCATAAGTCTTATGATCACTCCAAGTCATTAGTTGGTGGGTAATTTATAGTTTCACTGAGACTTTTCACAACCCTTGTAAATATGGTTGTACAGCTTTAATATAAAGAGGTTTTAATATTTGGATTCTCTTAATTGTTTGCCCTGTTTTTTTAAATCAGTGCTATTTAAAAAAAAAACTAAAAAGCTCGTCTAAAATTGAAATTAATAACCTTCACCGTTAATACTGTTAAACCTATGGTAGGAAATTTAGTACAACACGTGTCCGTGGACTGACTTGAAAACATTAGTGGATTTTAATTCTTTAGTTAACTTACTAACCTCGTCGTACTAAGCTGCCGTTATTTTAATAAGATGTCGACAATATTATCCGCTATTACAAAAGTAGATATATAATCTATAGATACTTAATCCAGAGAACAAAAATGACCTACGAAAGTCTTATGTATAGGTAAATTTCTTCAGTGTTGTCATTCACGGTACAAAATAACATTTAAAAAATCTATATATATAGGTATCCATATTAACAATACGACAATTAAACAAAATTGAATTAGGAAAAGCAGTTGGAGATCGATTGTAGGGTTTGGTTGTTAGATATTTTGTATGACAGCATGTTTGCGTCAAGTAACTTTTAGACTTGTGCGATAGATGGCGTTGGCGGCCGGCTTCTAGTTGCAACATCCAGGTCGATACTGTTTAATTTATAAATAATAAAAGCAAAATAATTCCATAATATAAAAGCATTGCACATAAAGGTAATTCCAATAAGAAATAACTCAATATTTACATAATTTCTCTTCTCCATTTCCATCTTAATTTGCATTTACAAGACTTTATCGTCTAAGACATTAAATAGAATTTTATAAAGGCGTCATCTTCATAAACTAATTTTATCCGTTTATTGTCCTCAAATATACAGACATAGAAGAAAATAATTTCAAACAACAGTTAGGATTTACCCGTTAATTATATGTAAAGTTTTTTTTTATACAAATGACCAAAAAGATAAGTTTATGGCATTGAAACTATTTTCATAATTGAATGTAACAAAATGTTACGTCTTGTCACATTTGACAAATCACCTTGGTGTAATACATGATTGTGTAATACAAGTTTTTTTTAATCATCTAGCGATTGACCACGACCCCACCTGGTGTCGATCGAATGCTACGGAGTTTATTAAGTACCTATTTACTCCAGTCGCGGAGGTCCCCGCGTGATACTCAGAGTTACCGGGGCGTCACTAAGTGTTACACTCGAGCGATACCATGGCGTTACTTTATATTACAACTGAGTAAACTCAGTTTAAACTTCACAAAGCAGTAGGGTTAATGTGTTTGTGAAGTTCAGGAAATTACCTTGATAGAGTCGGATAAGTATGACAGTTGCGTCCTTCCAGCGCGGGGTGGGCGGAGACAGACGCTAGGCCAACGCGGAGGCGGGCAGCGAGCTGTGCTTGGGCTTGGCTTTGTGCACGAACACCTTGATGCAGCCGTTGAAGTCGGCGCTCACCAGCACGTGCCCCGTCTGCGAGGACGACACCATGCTGCCCTCCGCCGCCTTCTGCCCCGACAAATATTTACAGTTAGTTAATCATTTTTCTAATGTAGCTGGCACGTGAACGAAATGTATTAGACTACTTGTAAATCCTTAAATCATTATACATGTTAGAAAACGATATAGGTTATGTCGACCAAAAACTACGGTATGCTATGCTAGTCTTCGATGTCGTTATAGCCGGTATAGACTGACCGACGCGGCAACTCACCGCTTCCTGCCGCTCGAGGCTGCCGTCCGCGCCGCTGGCGCCGGCCTCGCGCTCGGCGATCATGCGTATCACGTGGTCCGGGTTGGGCGCGAACACGGCGCACGTCACCACCGCGTTGTGCGCCTTTATGCCCTCCCAGAAGTCGTTCCTGTCCCTCCGCACCGAACTGAACTTGGAGTAGTCGTGATAAGTCTTCCAGATGTATATACATTGGTTTTCCGAGCCGCTGACGATGTACTTGCCGTCGTGTGAGAACGACGCCTTGATCTGGCTGGACACGTTCACGTAGCCTTTGTACTTACAAGACAGGTTGAGGTCCCGCAAGTCGTAGAGTCGTATTCTACTGTCGTTCGACGTCACTAGGATCTTGTCGTCGTTGGGCATGGGCTCTATACCGCTGATCTTCCTGCCTGTGGAGTTCTTGCCGCGCGTGGAGCGCACGTCGATCTGCGTGTGGTACTTGAGCTGGTCCGTCGTGTAGAAGATGCAGCGGCCATCGTACGTGCCCACGACGGCGAACTTGCCGTTCTGACAGAAGTTGGCTGCGGTTATCAGCTTCGTTTTGCCGTCGACTTCGTTCCATACGGCCACCTGGAATGTCAATTATAATCGTACTAATATTATAAATACAAAAAAAATATATGGAAGAATATTAGTATCATCTGCCTCGAATCTGGAAGAAATTTGGCAAGGCGATAGATAGACTGTCTAGAACAGGGCATGGCTTCTGCTTACTACATTACTAACTTTACCTAATTCCATCAGCTGCTCTCACCTTCTTATCAGGAATATTCCACAGCCTCAGCTTGCCGTCCAGGCTGCCGGACAGGAAGTACCTGTCGTCTCGCGGGTGGAACACGATGGCCGTCACGAAGTCAATGTGCTGGAAGCAGCAGAGACACTCCCCGCGGGAGATGTGCCACAGACGCACCGTCTTGTCCATAGACGACGACAGAAGGAAGTAGTTCTTAGACCAGGATACATCTAGCAGGTCGGAGGTATGCCCCGAGTACACGCAGAAGGGCTTGGGGCAGAAAGGCGCGGAGGGGCCAAGGGGAGCCTCGGGGCTCGGCGGCGGCGCGGACAGAGACAAGGACTCCTGGGAGGGCGTGGGCGAGGACTTCTTCTCGGCGTTGTACTTGGTGCGCATGTCCTGGGGACAGACAGCGCGTGATGATCGTGTTGAATATGATTCAATTTTATCATGGATTTTAAACGTAAAATGAACCTGCACCTTACAGTGCGGTACACCAGCGAATACAATAGGTGTAAAATATTTATGAACTTGTCTATACTAAGTACAGAAATGAATGACCTGAAAGTTATATAGCCTGAGGGGTACCTGGAACATGTGGTGCGCGTCGCGGGTGACCCACACACGCAGCAGACGGTCCTGGCCGGCCGTGGCCAGCAGGCGCCCGCACACGCTCATCTTGCAGCACCACACAGCGCCCGCGTGCCCGCTGCCCATCTCCTGCAACGTAGTTACCGGGTTCCGCTTGGTTTCAATCTTTTATTGACCTGTATCGTAGAAGTAAGGCCACCGACCTGCACGTGCCGCACGCAGCCGTCGAAGTCGTAGGGTCCTTTGTGCGAGTTGGAGGCCTTCAGTTTGATGTTATGCTCGCCGCGCACGTCGTCCGCTATGTCGGCCACGTCCTCTTTGTGGCGCGCGTGCGACACCTCCTGCGCCAGCGACTTGGCGGCGTGCACCGTGCGCTTCACCGTGCTGCCGAAGAACCGCTTCAGTCTGCCGACAGGGGACGCTACCGTAAGTGCAGCCGCCACGTTGAGGTCGTGTTGCGAGTTCGAAACTCTGTGTCATTTATTACTATCGTGTGGTGATGGTCGGAAACTTCTTATAAACCTATATTGTAAAGTTTACTCACATCTGAAACTATTGTGTACGATTTGACATTTAAAATAAAATACACGGAAAGCGAAACTATGATAAAAATATACGATGATATTTTACATATGTATTTAAAATGAATTATGAAGGTCAGAAAAGCTGTAGCAAGATTTAAAAACCATTAAATTACTGTACACGATAAGTATCAAAACAATCTCCAAAAGCTAAAAACGCATTAGACTTTAAAAACAAAAAAAATACAATACAAAACATGGTAAGTGTAAGTAAAAAAAAACCTTATTAGATTAAAGCAAATCCAAACAGAAACAAGGCGTCGAACGCAACGTATTTGACACACCGGCGTCAGACGACGTGTCAAATGTCAAACTGACAGCTGTCACAAGCACGTTAGTGATGTGCGGGTCACCTTGAGTTGGCCGCGTGCGTCAACCGCCTGTTAATGTTGTCGTGCGAGTGGCACTTCACTAAATCGTTCATCAGCACTCTGAATAAAATAACCCATGTTGTAACCTTCATAGTCGAAGAATTTAATTCGCTTCCCACACAGCATCTACACACATAACTGTCACCATAGAAATTATAATTAGGCATGGTGGTTATTTTGATGAACGTAGTTAACGTTCACCAAAATAGGCAGGAAATATAAGTTTTACACTGTTATGTGTTATAAACATAGATTTCTCTGACACCGCCATGTTATTAGTTCAGCAAGTTTTTTGTGATAGTGTATTGTTGATATATAAATCGTATGTATGTACACATACTTCTCAGTTTTCCTCCTGATGGCGGTGGTCTGCCGGTCCGTGGACTCGCGCTTGGCCTCCTTCAGCTCGTCCTCGGCGCCGCCTACGCAGACACTCTCACTCTCCTCGTCGGTCTCTCTGACGAACACGGAACCCAGTAAAAACATTACAGCTACTTGTAACTGAGGCCTTCGACTGACCATTGTCTTGAATGCCAGCAAACAATTGTCCTATCATTGTCGTGAAACGACATATGTTTGTTGACACGATAACATCGTCGACATTTTTAATGTTAGTCGAGGGCCACAATAAGCCAGAAGCACATACTATAAACAGTACGACAATCATAAGGTGATCTCGTGCGTGGTACGTTCTTACGTTATTGTAATTGTTAGTAAAATATGAAAGCTAGATTAGTAATGAATAAGCGACGATGTAAATAGATTAAGGTCATGCAATAAAAAAAAAACAAATATTTAATGCAAAAGTTAATACGTTGTCCTGAACATTGCAATAAATAAAATAAAAGTAACACTAATCTAAGCGAAAAGACACGACTTCGTTAGTGAGGGCAGTCAGAGACCTAGTGTCAACAGTGAGGAGGGAGTGCGCGGGGTGCGGGGCGGAGGGAGAGCGGCGCAGCGCGGAGCCCGGCAGCCCCCTGCGCCACAGGCTCTTTGGCTTTGACTCTGGACTGCAACACATCTTCGATTTTTTTTATATATTTAAAATCATATATTTATTTATTCAGTTCTAAAAAATGAATTTATTAAACTGGTCCTTCGAGCTTCATAAACAATTTTGAAGTGAAAATCTTCAATTCTATTTTTAAAATAATAATTTTAAAAAGCCGACAAGTTAGAGACACTTACAATACGTAAAATTAATGTAAATAGCTGGTTATATACAACATGCTGTTCCAATACAATCTAATTCATACACAATGTTAGTTCATCGCATGCGTTCAGTTTATTGTTCTACATAGCATTAGTGGACATATCGTCGCTAGATGGCGCTTACATAAACCGCGAAGAGTTACCTGGCGTTGTCGTCGTCCGCGGCGCGCGCGCTGCTGATGTACTCGGAGGTGAGGCGCATGATGTGCAGGCTGAGCGGGTTGATGCACTGCGGCAGCTTGTGCTCCGCCACGCTCAGCGGCATACGTTCACCTGCAAAATATTTTATATCACAATCAGAATATCTATTGTTACTGACATTATTTCTGCAGTGAACGACATCAAAAACGTTAAATTCTAGCAAAATGCTTAAAATCTATTTTTTAATCAATTTTTTGTCAATAAATGTAGTTTCACATGTTCCCACTCCCTTTAGGGTAAAGGTGACGCATCGGTGCCCTTGGGTCGGGTCTATGTGTATAGTTACCGGTGTCCAGGTTGAGCACGGTGACCTGCTCGAGGATCTCGATGTCGCTGAGCTGGTGGCCCGAGGAAGAGCGTGTGCGCAGAGCTGGCGCGCCCGTCGGCGAGTCGCCGGCGGACCGCCGCCGCGTGCGTCCGCCCACGCTCTTCCTATAACACAACACTCTCGAAACCTCTCTCTCACTCTCTTTTTTAAAAAAACATAGACCACAACAAAATTATAGTCAAGTTATACTTATCATTAATTGCACGATCATTGCAATATGACGATCCGAACTTTATAGTATTGTAAAGTAACTGGTCATTAGTTCGAAAATTAACGGAAAATCTTGTCAAGGCTCCCGGTGGGTACGAGCTGTTTGGCTAGTGATCACTTAACATGAAGAACGCAGGCTTTACGATGTTCCGCGTACCTGGCGTGTCCTAGGCTTGCGCTGGTCTGCTGCGCATCTGCAGGCTCCGCGTGTTGGTTATGCGTGGCATTGGGCGCGTGAGCGCGGTTGTCGGTATGCGCGTGCGCACGGCCCTCGCTGTGCGTGCGCGAGCTGCTGCGTGCTCTCTCCTCGTCCTGCACCCGCACCATACACTCGCCTGCATTAGAAATTACGTCATTCATTTGTCAAAATTTAAGTAATATTTGCATCGACATGTTGGTCCTCCGTTGGAGCTGGTCATACCGCGCACGGCCTCGTTAATGTCGAGCGCGGAGTGCAGCAGGTACGGGCGCTGCGCCGTGCTGCTGCGCGAGGAGCCGCTGGCGCGCTCGCTAGACCGCGAGGAGCGGCAATCGCGAGCCCCGGCCCCGCCACCACTTGCCGAGACATCATTAGCTGACGCGCATAACGAACAAATGTTTTTTTCTTACAATACTCTAAAATTAGTCGCGAACTAAACTTTGCAGCAGTGCTTATCATGATTTGTACGTAAAATAACTCACCATATTTAGATTGAGAGAGCTCCAAGGAGTCCTGGAACTCTCTGGTCAGCGATTCTATGGTACTGGCGGGGCTGGGCAGCGCCATTGTTTGGTTCAACGAGTGTGATAGAGAAGGCTGCAATGGAAAAAAAACTTCTATGACTTGTGACATGTATAGACTTTTAATATATACCGATTTACTCCAAATTCATGCGGCTGTTGAGGATTTAAGACAAAAGTACGATGGATGGTAATAGACAAATGGTGGATAAAATTTAAAAAGCATGTCGGGGTGAACCTGCACTAGCAGGTCGTCGAGCAGCGGCTTGTCGGGGCGGCGCGGGTAGATGGGGTCGTCGCCGCCCGCCGTGCTCACGCTGCGCGTGTCCTCGCCGTCGCCGCACAGCGCCTGCGACCCGTGCACCTTGTCTGCGCCGCAACGTGACATAAGGTACCGCAGTCAAACAATGGTTTAAGACCCCTAACTTTTAAACCGCTGTCCAACTTTACAAGTCTACTATAGGTATATCAACTCTACTGGGGTTAGTCGAGTACATCGATTAAAACAGACCTTTAGTGTAGATTAGGAATGCAAAATTAACTACTTAAAAGTTAATTAGACAACTCAGAGAGAGTCGTTAATTTGTATAGAGGTACTCTTAATGTTATCTTTATTTACAAAAGCACGAAACATAGAGGTGAGGGTAGATCTTAATAGTTAGGAACTATTTTCTACTTTAGGACATAATAAAAAAAATGTAAACAGCAACATTATTAAAAATATAAGAACTAATAGATTGCATTAGTCCGAGAACACATTACAACATGTATATAGAAGCCATGGGTAAATAGAGAGATAACTTCAAAAGTTTTAGAGCTAGTAATCTGATGTTCACTACATTCTAAACGATGACCTAATAATTAATTTGAAACTGTTACCACATACAACTTGTTTCATTACATTTGATGATTTGAGACGTGAATGATTTTACATTTTTAGAAACGTTTGATGGCCACTTAGCGCTGATTTAGTGTAAGAACTTTAAAATTAGAGATTGGTTCAGTGAACACTTAACGACTATAAATGCAAATGCTAAACAAGGTGTTTACAGGGGTAGGTGATGGGTAGTGGATGGCGATATGTGGAGGATGGTGGAAGTAAGGTGGAGGATAGGTGGTGCACTCACCGCGCCTCTTCCTGCGGGGTGGCGCGACGGGCTGCGCGGGGTGCGGCGTGTGCGGGGGATGCGCGGGCGCACCCGACACGGCGACCACGGCGGGCGCGCGCGCCTGCTTCAGGCTGTTGGCCTTCGTGCTGGCGATCACGTCCGGCTCGGACGTCGCCAATGCTTCAACAACACAACCCATCTTCATACACGCAAGCTACCGAGTATCGCCGCCAACTGCCACCCACTACGGCCCGACTAGTAATCAGTTCGATTATTTGAACCCAAAACGTTCAACATATCTCCGTGCTCCTGAAAGACAGCGTGGCCATGTGTACAGATGAGGTATACCAAATCCATGTTTAAATGCCAGACTGTCTCCGTTCTGCGTTTCGGCTCGTACAGGGATGGTGGGAATATGGAGACGGTAGATTAGCGCAAATGCAACCGCACTAAGGTACCGTGTAATGGGAGTTAGGCAGGAGAGGGATAGCTAGCGACAATAATGTTCTTCTTCTCAATTCAAGTAATCTCTTTTTTTTTACTCAGAAAGAGAGAAAGGGAGTATGCATTGGTTTACACCAGTGAACACCTATTAACGAATCATGCGTTTATATTCTAGTCGGTTTGACATTCCGCTACATTTTATGATTTTTATTATAAACAAATAAATTGTACACGCCTAACAACTAACGTGTACTAAGTTACTACGTATATAACCTTTATTTACTATATAATATTTTTTACATTTATTCAATTGAAATAATGTTATTAATCTCGTTATAACTTACATTATTATGTGATTTAAACACGCTAATACTAAATTCTTACAACGATTGGGGTATTCAATATATTGGAAATATTTCCAACCATAGACATACAACCTACAGATACCAAATCCGGGGCACAAGTGGGAGATAATGCCCTCCGGAAGCCTTTTTTCAGGGTAAATTACTTGTGTTGTCATTTACAATACAAAAAGACATTCAGAAAATCGACTCTCTATTAGACGTCGCACTTATGTGAAACATACGGTTTTAACGTATCTATGGTTCAAACTTTATGTCGGCTCGTCTGGGTGTTTGATAACCAATGTATTATATTTTAATATAGGAGATAACATTCCTTTCCTCCGTTTGGTAGTTTAGTGCCACCTGTTTCGAGCCGCCATAAAGTTTGTACGTCACTGTATCTAAGTCATGTTTCTAATGAATTAAATGCAACAATAGCACATTCAGGTTGTTAGTATGATACAATGATTTGTGACGTCACTCACCATTCTGACTTCTATTGTCCGACGTTAAAGGGTCATCGGATATCGTAGATGGTTCCCTCGACGACGCAGAAGGTGCCGCAAGGTCGCGGAAGTTCGCTGTAAGTATACACAAGCTCACATTAATTTTCAATTCTCGTCGTTGTACAAAAGCATATTTTTAACAGTATCATTCGGTTTGTAAAAACAGTAAAAACATGTTTTACATGTGTTTCAGTAGATTGTGAAATAAGCAATAATACAAGCATTCGCCATTTTTTAAGACTTACCTTTTTGCTAAGGTAATTAAAACTTCGGTATTTAATAAAAGATGAAATTAAACTTAATAAATAAATTAGTTGTATTTTGAAAAGCATACTTACAGAAAAGTCTATTTGAACTTTTGCTATTTCAACTTCACAGGGGCTTATTCTTTAGAGAATTATTGCGTAGAAAAATGTACCAATTGTGTATTTTTCGTAAAATATGTAAAACACTTAAAAATCAATTTTCCTGTATATTTAGTAGATAAATGACTCACAGTGCATTTCAGCGGCGCCGCTCAGTATCCTGCCGATGCGGCCCAATGACGTCATGCTCTGCAGGCTCATTGTGTCGTGCGATATTATTCTACAACAATACACAGCTCACACTACCTCCCGACGCCACAACTAAATAATATAATACGTAAAGAATAAATATAGACAGGTCCGGGCGAACACGGGGCAAACATAAATAAGTGGTTAAAATGAGATATGTCATTAAAGATAAAGAGTCTGCCAAACGGAAGCCTGCAATTAGTATTTAACTAAAATTTAATTTTAAAAATTCAGTAGATTTATTTTTGTTTACTAATCAATGTACACAGCTTAAGTTGTCCATATTACATAAAGAACTTAAATAGATAGTATTCAAGGTGAAACAAAGTTCATCGAAATCAATTACTAACTTAAAGGGGTGTTCCAGTGCGTATATGTGGTCGGAGGGCAACGCGGTGTCGAGTGCTCCGTCGTCCTCCTCCTCCGTCTGCATGCAGCGCCGCAGCTCCTGGAACCTCCTACGGCCCTGCACCACCTGGGGAAAGTATACAGATGCCATCAATGATTATATGTGGTGCATTCCAATTGCTTTGACACTTGTTATATTGTAACTTCTGTTTTGTCAGTGTATGGAAGATATGTATTGCTGACAATAAATATAACACACCTCATCATATTAAGGAAAAATATAGAACTAACTTTTCCGGTGTACACTGGTGACTGCTGTGCACCTGTTATTTACCTATACTGCTACTTGGATGAAAAAAATTTTAGAAATATTTTCACATCGGTTACTGTTCTACACATAAATTCCTTGTAAATTTCGACTCTTAATGAATCTAACATGGAATTTTTAATGGTAATGTTGCAATGACATTTAATTAAAATCTGTTCACGATACACTCGTCGACTCCTATACAAACTTCGTTATATAAATAAAAACATACCTTGCACAATGAAGTAACATTGTTTGATACCATAATGACTTACAACTTAATTATGCAAGTAATTATTTAAGCAATACAAAAACAAGTCTCTGGTTAAGTGGAACATGAAATGAAACAGTAAAATTCCATGACAGTACATTATACTATTTATAACACGATTTGTTAATTGAAAAAAAAAAACAAGACAGTAGTCATATGACACTTAAGGAAGAATATGAATCAAATGACCGCACTGTTCATGTGGTTCAATAAAAAAAAAACAAAGTTAACACAACACTAAATATTTGTTACCACTCTTCCACACTCAAAGACATTTGTGTACACACTATTTCAATAGACAAGAGATTGTGAACCAAACAGCTCCAGTACCCCTACCAATAATACCACTTGTACAATTTAATTTGCCTAGTTTGTCATTTGAGACAGTGGTACTGGCAGCTACATGGAATTATGCTAAAAAAAATTTAAGGAGAGTGCTCATATTGTCTTTTCTGTAGGTACAATAATATTTAAATATGACTATATTGCAATCAAGGTGGTCTTACATTTTTAACACTAGTCCTGTCATCTTCAACATTGGCTTCTGCAGCAGGTGTGCTGTGAGTGGTGGGCAGGGGTAACTCTTCAGGCTTTGCTGCAATTTTCTCTCTCAGCACTGGAGAACCATCAGTGACATTTATGTTTTTACATAATGATGACCTCCTAAAATTAGTGAATATAAATGTTAATTGCTGGGTAACATATTCTGTCCTCCATTATAAATGTATTACAACCAATTATGTAAATTCAAATTCCATTCTCTTCTATGTAACTAAAGCTTGACATCTAAAATATTTTAAATGTGTTTTTTATTAATGCCTAAATTATTATATGTGATAGAAGATTATGTTTAACACATTTTGGTTAATGTCATGTAAAATAGAACAAGATAGCTCGTATTAGCATAAAGATGCGTTGTTTTTTGTTAGTCAACAGCAATCAAGGACAAATAAGAAATTACGGTATGATACTACTGCAAGTTTGTAATCCATATTGTATGGATATATTTAAAAATGACTGCTTGTACGTTTCACAAGTCTTAAGTCGAAGTATCTATGCAACATTGACGTAATAATTCCTACAATTCTTGTACGGATTATATAAAATAAAATGTAGAAACTTGAAAGAATGATTTACTTTGAACCCTTAATGGGTGTGAATTCCTCGGCGTCGTAGAACTCCTCCGAATCACTGCTGTCGCCCATTATGGTACATATACACTAAGTAACAAATGATAGATCATATACTGTACACAGTATGTTTACAACATCGTCCAATTATTAATTATTTACAAAGAAACTTTAAGACAAATCGCTCAACCATTTTAACAAACTGACAGATTGAATCTGTTCTGACAGTTGAGTTGACAGTTGACGGTAAATGACTAGTTTCAGTTCTGAAACGGCTGAATAAAAATAAAGGTTTTCGCACTTCTTTTTCTACTCTTCATAAGTTCACTAAACATCTCGCAGTTTTCTTATATTGGAGGTGACTAAGTTAACCAGGCTAGCTCGGTCCGGGTTTGATGACTTCACATGTGTCAATTTCATCACATCTTTGAATTTCATCGCAGATATGTGCTGGTTGCATTATAATGTTTTTCTTCGCGATTAGAACGAAATAGAGAAAATCTTTACATTCGTTAGTGTAGTTGTTTGGTCTTGAGGAAAGACTTACGTACAACAACGTTAAAACTAATTTGCGTCAGCCTCTATTATGACAGTTTTAATACGAGAAGTCCATTCATGTTAGGAAAGAAAAGACTTCATTCATTAATCCCGTGTTGTAGCGCTAGTGCGGGGAACAATAGATACGTCACGGTTGTAGACGCGCTGTAGCCCGTACGAAGCAAAGGTAACTTGAGATGTCAGGCACTGACCTCTGTCTGGATTATTCGTCGTCTGGATGGATGGAGGGCTCCTTATATTTTTTCTTTGAATAAACTAAATTAAATTCTTGCCGGGACGGTTTCTGTAAACAGTCCAACTCTATACTAAGAGACTATTTGTTTACCAGTGTTAACCCATAGAGAAGCGGATTTTCCTAAAAGCCTGCTTTTCTTTTGTCGAATCAGATCAAACTTGTTTACAACTATATTTAGTATGTCGATCAAAGAGCTATTAGTTTGATAGTGATAACCGTACAGTATCAAATGCTATTTTTAAATATGAGGCGTCAAAGCCTAAAATGAGTTTTAAATTATTTTATCATGTAATATCTCTGGTGATGACAAACCGATGAATTTCAACAAGCTTTACCTAAAACCAAAGTTTTGTGTTCCAAACTAAAAATAACACGGCTAAGATGCCAATTTTCGAAAAGTAATGAAAACAGATCTCGGTTACTTTCTTATTTTTAATCTAACAATTTATTTTAAGACGAGAAAATTGTGCTTTTTTGTTCTTTCTCTTTCTCTCTTACCGTATATCTAATTTCTGGGATAGCAAATATTTGTTCAGAATACAGTCCATACTCGCTAATAATCTTCTGTGGTTTTTATATTGCTACTTTTAGTCCGACATAGTTGTTCCGGAGGCCACAAGCCAAACTAAAATGTCATAGCTCACTAGCGCCATCTGTATATGTTTAAAATGTACAGTAAGATTATCGTTGTACGGTGTATTTCTCTTATTTTTTTCCTTTTTACGTCATTTTCTGTCTATGTAAATTTTGTACATTTTCTGACCAAAGTTTTAGCGCATCTCACCGGCTTATGCAACATCGCACGATGAGTTTAAATCATGTAAACGATAAGACATATACCAGATAACGTTATCAAAAAGTATCTTTGAATGTCGTGCTTGGTTATTTTTCATTGGAGCAAAGTCAAATGCAAGTCATGGACTTAGTGATGATCACCAACATGGGTGTCGCTCCGAGTGACATCAGCGCGTGGATACCACAATAAACTATCGATACAGGCGATATGTAGATAGTGGCTATCGCTCTTTATCTTCAAAGTGCGTAATACTATGCGGGTACTATGGCAGGCATTGCGGAAGGCCAGCAGTGGACATGGTCTACATAGATATTATGGCCTAAATATTATCACTTTTAGATTATCGGTTCAAATCCAAACAACTCAGTTGACAAGTAGATTGAAGATTGACTTTATTACCTACTCAATATCACCATCATCGACCTGTCCTTATCCCTGCACTCTTGGTACAGTGTGTACTTTTCCATACATTTCTATCAGCCGTCATATCTACTCAATATGTCCTTACAATTAAGTGACACTGATTGATATTTCAAATTAAACAAATATAATACTGTTTAATGTATTTTGGGAAAGGCAGTTATCTTAAAGTCTCGGCCGCTAGACCGCAAGAATTTGACTTCCAGGGAAATGATGCGGGGAAAAACGTTAATACGTAATGAATCACTATGTGACGTAGAGGCCGACACTCGATGTTTACAGCCATTAGTATATCACATATATTCGTGTCAATTGATATACAATTAAGCCTAAGTATATACTTTTGTTCATTTATTAAAAAACATTGCAGGTTACCTTTTAAAAAAATAATAATAAAAGATTACATTTAAAATCCGTCAAACGATTTTCACTACCATTTAGATATTTCGATTTGCTAGGTTTTACAATGTTTCCACTTACGTGTTCAATTGTTAGGTAACCTAGCTTAGGTTCTAAAGAACTGTCCTTACCGCACAGAAACCAATCGACCGAAGAAACACTTCCTCCATGTTGGTTCCAAGCGACAACAAGGTTACCATTTCCGGTATTAAAAAGTTGCGATGTCTTTTTAACATTATAACTCATTCGTTCAGCATTGTTGTTGTTGCAAAGAAAATTTACTTGGTACCTAATTGTTGTGACGGAGCCGCACTCAGTCTTCTTTGACGCTTACTTAAATAGTCGCTTATGCTAAGTCTACATTGAGGTATTCCCTGATCAATTAATATTGATAAAAAATGATTACTGTTTTACCTTTTGCAACGCGTTCGACAATCTCTGTGCCAACCTTGGTAACACCCACGGTGCCCAGATTTTGTTACTTATGAGGAAAGTATATTTATCCTTTTTTTTTTTTTTTTAAAGAGGGAACCGCGTTTGGCATACCTGTGACGCGGGGGATCACGCATCGGTGATGTGGGACTCTCTCCCGTCTCAGAC
>JAODUI010000032.1:513043-536113 GCA_027563995.1 Papilio gigon
AAGTCCAGTCTCTGGTCCACTACGGCTCTAGCTTTGGGGTCTTCAGGATACAGCGAGCTGGGGCCGCCGTATTTGTTGACGAGGTAACGGCCGATGGCGCGCGACTCCCACAGAGAGAAGGCGTCGTCTACAATGGTCGGTACCGTGTGCTGGGGATTCATCTAGGAGACAACGTTTTATATACGATTATATTTAAAAATAAATGTAATGTAGAACAGAGATTATTAAACATTTTTCCCATAGACCCCTTAAAAGTTTTGTTGGGCTTTATAAACCCTTTGACAGTATTTTTCTTGTTCAAGTTGCGAACACACAACCTTATTTCCCGCAATCGTACACCGCCATCGGGTCACGGAACCTCAAGGGATCAACCTGAACCAATCTGACAATCACTGGTCTAGAACTTAGATATTATTGCATACCTTGATATATTCCGGACGCATATGCTCGCCGCCAGAGAAATCTACTAGTTTCAGATTTAATGGCACTTTCAATGCGGCCGCCACTAGCGACACGAAGCGGCAAGGCGCCGAAGCTTTTGAGTAGTAAAAGTCTATCGACATTGCTACTGATGGATTGCACTGAAACTAATCATTAGGGTATGTTAAATGCCACCTACAGATATTGCGCATAAATCCGAAACACTAGATGTGAACTTAAATAATCAAAGTAAAATTAAATAATTAATAAAAATCTTCAGTAACTAGCAGCGGACAGACAAAGGCCGATCATGATGACTAAGGAACGATTTTTGTTTTAAAATATCACTTTAACTTATTAAACATATGGGCAGGCCGCCCGTAAAATGGATAGATGATCTGGTCAAGGTTGCGGGAGTGCCTGGCTGAGGGCGGAGGACCGATCATGGTGGCGATCTTTGGGGGAGACCTACGCCCAGCAGTCAGCAGTGGGCGACAGGTGGCTTATTTGGTGATGATGATGCAATAATTGAAAAAAACATGTGATATTTTAATAGTGATAAGATTAGAAATATGACTAATAGTATATATTTTTGTAACGAGTAATAATTATTTGTATAAAATATACTTACGTATGAAGCAGGATGTATTTTAAAGATTTGACTGTGGTATTATTACACTAGTACTCCCAAACTACACGACTCCGATTCACTCCGCAGATTTATACAGAATTGTAATCTTTACTTTATCTAAAATTTATGACTGTGCAGTTTGCAATCTTGAGATAGGTACTATTGCTTGGTTTTTAATGAATGAATCATTTATTCAAATAGCACGTCGTGGACTGCCAACTCTACCAACGTTCGTTTTCGATTTAAGTATAACTTGACATGTAGTTTAAGTTAGATAAACAAAAAATTGAATGACGCTTTCATATTTATATTTTCTTAGTTAGTATTGCAATGGAGACCTCGCACATCGTCGACGCAGCGTAGGCGCACGACGAACCGATGACTCGGTAAAGGTTGCGGGAGTGATCGATGTGGGCGGCCCAGCACCGGTCGTCGTGGTAGTTGGGATGACGATGAAATTGATTTAATAAGATAAAATTACGAATTTAATTTTAAAACAAACTTCGGTTAAAATGTGTTAACACGTGGCAAATGGTTTATAATATAGAAAAGGAAATAAAACAAGATTTATTAATAGGAATAGTGTATTATATCTAGTTGTTTGATTTAATTTTTTGCATTATCTCCTTACACAACTGCGCGCCTCTTCCGTCGGCCTGCTCGTAGTTCGTCGCCGTTGTTTTGACCAGTTCAAACCATCTGAAAGTCATTATCGTCAGTGATAACACGTCACTTTGTGAATGAATGTGTTCCATAAGCTATTTGTTTCACATTTACACCGGGCAAATTGCAAACGAACCGCATACACAATTTGCCAGTGACATTTACGTAAAATTATAATGTCGTTTTGTTAACATACTACACAAGCAAATTTAAAACTTATTAAAATATGTTGTTTCGTAGAAGTAAAAGTAATACATTTTGACAACATCTTACTGAGCAACGTTGGAGTGGTCAGCCAGACTGACTCCGACAGCGTGAGCAGTGGACACGGTGACCACCAGCGCCAGGTCCGCGATCGTCAGCTCGTCCCCCGCCACATACTTGCTGCTGATCAGGTACATGTCCAGTGTGGCCAAACCTTTATGAAGCTTCTTTAACTTTTCTTCACTAGGTGGCGCTCCTTCGAAGATTTGCGGATACTGGTTGAAAAGAACAGAATGAGAATTACACTTCTAAAATTATGCTTTATTCTTTAAAAAAAGTAATCACTAACCGGTTAATTCATGTAAAAAATATATGTAAAAATATACATTCAAAATACACGTGTGTATTGTCATATGTCTTCATTATTTACACATTTTATTATTAAAATCTAATTGTTATAGCGCCAAAAGCCTAATGGATAAGGGGACTACCGATCTAGCGGTCGTGGGTTCGAATACCGTCCTCCGACTATTGTTGTGGGCCATCCTAACACAAGCTTTTTCAAGCTCACCAGGACTAGTCACAAGAAATATTAGTCAATTTAACAAAAAAATTCTGATGTGTTATGAAAAAAAAAAACAAAAATAAATCATGTGGTTAATACAAGATACATATATGAATTGAAATAACACAACGCACCAAAACATTCATGAAGAAAATAAAACTCATTAAAACCGGCTAGAACAGCCTACAGTCCGGACTCAACACTATTAACCATTTTTAATTAGTTAATGTATCACGAATGGCTACACGATGTAAAACAAACTTACGAAGTAATCAGCCATTGCAGGAAACAGTGTTCCTAAGTCGAAGTCCAGCCGCTGATCGACTACAGACCTAGCTTTAGGGTCTTTAGGATAGAGTGCGCTGTCGCCGCCATATTGGTTCACCAAGTACCGTGCGATGGCGCGCGACTCGCACACCACGAACCCATCGTCCACGAGCGTCGGCACCGTGCCCAGGGGATTCAGCTACAAGTGCATATTTTATGTTATCAGTGCTGCCTATATCACCATGAGACAACTAGCGACATCTGTTGGATTTTTAAAGAAACAAAAGTAGCGATGCAAGTTTGGTTCTTACATAACCAAGACAATGCGGTTTTTTGTTTATTTCTAGATTAGTAAAGTCATAGTGCACTTAACAGATAGAATCTATTATAACACCTTTCTGAATTCAGGTTGTTCGTTGTCGCCCGCAGAGAGGTCAACATTCTTCACGTTGACAGAGACTCCTAAGGCGTCCGCCACTAGCGCCACAACGCGGCACGGCGGGGAACCATTCGTGTGGTACAGATCTATCGGCATTGTCTATCTGTTTAGAGATATTAAAAGACGAATACGTTAATACAAAGGACTCAAAGTCACCCGATACTACCTTACCCTTTCATAGCTCTTAAGAAACAGGGGAGGGGACAAAATAAGACATTTTCGTATTCTTTCTTCTACTAAAAATGTTTTACATTAAATAATATGTTCTGAATATAGAGCTGAGCTCCGTGAATAAATAAAAAATGCTTACCAAAATGTCACACAAGACCACCAGAGACAATCACCTTTGCTCTAACGACAAATACACGCGACGTCCCCCTGTATCGGCGATTAGCTATTGCGATGGCGCAAATAAGATAATGGAATTAGAGATAGTGGGACTTTTATAACATTTATATAAATATATAACTCGATCTATACATATAAAATAAAAAAATTACACGTGTCCAATTATTCATTTATCTTACAAGGAAATAAAAAAAAACTTAAAAACAACATAAGGTAGACATTGTTGTAACAGACTCTTGTGAAGTTTGTGAAAAAAAATCGAACAGTTAAGTTATTACATAAATATAATTATAAATTTGTTGTTAAATACAAATACGTTATAATTGACAAAATATTTAAATACAAAAGAGTATTACAGTTCAGTTTTAGCCTTCAAGTTGTCGACCATGGCTCTTAACATGTTGAGACCTTTGCCGTTGGCCTCCTCGTAGTTAGGAGCGGTCGACTTCACTAGTTCGTACCAACTGTAACAAACAAAAAAAGTTTTGTTAAAATTTGGTAAACTATTGTATCATTAAATTTAGGTGTTGTTATGTTGCCTTTTCCCGCGACTTCAGTTTCAGGGGAATTAAAAATAAAACTTAATAATCTATACGTTCTTTCAAATGATGTCCTACATCTTTGATTCAATTTCATCGAAATCCGTTTAATTGTTTTGGAGATCCAGAGTAACAAAGATCCGTCCATCCAAACATACGCAAATATAATATTAGTAAGATATTGTTACACTTCCTTAGGTTTTAATGTTATTAATGACGATTTAGGTTTTACGTCTTAGAGAATTTGGATAAAGTTGTTTGTTTGTTGATTGGTTCAGAAGAACTTTCAAACTCTCAAAACTTAGTATCATAGTGAAGAAGTGACGTAAATGCTGATAATGGCTGTTTAAAAAATATTATGTTTATCAATTGAAAAAACATTGAACACGGTGACATAATATTTGTTTATCTAAGTTTCCATACGTGTGGGGCAAAAGATGTCGTCGTGACTAAGTCATTTGTTTTCGAGTGTACATCGTGATATGACTTTTTTAATCTTTTCTTTTTAATTTAATGCCCTTTCGAATGTTATTAATGCGACAATTTAAGTAGACGTGTGTAGCCACGTAACTCGAAAACAACTGCACGGATCTGGACGACGTGGAACAGGCATAGATTAGGCCTTGGAACGGGGCGTAGACTATTTAGTTTTTTTTTTCTTCCACGTATTTATTCTTACCGAACAACATTGGGGTAACTTGCAATACTGATCCCGGCTGTGTCGATGGTAGACACGGTGGACACCAGACTGAGGTCAGCCAGGGTCAGGTCCTCGCCCGCGGCGTACTTGTTCCCTTCCAGGAATGTGTTCAGGAAGTCCAGACTGGTCTGGAGCTGCTTCAGATGCTCCTCGTTCGCGGGTTGACCGCCGAAGATTTGAGGGTACTGCAAAACATAACAGAAATTGTAATTGTTGCCGTGTAAAATATGCGAGCTTCAAAAATTGATTGAGATCCTTTTAAATGAACAACGGACAAACAAAAACGATTTTTAATTATGTTAACTTCTTCAAATTTACACCTGTCATAAAAAAAACTAGACTCTAGTTATAACCCGTGTAACTTACGAAGTATTGCGCGAATTTAGGGTACAATGACCCCAAATCAAAGTCCAGTCTCTGGTCCACTACGGCTCTAGCTTTGGGGTCTTCAGGATACAGCGAGCTGGGGCCGCCGTATTTGTTGACGAGGTAACGGCCGATGGCGCGCGACTCCCACAGAGAGAAGCCGTCGTCTACAATGGTCGGTACCGTGTGCTGGGGATTTAACTGGAAAACACACACATTTCTTGCTTAAGCTTTGTAATATCATAGTAAAATACTATTAATTTGTTTCCTTCCTTAGTAGTTAGTTGAGTGGTTCGTCAGTCGAATTCCATGGTTATAATAATCATAAACCGACAATGGAAATAAAACAAGCATCTTAGTAGTAAACGTACCTTTAGGAAATCGGGTTTCAACTGTTCTCCAGCTCCGAGGTTGACCAGGTTGTGGTTGATGGGGATGTTAAGAGCGGCCGCCACCAGCAGCACGGCGCGGCAAGGAGCCGACCCCGGCGTGTAGTACAGGTCGATCGCCATTGCTACTAAGAAACAAAACAAAACAAAATAGGGTATTCTGTTCTGATACATTTATATCATTTAAATATTTGCTGATGACCTGATGATTCCTAAAGTAATCGAATAACACTCTGCGCGAGGGTGCGAGAGTAGGGAATAGAGTGGTGGGTCTGGAACTCTGGAGGTTGAAACACAAGCAGCAGTTCATCGAAACCAGTCAATTTTGTAAAGAAGTTTTACGAGAAAGAAGTTTGGTGTTAAGGAATTTTAATTATTGTGAAATGTTTATTTTTTACCTTGTGCACAAATTTTCAATGATTATGACATTTTAATTTTTTTTAGCTTAATAGTTTGTTATTATACAAGTTAAATTTATTTTTTGTTAAAAATTATAACTAGTAGTAATGTTTAAAAAAAAATATGCATCTATATTTTTTTTATCTGTAGCACAGTCGGATACAGGCAACAATCATACAAAAATTACATCATTGTGAAAACATTGAAAACAACATGACAAAGCATATTTTTAATTTCCTGCAGTTATAGAATAATCTTATTATGCTTAAACATTATTTCCTTAGAACAAACATTATTTTGTCAACAAATTTAAGTAAGGAGAATATATCCCGTTCACTTGGATATCAAAAACAGTATCAATGTGAGTTAATTACACATACACGTACATTGCATAAAAAAACCTTATTTTCTCAAATTAAAACTTATCAACTGGTATTGCATAAGCAAAATTAGTTAATAAATAGCTCCAATTTATTGCATTTACAGTATTTGAAATGTAATTTACACTAAAATACTTACGTTTACAGTAAAAGACACCGCCACAGACGCCCACCTAGCGTTAACTGACCCGAAGTAACCTAACTACGCCGGCCGGCTTCTATCTGCCGATCACTGCAAACACTAGATAACCTTGAAAATCTGTACACAATATAAATTGTGCATAAATTAATGTTTGCTTGTTTATTAAGGAGGCTTTTGATATGAAAATAGGATTTAAAGGTTAAAAATACATGACAATGTTCGATTTTTTTAATACAAGGTGTTCTACTGGGGATGAACCCGCATGAAATTTTCGCATTACAGTTTTTTTTCAACTTACCTCTTATGATTATTACATTGATAATATATAGTCCAAAACCTGGTGAAAGTGTAGGGCTTGCGTCTACAAAAAACATATCTAAGTCTATGTCGTAGTTGCCGAGATCCTTCGTCACAAAGTTTAAAGCTTTGCGCCTTCTAGCGACTTTCTTGCACGTGATAGTTTAGAAAGTACATATATTGTCATACCTAGTCTCTGCGCAGTAATGACAATTTTTATTATTTCGTTGTTACGGTACTAACAAGAACCTTATTTATTATTATTAAGTAAATGGCAACTTAAGTAAGGTAAGTTGAAAAACGACGTTCAATGACTTGCTATGTCTGATGTAATTTTGTTAATTCTTTTGTACATTGAATTTCTAGAATTCGAATCCGCGAATTTAGTCAAATCATTGTGTCGGTTAGTGTGTAATGGCCACGTCAGACTATCAATAGTTTATCTGACAAAATAAGCAATGGAGGTTACCGGAGTCACATCACCAGGTCTTATCGATAACGCAAGATCGAGTAGTGATATAGCGGGTAGAATCGACTAAATGTTTTACAGTTGTATGAGAATAATGTGACAGTCACGACACGCCGGAAGTTGTCAGTTGCTACCGAAAGAAATTGCTAGTGCAATGATACTTTATCTAGAGGGGCAGAGCCGGACTTCATTCAAGACTATTTTAGGCTTTTCATGCTGATGAAGTGAATAAATCTTGATGAAATTAACTACACAATTTTGAATATTAAAGGCGAGGATAGATAAAGTTTATGTAGAGGTCAAAGCTGCACAGACCCACCGTTTCTAGAGATATATTTTTAGAGGTAAAAAACAATAAAACACAAAGAAATTTACATTATATTTTATTATCTTTGTCTTTAATAAAGTAATTACAGATAGGCACTAAAAAAATAACCATGCATATGAAGACCATAATAACATATTTCTTAGATACAACGAACACTGTCCGACCGCCTGCGTGCCCGAGTGGGTTAGTGTGAATGAGACCGACTTGTTTGCGTGCGCAGGCTCGCCTGAGTATTCAATACATATTGACACGGCACTAAACTAGCGGGTGAACGCCCAGTGTACAGGCGCCCTTATTTCCGTAGACAAGCAAGCCCTTATTTCCATAGACAAGGCGGCGCGACAGATTAAAAACGCGTGGCAAAGTCGCGCCATCTTACAACCGTCAACAAAACATCAAACTTTAAAAACGAGCGCAGCGGCGCCTCCGTTAACGATAACACCATGCAGACAAGCCCTTACATTTATTAAAGTGCCAAGCGAGCCGGTGTGCGAAATTTCATATTTATCATTATGGTAAAATTGTTTACTTCAAACATAATTTATGAAACATTAAATTTTGCAAAAATTCAAAATAAACTTGCGTATAGTTTAAAATGAATTCAATAATTTGAAAGAATTTTTTAAAACATTCCTAGCACCCGATTTGAATTAACATTTTCGTAAATAACTTTATAATCTAAAAAGAGTTCGTGGTTAACAGTTTTCCATTGTAGTTTCAAGTATCTTTTATAAATGCGAAAGTTTGGATGGATGGATGGATCTACGTATCTCCAAATAATTCCAGACTATGAAGACATAGGCTATTAATTTTTTTTTGACACAGACCACAAATGTAAATAATGTAAGGGCCCATCTACACATTGGCGTGTCTTACCAAACAACCACGCCGAGCGCCCTGACACCTCCGCTACGAACTTCAACAACGAAAGCTACCAATGTCTCAACACGTCCGCTGAAGGCACATTATATCCGTAAAGAAAAAAAATGATCATTTTAAAAAAGCTATCTCTTAGTTATACTACCGGCTAGTGTCATAAAAAATAATGAATTAGACATATTTCAATGACGAAGCGACGATTTGTGTGCTATATAACAACTTTCTGCATATATTTATATATATATATTCAAGCCAACAGTATTGCATATTTTAGAATCGATCGAATCGGAACAAACATTTCATATGCAGCCGGGAGGCTATTTATTGTATATTAACTAAATAAATAGATATTTAATGAATTAGCTACTAAATCCAAACAAAATAGCTTTCCAAATAAAACATAAGAGGGAACTAATTTAAATTCAGCGAGGGAATAATTAAAAGCCCGTAAAAGAAAAAATAAAGATAATTTGGTGTGCACGGCCAATGTTGTCAACCTGGATTCATACTACATTGTGTTCAACGAGTTGCTCACATTACTATAATTATTATATAGATTTTTTAACTTTATTCGTTCCGACACTAAATATCAATAATTACACAAAGCTATCTACATGAGCCGTAGTGTTGGTGCTGGCAGTGGAGGCGCCGCCCGCCGCCCGCCGCCCGCCGCGCGCTCCACTGGCAACTCTTGCTGTAGAATAGACCACTGCCTGGGAATGATTCAATCTTGTGTTTAGTATTCCATCCTTGTCTCTCTTCGGCTCCATCGTGAACTGGACTTTCTACAAGATAAAAAAAGTGTTCTAAAAAAATCAATTCAAAAGGGTAGGAAATTGTGACGGGTGTGGCACGTACAGTGTCTATTGGCAGCACTGCTTGCGCACGGAGTCGGCGGCGGGCCGCACGTCCGCGGGCTCGGCGTCCGGCCGGATCACGTCGCCCTCGGGCGGCTCGCGCATCTGCTTCTGAGACACGATCCTGTAGATTTCTGGAACACACACACATACTCCTTAAATTTTCTATAGTTAGCAAATGAATCAGAAGATATCAGTACGAGATTATTATAAGAATATGTAGATAGAGTAGATAAGGAAAGTCGAGAAAGATGAGTGTGGCAATAGACACCAGCTGTTTTGACACGCCGTATGGCGTGACGATATGATGATGACACGCAACACGTACCAGTTAGAATATTCTGGAATGCGGGCTCCACGTTGGTAGAGTCGAGGGCCGATGTTTCAATAAAACTAAGACCATTTTTTTCCGCGAACGCTTTCGCCTCTTCTGTCGGGATGGATCTGTCAATGAAATTTTTGATTGAAATTTGCAAATTATGTAAGAAATACATGCATGTCGATATTAATGAGAATAAATGCAAAGGTACTTCGTGGTTCCCCAATCGAGCAAGTCGACGTGTTCGAGTGACGTGTTCTAGTTGTACAGTTATCAGTGTGGCGGGCTCACCGCAGGTGCCGGAGGTCGCTCTTGTTACCGACGAGCATGATGAGTATGTTCTGGTCGGCGTGGTCGCGCAGCTCGCGCAGCCAGCGCTCCACGTTCTCGTACGAGAGGTGCTTGGCGATGTCGTACACCAGCAGCGCGCCCACCGCGCCGCGGTAGTAAGCCGACGTGATCGCGCGGTACCGCTCCTGCCCCGCCGTGTCCCAGATCTGAGCCTTTATGGTTTTGCCGTCCACCTGGAATTTAAAAGTGTGATTTTAGTAGAGCTTACAACTGGTGTATACGACACGTGTGTCCCGTTATCCCGATGCTATAGCATCCAAGCACGACTACACAGAAGACAGGTGGCGTGTAAGTAATTACCTATTTCGTTTCAGAACTGTGGATTCCCACCCTTTTCTTATAAGGAAAGGATGAGACGGGGAGGCGTTTTTAATAAAGGGGATGCAAAAGTGGAAATGACCTCTTTCTAAGTCCAGGACAAAATTTACCTGTCCGTATATAACATTTTGATTCCATCACACATTTTTATTATTTAGTTTTCGTTCTTAATGTGTGATGTAACGCACGGAGTAATTACATTATACAGACAAATTATCCGGTTCCAGCCACTCAGTCGTTGTCAAGGTCAAGATCATACATCCTTTTAACATCAGAATGAACGCTACAAATTGACGTATTTTTAACCACTCTAGACATTTTTTTTTTATCAGACACACCTAAATTTATTTATTTACAAAAGTATAGTTCTTTTTTTCTCAACAAATCATATATAAACGTAAAGCTCAATCACAAGTACAGTCAAGGCAATAAACGTCATTACAGTTAGCACAGACAAAGCTATACAAGAATATACCTCGCGTCGTTCACACAGAACGTATCAATAGCGGTACAGCGGGTGCAATAACATGACGTATAGAATTCGGGCCACCGGCCGGCACCGTTAGGGGTCACACACACGTACGTGCAACGTTTGAACTTCCTGCATTTGAATTGGCCGAAAGGAAGCTCGCTTTAGGATCAAGTAGCGAATAACTTGCATTAAAGTACCTACTGGTTTTTTCTTATTGAAAAATGTTGAGCAACCTGAATGCCCTTACTCGATACAGAAACTAGAAAACAAGGACTTTTAAAGATTACATTAATTATCTCGTAGTTTTACTTCATGAAATATATTTTTTTTATATTTTAAAATTTGTCAATTTACTAATACTTCTTGTAACCACTCCAGGTAAGCTTGAAAAAGCTTGTGCTAGGATATTCACGACAATAGTCGAATGGTGAGATTCGAACTCACGACCTATAGATCGGTAGTCCTTTAACCATTAGGCTATTAGCGCTTTTTAAATATCACCTATTACTGTAATTTGAAATTGATTTTTTTTGTCGACTTTTACGATTTGTAAGTTTCCCTGAGCGATGGAAAATAGCTTGTAGGTGGTGCAGACGGCGCTGTGAATATTCCATGAATCAGAGCCAGCACACGTCACACATGTAAGTGATTGTGGAGCATTCAAACTCAATTATAAATCGTTATCAACATCGTCGAGCGCAATGTTCATACAAGGTTGGTTGTAATGACAATAGTGGCTAGTTAATGTGTTCAGTTACTATATATATTTATATAGTCTACAATTCATGCTGGTATTCTGATTGATCCCTAAGTTGTACAATTTTACTATCTCAGTTAGAAATGCGAAAGTTTGAATGTTTGTTAGAAAATATCTTCAGAAAACTATGGCATAGATGTAGAACAAGCTGGAAGAACACAAACACAACTAATAAAGTTTTTTTTTTAATTGGCGCTAATGGAGTCGTGGGCGAAAGCCAGAGGATAAAAAACATGTTGCCATCCTTGGCATCCACTTGGGACGCCACCTCTAAAACATGCGGTTATAGAAATCAAAAGCAACACTTGAAAGTAGTCTGTTTCGTCATTCCTTTATCTGGAGTCGCACGCCGATAGGAAGGCTATTACACGTGAGGCCGCCGATATAGTCAAATGAATTTCGTTCGCATCGATTATGTGGCCCGGGCCAAGGCTAAGGCTACGCTTTGAGTACACAAGCTACCTACATTTACCGAAGGCTGAATTTGAACTCATGTGTACAATGGCTATAATTTTTTTTTATGTTAAACACAAATTCCCCATATGTCTTGAGAAATGTTGAAATTATAATTTCATCTATTGAAATACAATTCTGTTCAATTAACTTTCGTCTCAATTTAAAACAAACCGTTCAGCTTCTAAAAGACTGACAACCAATAAATATGTTAACCTATTGTGACGATGACGTGTGGGTGTCGAGGATCCTTCCTTCATATAATATCTTTCAAATTTTTATAATCATTATTCTTTGGAAGTCAAATATTGGTTGCTAGGGATTATTATTGTTGTTTAGTCAGATACGAAATAAATGGCTGGATGACTAAAGAATTTGTTTGATTCGTTACACTATAATAAAGCTTTTAAAATGACATCACGCATGAACTATGAACATTAAAACAATATTGAATTAATGTTAGGTCGGGAATGTGGCGCGCGGTCATCAAATAAAACAGCTCATGTATCCATCACCGAGCAATCTGGCTCCACAGTAAAATAGGACAAAGGAAATCTTGACTATGGCTAGTCCAGTGCGTGCACGTAATGAACTTACGGAGTTCAATTATGACGTCATACACTGCAATATTCAGTCGTGAAGTGGTCTCCCTAAGTGTAGATTTTTTCATACTAAATCTAGTCTCCTTTAGTGACAATTTAATGACTCTGTGTACGCTTGATAAATATTTAACAGCTTGAAAAATATAACAGATAGCTAACCCTATAATCTTAATTATAAATCTAGATTAAAAACCAAGATTACAATTTCATCCAACCCTTAAAAGGACTAGAATGTACAAGGTTTGAAAATAAATTGAAAGGGGTAGTATTTGTATGTTTTCTTTGGGGACGGGCGAGTTCCCCGGGCATACATTTCCCGCAGCACGATAATGACGTCACCGCGTTAATTAAGTTTATGAAATCAAATCCCGTGACAAATAAAGAGAGGATTTCGAAACGAAGATGGAATGTGAATAAATATGGAAACTAACTATTGAAATAATAATTTCTATTGAGTTATACAAAATATCTATAAAATATATTTCTTTCGTGTCAAAAGATCATAAACAAACGAACGAAGGGACCATAGACTTCGACAATTGTAATTATGGAAGCATACCTGCTCATATCTATAATTAAATTAAGTTCAAACTGTTTGCCAATGAATTATCGTATACATTCGACTGGTGTACAGTATGACATTAATCATTTAACTTATAAACTACGACTAACGGAATATAACATTTGAATTGGCTTTAATAACTTTACAAACTTGTACACAATTATTGCTCTGATGGAAAATTAAGAGCCGTATAAAAACGTGCTCCTTCAAACGTCGAACTGTTGGAACTTTATTTTTATAAAACTTTGCAGACATTGCACTTACGTTAGAGAAACGTGGTTCATATATTTAATAAAACCAGAATTAAGCAATGTATATCGTAGTGGTGTATAACTTCTCTCCCAATATCCTTTGCCTCATTTCCTTTTTACATTTTCAAGTCCAATCAAAGAGGTATCAATTGTTGAATATTCTCGTCTATTTCTAGAATCAAGTATTCAGTAGAAAATTTGCTTCCAATATAATTTCCGCATGAAAACAAAGGGTCATGTCATTAACAGTGTCACAACAAAACAAAGGGTAGGTCACGGGATGTTATCAACAGTTGTACAACAATCTGGAAGGGTGCCAAATGTGTACGCAGATAGGCGGACCAGTTATTGCTCTGGACGGTAGATACACTATGGGAGATGCCCTAAAACATTATAGCCAAACATCTAGATAGAATCAACAATTTGTTTAAAAAGTTATTCGTGTAGTAGAACTGATTTGTCTGTAGTTTATAGTATTCTATAAATGTTGTCTCTAAATCCATTTATAATTTTAAGTCATCGAAATCATCAGGCCATGGGTGAGGGGCGGACATTTACGCTTTTAACGCGTGAAACCAATTATAATGCTATACCTACCAAATACTTAACATCAATTTTTATTTTATAACGCAATATTAATAAATACCTAAAGAACTTTTAAGTAAATAGCCTTTAAACAGAACAAACTGTACAAATTGTTTTAAAACAATCAAGGACTCATTATCAACAGAAGTATTTATGAAAGTAATGGAACAACTTGGTAATGACATAAAGAAGTCCATTACGTCTGCCGTATATAGGAAGGTAATGTGTAGGAAATTGTTTAAGAGGAAGTGAAAGGTGCTGAAACTTAATAGCTTACTTGATAAACATAATCAAGCCTAGGAACTTATAATGAACCTTTTCATTCACATAATTACTAGCTTTTGTTCGCTACTTAACATACATTCAAACTTTTGCATTATACTTCAGTTACTAACATCAAATATCACGTTTAGTCATAAATTATTATTAAACATAAATTAAATTTTTATTATCAATATGCAAAGTGGAGCCTCTCTGACACACCTAACAATAAATATAACATATTCAGAATTCACAAAACATCGATGATGGGCTAAATTTCTTTAATATTAAATCATATTAGGAAAGTTAACTTTCATAAACATCAAACTCATACAAAACACTCCATCCATAGGTAACTTATCTGTGCACCAAACATTATTAACAACATTTTTACATTAGTACTGTGACTATCTCTGACATTAAAACAAGATTGTACTGTATAAAGGAACTGCTGGACTAAAAGAGAGTGTGAAGGGTAATATTTAAAACCGCAGAATAACTATAACATAAACTGAAACCAATGCTGTGAGATATCAAACAATACACATATGTTTATATGTATTTCAATTGTGTACGGCTATTAAAATCTTATCTGAACTGAATCAATATTACACATACATACACATATCATCATCTCAAACATTTTTACTCTACAATAAATTACATTTAAAAGTTACCACCTAAGTAAATAAATGTCAATGATTCACACAAAGTAAATGTCATATATGGAAAATTAATTTATGAATATGAATAGTCACAAAATTACAGATTACTATAGATGCCCTTGAGATTTCTATGGAAAGGAGAAGTGAGATTTAAAAATTGTTTTCACAATGAAAAAAGTTATTGTTCCTTGTTACAATACATTTTCCTTTTCAAACATGCAATATCATTTTAAATAGTTAATTCACAAGCCATACAATATACATTTTGGAATCTTAGTCTTAATTCAGTTATATGGTGTGAAGGTGTATATAATATGAATTGAAATAGATGGATAGATGTCATGTCCAAAATGTCTAAATAGATTTAGATTTAGTACAAAAATAGATCACTGTCTATAAAACCAGACAGGTTACTAGGTTTTATGAACAACAAAGTCATAAACAAAAGCTAATAGACTATAAAGGCAAAAGTTTAATTCAATGGATTTTAGTAAGTCACTCAAGGTTATACAATATTCTTGATTCACATATTAATATATCATACATTACAAACATATGTAAAAATACATGTAACTAAGACCATATTTCACTTCAAATAATATCTACAATTGGTGCAATATAAAAAAAATCACTAACAAAAGACTATCTGCTCCACATTTGTGAGTCAATTGAGGTCAATTGAATTATAATCAGTAGTCTCTTACTAAAATGAACATTATTGTCCATGAATATTATCAATGTGCCTCTAAAACATAACAAATTGAAGAGTAAATAAAAAAAATCATCAATCCACAGTTAATGTTTTTTTTTAATTAAATAAAATAAAAGCTTGTAAGAAACCAAAAAGAATTAGACTTGATAGTGGTAGTTCCATATTTTTAAATATTTTTATTTTAATGTAGATTGTAAGAAAAAAAATTGAAGAAAGCTACTGAGAAAATTTTCCTGCAATATAAAGTTAACCTTATTTGTTGATACTGAGACAAAGACCCTTTTCTAATAATTAATTATTAAACTATTCAAAAATTGTGCTAACTAACATCTATTGGAGTGTTTGATTTAATCATTTTATATCACTTAATTGTTTTTTTTAGTGAGATAATATTAAAATAAAAGCAAAATAATGTGAACAAAGACATTGTGTTAATTCACTACAAAATAGTTTGCAGAAAAAGTTAACAAACTCCAGTGAACATAACAAAGAGTTTAACAAAAAGACATTGCTCTCACAACAATGACAATAAATATTTTAACACATAAAGTTGTAAAATAATAATAGAAATGGCATTTACCTCTATACTTCTTGTTGCGAATTCCACGCCTATTGTTGATTTTGACTCTAAGTTGAATTCATTTCTAGTGAAACGCGACAGCAAACTACTTTTACCCACTCCTGAGTCTCCTATGAGAACAACTGGAACAATGTTTTTTATAACTTAATACATTTAAAGTGAATAACATATCTTAAAGTAAATTACATGTTACGAAAGTTTCGACCCTATTTTAATTTTGTGATTAGATCATAGCAACGTACAAAGATGACTCACGAACAAAAAACTAATCGATTATTTATGATACATCAGCTGATGTACTACAAACATGTATTTATGACATTTTTATGAAATAAACACACTGTGTTTTGCTCCTTTTAATTTAGACTATACCTAGTATAACATTTTAATAGATACTCAATAAAATATTATTTCTACGTCACTTCGAATGGGACTGTAACACATAACAAAGGCGGTTCGCAAATTATTATCTTTATTTATTACTAATTCTAAGAAATGTAAGTCGTAAACTTATCAAAGGAAATATTGTAAATAAATGTACCTTTGAACAAATAATCGTATTCGTCCTCTCTTGTGCCCATTTTGATTATCTACTTCGTTCGACGTCAAAATCGGACTAACAATAACGTCGAGATAATTAAGCTAACAAAAAATATTCGGACACTAAAATATCACAGGCTTTAAAAACACTACACAGCTTCGTAAATATCACTTTTGTCAACGGATTTGATAAATATATACGAGTTAAATTAAATAAAATCCAAATTGTCACTGGGACAAGATGGCGGATTGTTTTACGCCCCTATCGGTGCGTTCGAAAACTTCAACTTTCAAGACTAAACTAATCTACAGATAATATAAGCTAAAAACAAAACAGTTTTTATTTCAGAAATCGAAAGGGTTATAGAGGTCTTCTCCGTTATATTACCAGTTAAAAATATCGGAGAATAAAATAAGCTTTGAACAATGAAGTTGTGAACCATGTTTCAAATGATTTTAAGATAAAAGTCCGTAATTATTTAAACCAATTTGAACACACAAAATACGTTTTTTTTGGTCTTTTCTGACACATATGACGTTACAATAAAACAGTCAGCAATATACGTTGCGTTCTAAAACTCAGTTTGGGAGGGATTATAAATAAGAAAAACTTTTACATCTACATCTAAATATAGTATTAATTTATTATTTTTGTAGGTTATTCATTTACACAGAAACATTTTATACTAAGCAGTCGCCGCCACAGCTTCACCTTCGTCATCACTATCTTCTTGAACCTCCTTTGATAAAGTGCGGTCAACATGAACAAATGGATCAATTTTTAAAAGTTCTGTCGATGGTGGGCTCTTGATCAAACATCTGTAAATAAAAATCATACGTTTTTTTATTCCAATCTATGTATTTATTCATGTGGAACCCTTGATATTATCCTTTTTGAAGATAAAATAATTTACTATACTGAATGATTGACATTAACATATCTATTATTTAAGCTGTTTACATTTTTCCAGTCTAGTAACCAAGTAGCTATCTGGTAAAACTGTAAACATCTATTGGATTCAGATATTATTCCAGTTTAGCAAAAGAAATTCGAAAATCTAGAAATTTGATCGCTTTTGGGCTGAACTGGGCTGGGTTTTTGGAATCCAAAACTATTACCTTGTTATAAACAGTCCATCTCTTTTCGGTCTCACAGATTGGACATCTTTGAGTAAAGCATTTATGTTTTCTGCAACTTGCTTGGTGTCCATATTTAACTGGAAATAGAGATGCACTGAAATATTACGATCGTTTATGATAGGGAGTTTATGTATTTAAGTTAAAGGAATAAAAATCTTTCTTTTGCTTGCAAAAAATCATAGATATTTATTATTGTTTACTGTCGATGATATGCAACAGTGAGTGATTACAGGTTTTTCTCTTTTATCTTCTTTAATTAAAAACTTAGACCTATGAATAGATAACACACAAGTAAAAACATTTCTATGCTTACCCTCCCAACCGGTACTTCCACCGAGCCATAGTTCTCTTGTTTTTCATCCTTGGTCACTCTATACTGAATACCTGCTGAAAATTTCTTGACTAAATCACAGATATTTGGATCTAGTGTTCCGTTTCGGACATTAGGGAACCGCCTCTTCATCAGACCACGGATTGGTACCAATTCCGTTATCATATTAGGATGAGCGATCACAAAATCGTATTCGGCCAGTTTTATTTCAGCATCCTGAAAGTTAACAGATGTGCAACATTATTAAATGACTTAATTTTTTCTACCAGAGATTTCAAATCTTTTTTATCATGTTCCCTCTCCACCAAATTTCACTGGTTTCATGTACATCCTGTTGCTCTATAATTGTTCAATTTGAGGATCTTCAACTTTACCTGCCATCAGAACATTGATAGACTCCAAGGTGTCCATCTGGACCATTCTGGGAATCACTTCTTATAATACACCATTATGTTTAAAGTACTCATTTAGATAGACTAGGACATTTCACCTGTATTTTCTTAACTATTTCATTGGCACCAACAGTAGTGGCGCCTGCTTCTAATGCCTGCTTTATAAGCTCCGGACCTTTGCAGAATACTAAGATTGTGCGCTCTTCATCACGGGGAAATGCATGAGGTAACAGCGTCAGACGAGTGAAGGAGTCCATGTACCGATTCTATAAAAAGTAATTACAATGCTTATTTAATTCGTCATGTAAAACAATGATATGGCAGGAGACGGCACATGACAGATGATACTGGTGATCTCTTGTGTTGGGAGGCCAACACCCACTTTATCGTCCCTGCACTAGTGAAGTATATAAAACAATCCCTTGTGTAACATTGATTACAATAGTTTTCATAATAAGATTTTTAATAAGGTTTTTTGTAATAGTTGTAGATTTTTGTTATGTTACTAATATTTCTTGTAAGCAATCCAAGTAAACTTGAATCCTAGAACAAGATAAAGCTTGTGCTAGGATATGGTTCACAACAATAGTCAAACATTGGGATTTTAATCCCACACACCAGATTGGTAGTCCGCACCCAGTAGGCTATTGGCGCTTCATTTTTTTGGTTTTCGTTATCTAGTTTTTTTCCAAATTGAATTACTAATTTAAAGTTTGATTAAGGTAGTGCTTACTTTTTTAACTGCTTCCATGTTCATTTCAACCTTAGCATATACTAAAGCATCAGGCTGATTGTACATTGTGGGGTGGTGTGTCTCCTGGTGAGCTTTGACTGCATCTTCAGCTGTGTACACAACCCAGCGGTAATAACGCATTGGGAAGACATTGTCATTGGAGTTCCTTTTAACGCTGTCATCTAAATGTTTATTGATGACAGTCTTGCTGCCCCTTCATACAGAATAAATAGTTTTAAATGTACTGTACAACTACTAAAATCACTAGTTAAAATAATAGTCACTATTAGTGAAATAATGTTCTTATTTTCATTGAATAAATTTATATGACATACTTATCTTTCTTTCTTTGGTTATGTGGGATGAATCCAACTTTAGTAATTTCAACTTTCACTTTCTTAGCGCGGGCTTTAGCTCTGGTACCTTTACGTGCAGCGTAATATAATGTAGAAGTATGTATTGTTCTCTAAAAGTATCAACACGGATTTGGTTATTTATATAGGCAAATTGCCGAGTTAGGTTTTCCATTCCAAATAAGATACTAACCAAATTAGCCGTATTCGTACTATAAATTGATAAATTGTTAAAAAGTGTTCCTGTAATAATTAAACGATATTAAATATTTGGGCTTATATTCGTTCGAACGTTTGCAAACATAAGATATAAATATTTTACTGACGAATTAATGTTCCGGCCATTGTTATGAGGGACTTTAATTTATTAAAGGGATTTCTCAAGAATGTCTAAAAATACAAGAAATTAATATATTTCTTCAAATAAGAGGTTATGCCATAGACATTTATTTTACATTTGACATATGCTTGTTTTGTTCCGTTTAAAACAAATTTAAAGATAATTTTGAAATACTTGTTTGTTTAAATAGATTTTTTTTGTTTTATTATTAGTTTAAATTATTGTGACAATAGTGAATTTTAGTTGAAACATTAACTGTAGTTAAACATTATGTAAAATCCTTTTTTTAAACTCTTCAAAGGAAATCATTTTAAGGAAATTTCGTCTTGATTCGAGTTGTATTGTACAATTTTATTACCTTTGCTTTGTCGCTATGCTACGCTTATGAGCCATTATTTTGTCTATGGTTATCACTCAAACTTGAAAACAAACGTCTGAGAATATGAAAAAAATCCAATACGATAAAGATCTGAAACAAATGTAGTGTACTAAGGTATTAAAACTATTTTGATGATAGTGTTATAGCACGTAAGTGAAAATGGAGATAGTCAATTCTGTGCTGTTAGCGATTTCGCTATGTGTTTTGTTATGGGGTGTGGCCGGCCAGTATGAATGGCAGGTACGAGATGCTGTCGATGAAATACGTGAAAAGGTCGACAAAGTTACGGCTGATAACTGCTATATAACTCACTTTGACGACCTTTATCTTCCCGAGAATTCAGTATCACATCATCCTGATGTGAAAGAAATAAATATTAATCCAGTTTTCCCAAATCGAACGGCAATGTTGCATTTACACAACATGGCCATGAATAGAGCCTTTTTCTGGAGTTACATTCTACAGTCTCGGTTTATAAGACCGGCTATAAACGACACCTATGATCCGGGAATGATGTATTACTTCTTATCATCGGTAGCAGATGTGGCTGCAAACCCATATATCAATGCCAGTTCTATTTATTTTTCACCCAATACGTCTTATACTTCTTCGTACCGTGGCTTCTTCAACAAAACGTTGCCAAGATTTGCACCAAGAGCATTCAGAGCTGATGATTTCAATGATCCTGTGCATCTACAGAAGATCTCTACATTGAACACTTTCCATGTGTTAGATTTGGGAGCTTTTGAACCGGATAGTTTGTCAAAAGATTACAGTTCAGACTTTTATCGCACCAACGAATGGTACTTCAAATGGTTGCCTGACAAAGTAGACAAACGTCATGACACAAAGACTACATACCAAGTTGAGATCAGATATTCTAATAACACAAACGAAACATTTACATTCCACGGACCGCCTGGAAATGATGAGGTTGGTAAAACTAATTTGTGTCCATTTTTAGTAATAAAAATCATTAAATATTTTCTTGTCTATTCTATGACATTGTTTTACCATCTCTTCTAATGGAACTTATCGTAATCAATGTATTTCCTTTACCAAAACCAAGATTGATTGACACTTGTAAATTCTTATTTTGCAGATCCAAGGACCTGTGAATTGGACCCGTCCATACTTTGACTGTGGACGTCTCAACAAATGGCTTGTGGGAGCTGTGTCACCTGTAGCTGATATTTATCCTCGACACACACAATTCAGACATATTGAATTTCCAACGTAAGTATTGTTTTAACACTGAATTGGATACAAAGAAAGTTATTTAGACCAAGTCTAATATTACACATGCACAAAAGGTATTTTTTGCCTGCAACTTTTTGTGGTCTGATAAATAAGTTTCTGTTTGTAGAACATTGTATTGAATGTGTTTTAATTAATTCCTCCACAGGTACACTGCAGCTGTTGTTATGGAAATGGACTTTGATCGAATAGACATAAATCAATGTAATGTAAGTCTTGGGAATGATAGACCAAATCGGTTTGCTGGGACGGCGCGATGTAAACTAGAGACAACAGAAGTAAGTTTTCATTTTGTAATAAATTTATCAATTTATTAAGAGTAATTTGACTTTAAATTAAAATGTTTCTAAGACATAATATCATGTTTGTGCATGATGATGATGATGACTATATTGCGATGCTGTGATTATATACAAAAGTATATATGTTGGAGACATTGCATATTCATTCTATGGAAAAAAAATTATCATGTTGGCTCTGAAACAATTTCAATCGTCAGTATTAAAGATGAAATATTTAATGTTGACAAACAGTGTGAACCGCTGCACGGCTGGGGCTTCCGGCGCGGCGGGTATCAGTGCCGCTGCCGGCCGGGTTACCGGCTGCCGAGCATCGTGCGCCGCCCCTACCTCGGCGAGCTCATCGAGAGAGCCACCTCCGACCAGTACTATAATAACTTTGACTGCAAGGAGATCGGATGTAAGTAGTAACTCTTCCTAGTTAAATCTACAGACCGAATGTGCATACAAAACGTGAATTTTCTTGTTAATTCTTGTATAGGGGTCCAAAAATTACCGGTGAAGTGGGAGAAAGCGCATCCGTTCCTCCGCGCGCTGTACGCGGACCGCTACTACGAGTATGTAAACGCGAGCGGCGGGGCGGAGGCGCTTCACACGGAGAAGATCAATGTGTTTGAAGTGCTCAACTTTATAAGAGGCGTACAGCCGCATAACTGCTCCAAGTAAGTGGATATTTGGGTAAATTTATAAATAGTATAAAACTAAATGGAAAAAAGGTTTAATACAGTTTTTAAAATCTTTTTTTTTTTAATCCGTATCCGTATTTGTAATTTATTCACTCACTAAAAATGTGTATGGGTATTAATTATTATAGGCTAACCTATTTGTTTGCCATTTATTTTAAAAAAATGCAGTTTTTTATTACTATAGTAAAATTATTATCACCATTGTCTGTTACGTTACTAGATTTTTATTTACAAATGCTTAAATATTTTTCAGATACAAAGCAACGGACTTGTTCCTGAACGGCGACATAGCGTTCGGAGCTCCGGAGCAGTTCGAGAACCAGGCCAAGATGGCCGTGCGCCTCGCGAACTTCATCAGCGCGTTCCTGCAGGTTCGTTCAATATGTGGGAGCTTGAAAGAACCATATGATAACATACACATTTCCAATATGAAGATTAAACAAAATAAAC
>JAODUI010000032.1:536213-551194 GCA_027563995.1 Papilio gigon
CTGTACCCTCTGTAGGGAAAAGGGGGGGCGATGATGACGAACGTATGTCTGAGATGAAGAAATCCTAAACCTTCGCGGAAGAGGAAAGTTTGAATATCATTTAAGTGAGTTAAGTGAATTACACCGCCATTTTGATCGAATGTTGTCCGATATTTACAAATGTAATTTAAGTATTTAAAAAATATAGATATTGTCGGTCCAAGTCACGTCTCGTTGTTCTGTCAAAAGGCGGATCGGAGGCGACGCGGATGTGCTTTTAATTATTCAGCGGACCTCGCTCCAGGTTGGGTCGGACGACATCTGATATTCCACTTCGGATTATTGGATTTTGTATTTATTATTTTGTTATTTATTAGACGAAAGTGACCCGGCGTGTGACGTCACGCTTCAATACGACGAAGTAAAACTAATTATTATTATATAATTTTTCAAATATGTTATTTGGTACTTGTGTAGGTCGGTCATCCGACGGCAAATAAATGTTTCACTATTAAAACTTTCGTGAGACTTTTCACTATACTACTTATAAAAACGGCTTAACTCACGTGTAAATCGATGTCGGTACCGACTAGTTTCGAGCCCATCGGGGGCTGAAGAATCTGAAGAAGTTCAGGGTGAGTGGGATAGGTACTATAGTGCGTACGAAAGTAGCGAAATTTAAAACCACAAAGGATCCGTATGTAATTAGGCACAAAGATGACTGTCTACAATAACACAGTGTATAAAGTTTCTTTATTAGAGCGCGGACAAGTTGTTTGCACAAACTTCAATAGATTTCATTTGTCTCTAGGGAACTTGTGGTGAAATGTCAGTGAACTATATTCCGGTTGATTTGTACAAGCTTTATTATTCAAGTTATCTGTGCTGTATCGTGCGTATTCCCTGGACCGTGTTTTCTTATCGTAAAAGGATCTCCTTATTGTGTATTAATAATTCAACATGCGTACGTTCTGATCAAATTTCGACCGCTCTTCACGCTCGCCGGACTTTCACACGGTCAACCGGGGTGAAGTAAGGTGCCCGATGTCTGTATTGTGTTACGTATCTTTATATACCTTGCAGCACTTGATATTAGTCACTACAGTTATGTTTTAGAAGCGTTCAGAATACGTGTATTTTTGTTCCAATAATTTTTTATAGTTATCATTTATAAAGTGGAAATACTTGTTTAAAATATAAAGTGTTTTATATAATCGAATTCAATGGAAGTGGGAAATTGTATTAACACTGGCTGATATTGTAATTTATTTTCTATGGATTAATTCTAAAACATTTTAGTCTCGTTCTAATAAGTCTATGATTACAATTGAATAGAAGTAAAGTTGAATAGATACGTTTATTATAATTTCTCATTTCAATTGAATTCGACTATACTACTTAATGCAAAATGTTACCTTGTACTTTTAGGTGAAATTTAAACTTCATTTTACAAGGAAATTTTAATTTAAATATTTTATAACGCGGACTTGTGGCGCCCTTTACGTTGATAACTTTTACACCCAGACCCTAATGTAAATCTGGGTTGAAATTATGATTAAAAGAATTGAAGCCGTTCGTAAAAGGGTAAAATTTACTACTCGAATTAAGTAATTCGAGTAGTAACTTTTACACAAGCATTGTGATGAAGTCATCGTAGTGTTTTTTTTTAAATCGCTGTGAAATTTAAAATATTTATTTAGTTCGCGTTTAAAGTAACATTCATAAAACGTGCATCTCGTGTACTCAAGTTAAACATTTATCATGTTAATAACGAAAACCAATTCGTCCGGAGGATTTAAGTATAATCAGTGAGCGTTCAGTTGATTCCATTGTAATTTAGTAAATGCATTCCGGAATGAGATCGTCCGGGATGAATTAAGTCATTTTAATTCCGGATTACTTCTGTTGACGTTTACCAATAACATTAATTGTTTTACGTAATTTTATTATCCTTAATATTACGGTTTTTAATTTACCATTACAACGTTTAATTTGGCTTAAGAATATACATATACACATAATTAGACACTTGGCATTTCGTATACGAAACTGTGGGACTTTTTTTAGTAAACATTTATCGTTTCCGAATATAATAAGTAGACAACATAAATTGTCTTCTCTACTATTTTACCTTTGAATTACAGTGACACTGACTTAGTTAAATTATATGTATTTTACGATATAATTATGTGTATAAGATATATTTAAAGAAAGAATCAATTCCCTCTATGTGAACCATATAAGCATATAGCTTGTTCACACTGTCAGTGGCAGGCCCGCGGGATCCGATGTCCGCCGGGCGGGTAATAGTTTCAACTGGCAATTACCCAGTACTTAAACTTCAGACCGCATCAATTAATATTGTAGATTGTTCCGGCCACGGGCCAGCTCTAGTGTACATTTGCAATGCATACGTTACTTCAATGTATTATGAAATGGCTGGAAGAAGCCTTTTATAACCTTCAAGATATCGAGCTTAAATATGAAAGACGCAAAAAAGGTCATGTTTTAAAATATTATTTGATTGTTGTTATCTGTTTAATTCTTGTTCAAATTTTAGATTTCGATATGGTGGCGGTTTTTATAAGAGAAGGGGGCAAACTAGTGACCAATAACACCTAAGTGATCGACGCGCATTAACATCATTATTGATATCTTTGGTGGTACAATGATAGTGGTAGGCCTGGGAAGAGATGGGTGGATTGCATTTAAGGTGTCACAATTAAGAAGAGATTGACGATTGAAATAAGGGAAAAGCTTATTACCTATTTATTTTTATTCAAAATAGCTTTGCATAATTCTTCTCCATACAACTTAATACAAAGATTATATTATATGTATGTATATATAGTTATAGATAATAATGGACATTCGTGTCGTACGTAGGTAAAACTTTAGCAATCTCAGTTAGGTCTAATTGACAATATACAGAGCTTAGGCAACTCGCTTATTCACTGGGGGCTTTTAAGCTAATTGCTTTGCCTCTGGACTTGACCGGACAAATTAAACATTGTATAGTACATAAAGATTTATTGATTGATACGGGAAATTATTACTGAAGCCTTATTTTTAATTCAAGTAAAGTACAATACACACCTTCAGTTTAAACTGAGTAGTCCAAACTTACATGTGTAGACAAAACTGATAACTATAAAGTTTGATAGTAAAAATATTGCCTAAAACTTTTATAGTTAAAACCGAGTGTGTGTTGCGAGCTTAATTTGAAAAGTAATTTTCACTGTTGTAAATTGAATAATCATTCTTGATTTTATGAAGTTGTTTATAAATAAAGATAATTAAAAGATTATAGAGCGGATCAGGAGTGTGGTGTATCCTCCCTCCAGTAAGACTATCACCAAGGACAGAGCAAAGAAGAAGTTGGACGTGGAAGACAGAGGACCGCATACTGTGGAAGGCATTGGAATAAGTCTATGTTCAGTTGTGGGCAGACAAAGGCTGATGATGATGACGATGATATAGCGGACAATCAATTAATTTCTTTGTTAATTCTATAATCATAATCAGCTCTAATCTCTATAACTACAATGAAATGTGAAATACACAGAGAAACGTAATAACTACGTCGTTAGTCGGACGTAACTATACGTAACGTAACCTGCGACTGCACGGTAACGTTACGAGCACTGTACTACGTGCTAACTGCAGCGGAGAACGTTTTTAACGTGTTATGAAATATAACGGTTATGATAGCTGAATTTCAAACGTGCAATAATGTTACAAATGTTTTTTTTTTTATAAAAATATTAGTAGGTCTTTGTAATTTACTAACATTTCTTGTAACCATTCCAACTAAGCTTGAAAATAGCTTGTCTTAGTATATGGTTTACGATAGTAGTCGAACGGCGGGACTCGAACCCACGATCTTTAGATCGGTAGTTCGTACCCTTAACCATTAGGCTAATGGCGGTTCAACGTATTAATTAAAAAAAAGTAAAAATAACTAAAAAAACTAAAAAGAATTAGGCACTGTATATAATACTATGAGATGTTTTCGTCAGTGCATTGTGACTGTCAAATTTTATCAGAGTGGTCAGGTAATTAATTTCCTTGACTGTTCACATATAGTAAACATTTTCCTCTATTGATATGTTCTATCTTAATTAAAATCTCTCATAACAACAGACCATACTCGATTGAGCGTTAAATACTAGTGCGCGGGTATTGTTCTACGAATGGGCTGTGCTATACTTTAGTATATTATTGGAAATACGTAGAGTTCAATCTTACCGTGGGCTTCGAAATACGTGAGGCGTATTATCACATATTGCTTTCTCTGTCTTATCAAGGATAAAGAAAAGGGACCACGATATGTCGAAACAAGTGGCAATCAAGCGGTTAAGAAAGCTATTTCATAAGAGTGAGTAGCGAATTAACGATTTATTCATATTACTGATAAGCTTCTTATGGCCGGTAGAGGCGCTGCTGTCGCAGTTAGTTCTGCCTGTTAAACATGTAAAACGTACAAAAGTTATTGAAATGACATATACTTAAAAAAAAAATTAAACATGCAAAAGGATGCTTGTTTAGATATCATGTTATAACAATCTTTATTCAAATGTTTAAACTACATTTGAAATGAAATGCAATGATATCAAATAGCTTATTTTCCATTAATTTTATTTTCAATCCGAACGCGTCTCGGAAACTGATACGTCTCGGAAGCGTCGGGTTTCATTCACTCTCTTGAAATGATGTAATACAATGTTCAATACTCTGATTCGACTTTATCTTCGATATTACATTTACTTTGGATTCAACAAATAAATTAGCTTTAAGCTGACAAGTGGTCATATCATTATCAGCGTCTATCTGTTCATAATTCACAGTATCTCGGTCTCCCACATCCAAAGACATCCCGACCACACTAAGTCGTCAGTCTACCTAACAAGGTACACACTAATTTAGTACAATTAACTAATCTGACTCGATAGGTAGAAGAAACAAAAATATGCATACAGGCGCCCCATTTTCAATAATAAAAAAAATCTACAAGATACTTGTTTATGTCATGTCTTTCGTGTATTCTACTCCAAAGAGGTTTATTATTTTCAGGCAGACAAGTCCACGATAACATCGCACCTCTCACTGTGAGAAGTTGGTCGAACATCGATTTTAAAGACACGGTATAATTGGCTGAATAACTCGTTCCCATCCTCCGCTGCACTTAAGATTCGAATCATTTTAAGTTCAAACTAAAACGTTTTAACTCTTCCATCTTATAAGATCAGTAGGTAATAGCTTTAGTACCGTATATTCGAAGTGCGGCTTAGCTGGAGCGGTGCTCGTTGTCAGGGTTCCTTTGATTACGGTACCGTCTTCTAACACAATCTAAGCTAATGGCGACAATTAGAAGACGTTTAGACGGTGGCTCGGCGGTGGCTCGGCGGTACGTATTCTTGTATAATTACAGGAACTGCATTCCACTTCTCGACAATTGAGTCAAACGGTATAACTGTTTCTATTTGAATTAAATGGTGTACAATAGACTGTTACTGTGGGCTTCCATTGCGTACAATTAGACGTAGTGTGCACAGGAGTTACACGAGATAATTCCTCCATCATCTTTTTACCATCGGACGTTCAGACACATTGCGGGTACATCCTTTTGTAGTTGATGTGCCACGAGTCTGAACGAAGCGATTCAAGGCATCGTTCTTTGTGCGTACTGGTTGGAACAAGTTGCCGGCGTCAGTTTTTCCGTCCAAGTATGACCTCGGAGCCTTCAAGAGTAGAGTGAATAGGTATTTACGTCTAGCGCGTATTATCTTTCGACTTCTTTACCACTTAATATTAAGTGGGATAGCGATCAAGCACAGCTTAATCATCGTAAAAAACATACATACTATAGTATGTAGAACCATCTTGCTCCTTCTCCATCAAAAAAAAAAAAAATATTACATATTTTTGTATGACTATTTCAGCAATGAAAGCGCTTGCTTGAATCCCGCTTAGGGTTGAATTGTTTAGGTTATTTTAAATGAATAATAAAAAGCTTTAAACCTATTTGTATTTTCAATACTAAATTACTTTTGCTGGAAACTAAAACAAACCACAACAGCTATAGTTAATCGCTGCAGATCTATCCAATCTATTCTAAATTTAAACGTCCGATAGTTGTTACGTAGAAATGCTCGAATGAAAGCCAAATTAAGTACATAAGCGAAACGAAGAAATTAATTTTCTCCGAACTTGAATCTTGTTAGTACATTATTTAACATTTATATTGGATCTTCTACAGAGTAATTAAACTTAATGTATACAAAAAGTACCACAGAGTGTTTAAAAGCAATTTAAATTAATATGGCCTCATATTCCATGTTCAAATACGACATAAAACCAAAGGAAACCAGTCTAACCGTGAGGTTACACTGAAGAAACACCTGTACGAAATATATTTTTGTACTTTTGTAGAGATGTGAATCTACGACAATATCATTTTTACCTATTTAACTAAAAATTTTAACACAAAAGTTTGTATGTTTGTTAGAATTCAGAATGGCTTCATGAGTCTGGATGAAATTTAACAGAGATATAGAGTATAACATAGTCTGGAAGAAGGCATAAAATAATTATTTCACATTATCAGAAGAAATGAATACTAGTTACTAGCGAAGATTCCCGTTATACTTAAAATACGACTCAGTGATAGAGTGGACGTAACATTTACGCTGGGTCGCAGTAATTGCATCATTTGCTGTTGCAATTAAGACTATTGTGCACTTCCTTTGTACAATGCACAGCCATTACACCTAACTTGCGTTTTATAATTGAATTTGTTTGTTAGATACTCTCTACAATTCATTACAATGTTTATGATTACTATGAAAAGTTTTTAAAGTCGAAACCTACAATAACATAGTCATTTCTTTCATACTGTTATAAAAGACAGAGATAGCAACATGTTTCTGTGTTAGACCAGAGATTATCAAGTCCTAAACGTAGGATGTTAGTAAGAAAGCAAACATGCCTTGATTTATTTTTAAAACCCCCTTCATTGATTCGTTAATTAGTGACGATTTAACAATAGCAACGAATGTAAAAGAGTAAAGATTAATTCCCTCGGCGCCGGCGACCGACAATTACGTCCCGCTGATTTCTCTACGGAAACAATTCTGATCGGAAAAAATCGAAAAATTGGACGAAGAACCCGAGTTGCGATTGACAGTAACAAGCAAATTATTGTATAGGGTTAGCAAATTAAAGGAATTGAATTTTTATTTTACTTGAATTAGAAAAGAAATTATTATTCTTCTTTTTTTTTAAATAGAACTGAGTATAAAAGTATTGCTCGAGACGTAAAGCCTGTTTTCTTTTTTAATTTTTTTTATAGTTAAATTTTGCTATTTCTTACATGTCTCTTTTATTTAATAACTAAATTTCTCTTGTGACCGCGTTCGAGCGGAGAAAACTTAATAACAATATATCAGAGAAGTGTTCTCCCAGAACATGAGTACATCTATGTTAAGATTTCATCGAGATCCACGAACCGGAGATATCTTGTAACAAAAATCCTAACTTTCGTATTTATAGCGTTTAATGTATAGGTTCGCCTACATAAATTAGACGAAGGCAAGTACGAGAGGCGTCACGAGACCCCTGCGTCCGCCTCCTGCGCGGCGCTCTGCTGGCCCGTGTAGCACTGTATTTACTAGGTTCCCAGCCGTATATTAGTAAGTTTCTAGTTTGTGTCATTTTACACTTTTATAATTGTTGTTAAGCCAAAACATTAAATATTTATCTGTTTAATGCAATTTACACATATCTTAACAATTGTACAAAATCATAGTACAATATAGCAGCAATGGAATCCCAACACAAACAGGCAGTATACAAAACATTGGCTTCTTTTAATTAAATATCCGGTTTCGATGCCAGCCGCCGTCCCGGCCGGCCAACATTCGCAATTACCGAGCTAAAATGATTGGTCGAGAAATTGACAGCCGAATTGATTTTACAATCATTTCCATTTCGCAGAGAACGAGTGCAGCTCACGGACAAAGACTCATTGTAAAAAGCTAAGAGAAACATTCATTGGATTAACAAAACTTCAGTAAGACTTTACACTCACTCACGTATGTATCGATTTCGGTACCGACTGTACGCTTTTTTGTTACGTTTTATAAGTAGTATAGAAATATTGACGGCGTCAATAACATGGTTTTTAATTTTTTTTTTAATTCACACATAGATATTGCCAATGACTTCTTCTGAGTAGCTTCTGTTATATATTTTCTTACACCATCCATACATCTCATGTCTGTTATTATTTAAATTATTTTACGATAATTCAATTGGGTCACTATGTAATTAACGTCATATATTTTAAAATCTGTTGGAATATGTAAATAAAAAATTACATTATAACAGCTAAGACCTATTTCCGGCAGTGAGCAGACAAAGGTTGACGATGACAGCTAAAATATATTTAATCACAGACCAAATTTTCACACTAGCTTAGTATAAAATCAAGAAACGAAAACCGTAAGAAATTTACTGCAGTAGCAGTGCTTGAAAATCTACGAAGTAAACATAAGTTGAGTATTCAAAGCGACTTAATGTTAACTTAGATTCAGTCGCTGACTGCGAAGCACAAACAGCACCCTTCTTTTATTTTGTTAAACCGGAAATTAAACTGTGTACTTTGAACAACTTGAAATCGAAACTTGCCACAGTACGAATAAATCCTTCCTCGTTCCGCGCCAAAGATGCTGTGAACAAAAACCTTATTTTTAAAAGGAAGAAACATTTTTTTTTAAATGTCGATTATTACGCGACGTTGCAATGCGATATTAAGCAGAACTTTAACTTAACAAAGCCTCTATTAAATCCATGTGGTGTTTGAATTTTTAAAGTTACTGTAATCGGTTTTTACATCGATATTAGTTGCCCGCGACGTTGTTCGCGTTCTGCCAAACAGTAATTTTTCTCTGTGGCATCTTTCATTCAGTTCCGTTGAGCTGTTTTGGAATTACGTGCTAACTAACATCGGTGAGTTTTACATAAATTTTAGTATTTAAAATATCAGTTTATTTTGAAATCACTTTGAATTATGTTTTTGACTGTTACTTTCGTTATACTCTTATTAAACTATTAATTTCTATGCAAAAGTTTTCGAAGGTGTTTTGTTCGGGTCAATTTTTTAGTTTCATAGCATAAACTATAGAATGTTTGTGAAATATAAGACAGAATAAAGCTATATTCTACACTTGAATGTTACAACTTGAATAATCGATTAAGCATTCTAATTATAATTCATTCGAATGTATATCAATCGGTATTAAAAGGGTTTACGTCCAACGATACAGTACTGTTAACAGCGACGTCCTTTGCATTGTAAATATGACAATACAAGACAGTCGTGTGGCGGCGGCCGCGCCGGCGCGACGGACGCAATCTCCAATTAACGCCTTGGGTTAATTTGCAAATACAATTAGTGCAGCACTCGACCACTTTAATTTCGAGTCGTGCTTTTAGTGACAAACTTAAAGTGGATGCAAATTTAATTTCATGCTAACAGAATTACTTGCTATTGTTTCATTTATGAATTACTAGATGTCGCCTGTGACTCAGACCGCGCCGAATTAAAAAGAAGTTAGTAGCCCGTGTTCTTCTTGACTGTGCTCTATATATTTACCAAATTTGTTCCAGATCCACGCAGCAGCAGTAACATTTTAATATTTTATAAATAAAACAATATCACGATTTATTCACAATTAAAGAATACGACGAATCGTCGCAAATTGACAATTTTATTTTCCGAACAAAATTATTTCCTGTGAGAATTGAGTTCCGCGTCGTAATTGTTGGTGTGCCCGTGGGGGGCGGGTCTTGCGGATTCTGACTCGCCAGTTATTTACTTCTAATTTTATTTACGTCATTTCACTGGTCTATACATGGACTGGCTATAACTCGTAGTAATTTGTGTCAATTTTATTTATGCTATTTTAGCGTTGATTATTACGATTGCAACAACGATTATTGAACACAGAATTTCGTAGATGAAGTGGTTAAAAAATTTAACTATAAAAAGTCTTCTATAAACATGAATATTACTATATCAGTAAACAATTAAATTATTTTATAACTCGCTCTTTCTCCACGGAATTTTAAAAACAACCGAAAAAAGAAAAAAAATATTCGCCGTCTTTAAGGTTCGTGAATCTAATTAAAATAAGCGCTGCGAATGAGCCTCGCCGCCGGAGTGCAGAGTAAATACATTTGCAATCTGCAATGTTGATAAACTTTCTTATATTTGTCGCAATCCAAACCTGCTATAACTATAACTCGTGACGCGAACGTTCGCCGAGTGGAAAAGTTTTTTTAAAGTTGCCAGTGAAATAAAATCTTATGACATTTTTGTACTGAGTACCTTAATTTATTTTTAAGTAACGAAAACAATACTTTAAAGTCTACGTTTTTTTGTTGCTAATATTGCCATAGACTAAACATTTACTGAAACAGTAAAAACGATCCTCTAATCAAGTCTCTAAGCTAATCAAATACATTGGAGTCATCGCAGTGGCGCCATCTCTCCACTTTAAATCGAACGTTTCTTTTGCACCAATTGATTGCCGTACTTATCTGCTTTTGAATGGCCCGCCTTCGATACAAATGTTTTTTCATTTAAGCGATTGGGTTGTTTCTCAGAAATGGAAATACGAAACACTTTAGAGAATTATTACTCATTTGTTTGTTTTTGGTGGTTTTTCCCGATGTTATCTCACTGAAATTTTTGTTCCCAATTGTCTCTCTATCTACTTATTCTTCCATATGGTTATGTGAACAGTTTTTTTTAGTCTTCCATTTCATCCTATCCCTGACACCTTTGTAGGAGACTTTGTCACACATGTCTGCCATGACCCCATCTTGCTACCAACAATAATGATAAAACTATCTTAAAACTTTTCTCGTACTTATCATTATGTGTTAATTTGTTCAATCTTTCTTATTATTCTTTGTGGACCGTTAATTAATAAAGAAGAATGTGTAAAGTAATCAAAGTTGGTAATCATCATACCAAGTTTTTGTTTACCTCCATGGTCGACAGTATTTTAATTTATAATTTACGACAAATAATGACCGATAATCGATAATCATCGAAGCAAATTACTTTGGCTACACTATTTTGTGAGGCGCCTGTGTTGCGGCACCTGGCAATTTTCCAAACAATTAGGCCATCGCTTGAGTGACGCGATGCGGGAACATTTGTCTTACCTCGAGTTTTATAAACGACAGACTTTACGTTTAATCGATTTATACTAAACTTTAATATCCCCACAAAATGTTACAGACGAAAATGAAATAACGATCGTGACAAACTATATCACACACTAGAAATCCACAAGTCCACGCCACGACGAGACCACTGCGTACCAAGCAAACGTTGTCAATGAGTCAGACATGAAGGTCGGGTATCCTAATCTATAGAGTATATAAGTTAGCGACAATAGTTTATCATAAATCTGGCCACCTTAAGCCATCGAGGTATGCCACGGTCGCTTAATCCAAATTTCAGCCTCTTAGTTAACACATTGGCTACGAGGTTAATCAGTGAGCTACGCTGTCTTCGATCGGTGCTACGCTGCAGCTAGGATCACGTCTACACCGTACGATAGGACAAGGTCCATTAGAATAATAGAATAAATGAAATGTGTCCGAAGTAACTAAAGTAAGTAAATAAATGTTTGATCAAACACTGATTAGTGACAACAAATCTAATGATCCTCAGTTAAATAGTGCGCGAACGAGTCAACATTGAAACAATCCAATTTGTTACCTCAATTATTTACTAATCAACTATGTTTAGAGACTAATGCAATAAATACTGTATAATCATGTATTAAATCGAATGTTTATTTACTACATTGACCTGGCAATTATATCGACAAGATTTTTTTTTAACTCTAATAGTATTTCTGACTTACAAGTCTACAGTCTTCAGTCTTGACTACAGTCAAACTCTGGCAAAAATAATAATATTGTGGAATAGTGCGTAAAAAATTATTGTTAAATGTAACGTAAACCTTGATTGAAGCACTAAGAATAATAATGTAAGAACAATAAGGCCATGCGATGTCAGATTGAAACAAGCAATCTGATTTCGTTTAAATTCGTATGGGAAAAAAATCGTGAGACATACGAGGATATACTTTTAAAAAGGCGGGTTTTCTACACTTCGTTAAATATTAAAGATAAAGTAATATGCTCAAAAGTTTCCAGTGGCCTGAATTTAAATATTAATAAGCAATTTACAAGAACAATAGACAATGTATTCATTCGTGTACATAACGTGCACTGCCACGGCTGTCGCGGTAATCGAATTTAGAACCAACGCTAAACTTTTGTTAGCCCAACTCAAAAATTAGCACATCGTTTGCTCCACACAAAGGCTTCGAGTTTTAATTCGTTTTGTTAAACAAATATAGTCTATTTGTAGATTTGTTGGGAATATCTACGTTTCGTATTAGGTTGTTCGTTACTTCACAGTGTAAGCTATTGTCAACTTTTTTTAATTATTATATCATATCAAAGTATCATGACTACCAGTCAAATGACACAGGAATGTAATGGGAACAAAATAGAAGTTTTAAGGTAGATTAATACGTAAATTGATTATCACTTACATGCACATGAGCTGACCCCACCTCTATTTGGGATACAAGCTAGGCAGAGATATAGAGTTTCATATACATAAGAAATTAATTGAGTATTTTATTAAATCAAAAAGCGAATTTTGGGATTAAAATGAAATAGACAATGTCAGTCAATGGATGGTCTAATTGCTTGGACAATTGCCAGGTGGGACGTTTTGTTCGGCTGCGACGGCGACGGCGACGGCTCGTTACGTCACCGCATTGCACTCATTACTTTGCTGCAGCGATTAACGAACCAATATTTTACAATATAACCTCGCTGTTTAGTTGCCAATGTACCCGAAGATAAATTCGTATAATCGAAAGTTCATTGCTAAACAGGAATGCTTCGAGATTGAATAATTAATTAGCTAGAAATTTGTATAAAAAGTTAATCCATATTAATAGTGATAGAATAAAGCAGTGCGACCGCGGATGTCGTACGACTGTAAAGTTTAACGTAAAACAATCGAGAAGCGCCGCGGCGAGCCACAAACACCGGCAACGTTCGGTGCCGTCTCATTACAATTTAGAATCCAGTTACGCGTAAGCCGAGGTTAAATTAAATGGAACAGTAAATGAGGTGACGATTGGGTAACGGATATTTTCTATTAAAAAAAAACCGATGACGAATAAAAATATAAGTTTTTTTTTTAAAGAGAATTAAAATGATCACATGTAATTTGGGAAGCAATAATTGGAAAAGGAAATTTTCCTGCTCCGTGCGTCCCTACGCAGTGTTATATTACGCGATTGCCTTTTGTTTACTTCATATTATTATAATTGATACCCTTGTTATTTTTAATGACATTGATTCCAACAAGTTTCAACCAAATTCGTTAAACAAAAGACGAAATACAATTATTTTTTAACTAAATTCAAACAAATTTATTTTGATTCTTTTTTATTTATTATGTTCAAAACAAGCTAACGACCCGTCCCACGCACGGATTGACATTTATTTTTGTAAACCTTCATATTTAATATATACAATTTTACTCTGGCATAATGTATCATTCTAATGTTGAAATAATTTTTATTCTAGGTCCTGCAGTCTTTAGTTTATTCCTTACATAGCAAAAATACATTTAGCACACAGTTACAGTCACTTTTTTAATGCAGAGAGCTACGCAATTACCGACTTCTATTTGGTGCTAACCTGGCACATCTCTCTCTTCCATATTCAAGCATATAAGCTCACACGTCGATTACGCGCGCTCTCAATACCGATTTTTCACAGTACCAATTTGAACTGTATAACATTTATGTAAATACAGTGATAGAAAAATTCAGAAGCAAAAGGTTAACGAAGTGACATGTTATGCCAAGAGATGATGGGATTTAATGTGGATGGCTATAAAGGTAGAGGAAGACCAAAGAAGGTGCGGATGGATTGTGTGAAAGAGGGTACGCGTAGGAAGTGTGTGAGTTCAGATATGACGGCCGATAGAGATGTATGGAAGAGTACTACATACTGTTCCGACCCTCCACAGGGAAAAGGGCAGATTGATAATGAACATTTGTGTAAATACAAGAATTAGTAATTCACCTTGGCTGTTGTTTGATAATTAGAATTCTTCTTGTTAGTGAGTACAAAGTTTAGAACAGCTATTAACTGGCCACACCTCACATAAACTACAAGCACTTCCTCAACTGTCGCCCCACTGGACAGTTTGCAAATTAATTTGTTGGAAAACAGTTCGAACTATGCATCTTGTTTGTTAACTTGCTACGTATTTGAAAGAAGCATTTGTTGGAAGTAGATTGATTTTATGGGTCAATATTTTTTATTTGCAGTTACTGGATAGCCTGCAGTATTCCTCTTTTTCTTTTCTAAAAGGAAACGATGGAAAGAAGATTGAAAACAAAGGAGAGGAAAATGTGCCTTGAAGTTTATTCTTTTATTTGTGGTATGGTGGGATAATAGTGAGCATGGTAAACCAACTCTTGATTTTTTTTTATATCGTAGGTGGGGGCGAACGAGCTACGGGATCACAAAGGTGGTCGCTGACGCCCATGGACATCCGCAACACTAGAGGAGCAGGTGCGTCGACGACCTTTGAGAAAGAGATACGCTCGCTTCTTAAAGGACGTAAGTCGTACTGGTTTGGAAATACCGCCGAGGACAGACCGTTCCACAACCTGACTGTGCAAGGCAGAAAATGACGTGAAAACTGCACAGTCGAAAAGTGCCAGCCACCCAGGTGATGCGGATGGGGTCGGTGGGTCTGTCGAGAAATATTATGCATTCAAATAACTTTCTCGTCTTCCATGAGGTCCTAGTAAGGTTTCAGGATTCACCACGTGGTGGTGCTCATGAAACCCGCATGCGCACTTCAACCAACGCTG